>OU426979.1:87742892-88155392 GCA_911387785.2 Aelia acuminata | reverse complement strand
TCATTAAGAGGCAATAATCAGTTTAAAGGTCTAAACAAATAGTATACCACTACACTTAGTTAGTCTTCCACTGTTTAAAGTAGCTTCCTACCAACTTATGGGGGTTTTGGTCACGAGGGTTTAGTTTACATTTAGGTTCTAACCAAGAAATGTTATTTCATTACATGGCTCGAACATTTCAAGAAGTACACTATGCCCTGTGAAACTCACACACTTCTACTGATTCTCGACAACCATGTGTCTCACACCAGTCTCGAGGCTATCACATTTGCCAAAGAAAACCATACTCACCTTCTCATATTGCCCCCCTCCCCCCCCCACAGGATCCAGCCACTTGACTGGACTTTTTTTGGGCCATCAAAAGAATATTACGACGCTGCAGTTGATGCTTGGATTGTTTCACACCCAGCTGAAATATGACTACTTACGACTACTATTTAATGTATACAATTTAGCAGAAACGTTTAAGGTGGCCTTCGAAAAGCGGGTACCATTGAGAATGCAATGAATGGTATTGAAGCGACTTGTTCCACACTAAACAAATCGAAGGTGCAGCAAGAAGTAAATGAAATACAGAAACAAGCTGCGGAGAAGGTTAAAGAGAAAATCACAATGTAGAAGAGAAAATCACAAGCAAGTGTTTCAACCTTAAAACCAAAAAAAAAAAGAACAGGGTTAAATCTGGCTATTCTGAGTCAGAAGGTGCAATTTCCCTACATAACAGTAATTCGAATTCTGACTCATTTCTTTCAGATTTAGTTAAGGAATCCACAGAAGATGAGGCGACAGCAACTTAACTACTTGCAGTAAAGAACTACGTCCTTGTTCAAGTCGGCGTTAAAACGAAAAATTCGTTCCATTGTTACGTTGGTATGAAGTTGTGTTTCATAAACGACTTCAGGATAATTTAAAATTTTCTGAAACGAAACAAGAAGCTTTTGTTGTAATTAAGATGTTGTAATGAAATTATCTATTAAATCGACAGAGAGCAACAGCGTTAGGTTTCACAAAATATCTTTCTCAGAAGACCTGTCCCAGTTCATTATCCACTGATATTTTTATAGAATTACTGTGTATTTAGTAAAAGTATTTTTGTACTGTTATATATATTTTTTTAATTCAAAAGTTCACAGATGCTTTTTGTTGTATTTTCCCACAAAACTTTTTATCAGCCACACACTGCGGGTCTTTGCCCCATTTTTTGGGACAAAGACCCGCACTTTTTCTTTCAACAAAAAGTTGAATTTCCGGCGACGTATTGGTGCAAGCTGCTTTTTATTATCATGGGCATTTAGGTAATTCCGAGATTTAACTAACCTATGCTTAAACTAAGCAAACTAACCTTTCCCCTTTCCTTGAAAAATGAAAAACTGAAAAATGCGGGTCTTTGCCCCCACCTACCCTATATGTAAAATTTCCATAATCACAAACTAATTCAATATCCACCAAGAACATTGATTTGTTTTAATAGGTGTATGTGGTTTGATTTTATACCAATTTCGGTTTATTATTTTGTACATTTCGCAAAAAGGAAAACATTGAATCTGCGTCACTTAACAGACATTTCTTTTTATCAATCTTATTCGATTTTTTAGTAATTTCTTTGATATGAATACATGTATATGTGCATGAATTGTTTACATTACCAGAAGTTGTAATAATAACAGCAATTTTAAATTTCTTCTATCTTCCTTGATTTTGGTGACCTACAGCCTATGCATAACTTTAAATAAGCTAAATACTTTATAATTTTTTCTTCCGATTTTATACAAACAAAAACCCTGCAGAACATTGGATCATTGACCAAATAAAAAGTCCATTTCTAATTCCATCTAAACTTTCATGCTGGTCAAGAGGTATGTTTGGGACCTGAGAGCTACCCGAGTTGAAAAGATGTTTATACATATCACTATGTTCAAATTAAAAACAGCTATATAGATGTCATGACTGCTCACATCAAAGTACATTTATTTTTGTTTTTAAATACATGACTTTAAAATGTGCGGTTTTTGGAGCTGATTTATATATTTTTGCTCTATTATTTTTGAGGGAATAAATTTATAACTTCCTTATTATGCTTTAAACTTTTTACATTTTATTTTACCCAGTTTTTAGGTTATCCTACCCCATATTGAGGATTTTTATTAAAATTTTAACCATATAAGTATATTTTCATTTCATTTACAAAATAATATAAATACAAGTTTTACAAGCATTTGCTTTTTTAACTTAGAAATTTACCATTTCTCATATATTAAAATTAAGCAAGCTAATTACAATAGGGAAAAAACAATTTCAGCTTAGATTTTGTTTTATTCCATATAATATGTTATAAACTTTGTTGACTAAAACAAAATATAAACTGAAATGACAATATACTAGTTTATGATATTTATGAAGTATAGAAAAAATTTAAGAAAAAGTCCTGAGGATGGGGTAGGGTACCCTAAAACATCAAATGTAAACAGAAAAAATAAAGCAAGATAAGGAAGTTAACATTTTTGCTCAAATATATTCAGAAAAATTTAATGAGAAAATTAATAAAAAAATACGAAAAACAGAAAATTATATATTTTACCCAAGTACTAATATAAACCACCAATCATCCTTGCTTTATATTTTTCTTGTTGGTACTTGTAACTAATCCAAAATCCAAGATGGCAGAGGGTTTCAAGATCACTTTGAGCAAAAATTAGATGGATTCGAATCCAGAAACAATTTTCTTCCACTGTGTTTTTCACAATAGAGGAAAACTATCTCGATTATTGATAATTTATAAAAATATTATATTTTCATTATATGGTGTAGGATAGATTGCTCACTTTATTTTTTTCCACTAAATATATTCATTTATAATTATTATGTATTTAAATTAAATAATAGATGAAATCTAAGTGATTATTGTGGAGATGTAATTAGAACTAAACAATAGAAAGTACTACCTAACAATATTTAAATAAATACATTAAATTTATTATATATTTTATTTCTGACGACAAACCCAATGATCGTGTCATAAACTTATTTTAAAATCAACCCTAAAATGGTTCTTGATAAAAGAGATTTAGAAATATTAACAAAGAGTACTGGAGTGTATTACATTCCTACAGAACAAAACTAAAATATGTAAATGAAAAATAATTATGAAGAACATAATGATACGCTACTATAAGTAAATTTTCCGTATACATAAAAATGTAGTTACATATGTTTAATACTTACTCTATTTAAAAACTAAAAAACTTATTTTTAACCATAACTTCATTTAAATAGACAAGACATTTTTTTTTCAAACAATACTGAAGTTAAAAGTCAGCTTCATTACCAACATAAACATAAAACACTATTCAAATAAATACCTACAAATAAGAATAAAGCTGGTAAGTAGAAATTTAATACTTTTAAATTATTTTAAAATATTCAATAATATTTATAGCTTAGAAAAATATTAACTCAAACTAAAAATTACTTTAAAAACGCACCAAATGTTAAAATCACACTGCTAGCGCTAGCGTGGCTAAAAGTGGGACTACATATGATTTTCGCTCATTAAAACTAATTTCTTTTGAATGCCCTTAATATAACTTAAAAAAAAAAAAAAAAAACATCGTTCACTTATATCATTACAAAAATACCAATAATAAATGAATAAAAGAAAGATACAGGAGTAGACCATGGAGAGCCAAGGACCTCATTCACAAATTTTCACTATATCTATTCTATTCATTAATGAAGTCCACCTCATATTTTATATTCGATATTAACAAAAATATTATGTAAAGATACTAAATAAGTATTTAATTTTATGTATATACATAAAAAAGTAAATAATGCTGGTCAGTCATGCCTAAGGCTGGCAGCCCCCTCCACTTCCGGGCCTGTGACTAGTAGACGAAAGTAATTTTAAAGCTCCATATTAGATTCCGCACTTTAATTATTTATATAGAAGTAATTAAATGAAAAATAACATAATGCAATCAAATTGCCTGTTTATCCATCAAACGTTTTTCTATAAAATAGAAAGCGATTTCGTGCTATATATAATCATTGGCGGATCCAGGGGGGGGGGGCTGTGGGGGCTGCAGCCCCTCCCTTTGGAAAAAATTTCGTCATTAAAAGATAGAATTTGACTTTCCTTAATGTAAGGAAGCAAGTTAAAGAACAAATAATATGCAGAACTAGTAGAATTTTAGTTGTGGGAAAGGAACATAAAGGTAAAAAAGCTAATTGGCAGATCCAAATGAAGGGCTGTGGGGCTACAGCCCCCCCCCCTTTAGGACTGCAGCCTCCCCTTTACGATCGGCTGGATCCGCCCATGTATATAATTAGTTAACAAAGAGAAACCGATAATAACTAGTTATGAAATCTTATTAATAATTCATCATGTTATTATATATGTTTACCGTCGATTTCAGAATTCATCGAAAATCTTAATCACCAACGCTAAATGAACCCATTCTGTTTAATAATGAAAAAAAGTTAATCTGGTTGTGTACTTAGTTGGCTATTTGTAACTCAACTGCTGGCTTTCGATTAATGAACAAACTAAACGGAGATAAACAATTAGTTATCCTTATTATCATATAATAAGAGGAGATAATCATATTAGGTATCCTAATTTTTTAATCGAAAACATCGTGGGAAAAACTCAATGAAGAATATTCCGCATGCAAATAAATAGAATTATGAAAATGTATCATAATATTAACAAGAGGATATAATCCATTACCCGTTTCATAAAGATGGGACTTCTACTGACTTCCTAGGGGGCTCAATGCATTTCGAAAATTGAAGAAATATTAAACTGATAGATTAATCTCGAAAATATTTGTTTGGCTTTTCTTAAATTATTTTTTAAATATTTATTTCATGATTACTGCAAAAAGAATATTTAAAAGTTGAGCACTCTTAATATTTTTAAGTAGTACTATTTTGTTTTGGAATATTTTTGGTTATTATTAAATTTAGGATTATAATAAATATATTCTAGTTTTTAATTAGAGAGATAATATACTTAATTTTTTTTCTTTTTTAAATTATTTTATTAGAAGATAAAATAATTTTTTTTTTTGGCGCCATTGTAAGAAGTCGTTTTACCTCTTCTGTTTACGTTAGCCTAGGAAAGTTTTTGTCATTCATATTGACTGTTACAGATAGGACGTTTGGTAGTTTTAAAAAATTAGCCCATCTAGTAAGAAGTGGGATATTTTCCGAATCTTAACATTGTGTTAAATCAGTTGTTGTTTAGGTATGCATCCTGCTTCTAGTGCTTATGAGGGACTACCTGTGCCTTTTAGTCAAGGCACTGTGTTCGGGAATTCCAATTTCATTACTGATAGAACTCATGTTATAAATTTAATTAGAAAACATCAAAGACCAAAAATTTCACCACTGTTACCAAATCCCTCTTATACCCCAGCGTTTTATCAAACCTACTGGCATAATAGTTATGTTAGTCAGAAAGGTATTCATCAAAACCACCGACCTCTGGAAGTACAACAATATTATCAGAAAAAGCAACAAGTTGGAGCGGCTTGTTCTCAAGTTAGAAGTGAAAAAAATTTAAGTTCTTCAGCATACAAAGCTCCTTGCAATGTTGATTCAAATGCTATGAAAATAAAACTTCTTCAAAGTATAACTAATGTTGATATTAAAATAGCTGAAATTGAATCTGAATTATCAGAAAAGAAAAAGTTGGAAGCTACAAAGAATCAACATTCTGTTAAGCAAATACAGCAAATTTCACAGCCAGTACATTGTAGTTTATTTAAGAAGATTATTGCTGAAAATCAGCAAAAAGCTCTTGAAGCCCATATTACTCTCAATAATTTAGGTCCTCAATTAGATTTTCCTGTCTACAACCAACCTTGTGATACAGCTGTCTATCATGATAACAAGAAGCATTTTATTGCATTTAAAGAAAAATTGAAGATGTTCTTGAGGAAAAAGTGTGTTGCTAGAGTGAAGACACAGAAATTGATGCTTAAACTTTATTCTCATTTGGCTTGCAAATGGAAAAACAATATTAATAAGGTAGAAAATTCTCGTAGGCATAAATCTAAGGAATTGAGGAATAGAAGCTATTTTGTAACAGTTTTCCCAGAATTACAAAAGAAGAAAGTAACTAAAGAAAGGTCCAAAAGAACTGGTGACCATGTTTTAAGTGAAGCCGACTATCAAGGAATTCTGTGTAGACTGAAGTTTGAGAATTTAGAATACACTTTGCTAAAATCATCTTCAGCGCATCCACCAATATTACTTGATTCTGAAAAAAGGAGTAAATTTTTCCTTAACCAAAATAACTTGGTGACAGATTTTAAAGGAACAGGAGTGAAGGAATTCTTTAATTTATGGACTCCTTCAGAAAAAGTTATATTTAAAGAAAAGTTCATTCAGTTTTTTAAGGATTTTGGAAAAATTGCGTCTTTTATTGATAATAAGAGTGTTGGGGATTGTGTTAAGTATTATTATCTTACAAAAAAAAGAGATAACTACAAGACATCCAGCAAATCAAAAAAAATACAACACGTAATGTTCCAGCAATACTGCATTTCAAATGAAAAGGTATCTATCTACCTCTTTCATATAGATTTGTTTTTTTTTTTTTTGTTTTTTTTTATTGGTACTTATCTGGTCTATTTACAGCATCGCTAGTTGTCTCCATCAACCATAAAATAATTTATTGAAAAAGTAGATTTAATAAATATTTAAATAATACTGGCATGATCTCTTCAGAGTGAGGTATGTACCAATTTCGTCCATAGTTGGTAACATTTATTGTTATTTAAGATAAATAAGTATATTAAATCTCCTACACTTCTTTGATCTGTTCTGATTATTGGCTCTAATTTTGGTGGAAGTTGGCGATATGAAAAATTCTATTAATCATAAATCATTTACGAAATTTATTTATTTTATTTATTTCATTAATCTTTCAACCATATATCTTCAGCTCTTAGTCGTTAATTCTTTTGAAATTAATATTTCATTTGATGAATTTATTGCTAGTTAATCTTTTAATAATAATAAGTATTTGTTTGGTATGGATTTTCCATCAATATTAAGATTCTAAGAAAAGATAAATTATGGTACTCAATGATACATGAGCTGTGTATAATCAGGAATGTTGGAAGTTGTATTCTAACAATTTTAATATCAATTTATATAAATCAATTTTAATTTGTAAGGAGGTCTACAAAGTTGCTGTGTGGTCTCATAAAATATGGTTTTAAAAAGTTTAACAGTCATAAAAGGCATTTATGTGACCAACTTAATCGTCAACCTTGTTGACGTGTTGTTATTGGACAAGGCAATATGGACTACTAAGTTGTCTATATTATGTGCAGAGGATGTCCCGGAAAAAAATTCTTGGGGATATTGAATTTTGATGGGACCTATCGTGTATATCCCCCCTTCCCCTGGGACAATCCCATTTTTTAAATTATATTTATGGATGGAGTCAAAAACTCAATGGATAAAATAAAAACTGGTGACCGACTTAAGTTTCTTTTTCGGTTTCGGTTTAAAATCGGGCGAATCTTCGGCCAGGCCGAAACTAGCATTTGTGTCTGATATGCCTGAGAAGGTCTTTAACAGCCTTGAATTTAGTATCTGTTACTTTAGTTAAATACACTTGAATTATCATCATTCGATAACACAGATTTGTCTAATAGTTTTGATATCTTTAATCGATCACAAACTTCAAATGATTGTGATGACAAAAATGTGACAGTGATTAACAGGGAGGTGCCATGCAAATTACACAAAGGATTCTTTTTATTCAAATTTCTTCATGTTGTGTGTAAACTTTTTTCACATTTAATTATCTCCTTATTAAAAATGAAATTTGGTTTCTAAAAAAAAAAAAAAACTTGTCAGTAACCTTGCCATAAAAAAGAGCTCAAGAATGAACTAACAGCATCCCATTGCAGTCTCAGTTTATATTTTTTCAATCTGGTGGACGTTTCGGTCCAGTGTGTCCATATTCATCACCAACCTTCTCTTTTGAATATCAAGTGGTGGTAGTAGGTTTCGTTTTTAGTTGTTGCATGGGAACGATTCAGACTCAAAATCCAATTTTTCTTTGAACCTATGTTAACTTTTAAACATCCCCAAATTGTGTACTTTATTTCAGTTTTGGCAATGAAGAAAAAAAAAAAAATTTCGACAAAAAAATTATTCTATATATTTTCCAACTTTATTGAATTTGCTACAATTTCAGAGCAAAACTGACTCAGTAGTCTAAATAGCTTCTGAGGTATAGCTTTTCAATTTTTTCAATCTTTTCCCTCATTTTCTATTCCATTGGTTTTATAATGCCAGAGGTTTACTTTTCATATAATGTGATTAGGTATATTTACTTTATATGCACAAAACAGTATGAAATGAGTCACTTTGACAAGGGCTCCAGGATTTAGCTGTCGTTTGGTCCTAAGCTAACACCCACCTCTAAATTGAATATAATGTTTACTTCTCTGACTTACCTCAGACAGTTTATTGGGAATATCGAAACAATTGCATGTGATAAAACATGAAAAGCTTTATCTCAGAAGCTATTTATTCTAAAATCAAAACGAATTTAATCTAGTTAAAAAATATGTTTCCACATGTTGAGATTTTTCAAGTAGTAGTTGTATCTTATAGAGTTTAAATGATAAAAAAGGATAACTTTTTTTTTAACTACCGGACTAAATTTTCATTAAGGCTGGCTGGCTATCTAGTTTGCAAAATAACTTATATTGAATGTCTAATAATACTGGGCGTAATGAACTTCTTGTTTTGAAAAAAAAAAAAAATCACTCAATCTTTCATGAGGTCAAAACTTTTTAACTTCTCGAATCTATATATATTTTGTATTACTGGAAAAACTGAAAACATCATTACACTTTTAGATGATAGAAACCATCTCTATCAATCCCTTTTCTTGATATAACCTTAAATACAAACTCGAGTATTCAGTGGTGTGCTGGATCATTAGTGTCCGGGTCGGATTCATTTCTGCTTTATTTATTTTACTAGCTAGGATGCCCGGCTTCGCTCTGGTAGTTGTGTGGTAGTATAACAGAAAAAATTAGCGACTCCTTGAAGCTTAGGTTTTAACTTGCTATTAATATTAATATTTGAGATCTCCAGAGTCCGCCAAATTAGGGACTCTATATACTTTATGGAGGATTGAAAATGGTAAAAGAAAAATTAATTTTACGCAAATCAAGGAACAATTTCTTTAACATATTCCTTTTTATCCTGAACTATAAGGAGTGATAAAATCTTATTGAAAAAATGCTGAAATTGGAGTTAGCCATTTTGTCAACTGGAAGGCTCATCATACATAGTAATCAAACCAACTTCTTTTTCATAACTACAATAAGAACACTTTAAACTTTTTGTTTTGATTTATATTCAGTCAAGTTATCTCTTTTTTTTATATCTGTTTTTATTCGCTCACTGAACTGCTAAGAAATGTTCAATCATATTGCATTAAATTTATATTGCATTACTTATATATTATAAATTGATTAAATGTAATGTGTTGATCAATTAGCCTTTTTATGTGAAAATTAATTTGTTAAGGAATCCAGTTGGTTTTCTAATTCATTGCAGAGTTGTAAAATCATTATTTTTTTTTTTTTAACGCAAAGGAGCTTCTTCTACTTATTTACGCTTATTTGTTTAGAAATTTTAAAAGAACTGTGAAAAAATATATAACCCTTACAAACTGAATGAATGGACAATAATCATTGAGTGAAACGCACCCTAGCGCTTCCTGGTAGGCTGCAGCTCAACTAAATTTTTCATTCACTAACCCGTAAAGATTGGCTAATTACATGGTGCGAGAGACTTTAAATTCCGATCCTTTTCTCTTAAATTTTACACCCTAAAGATAAAAACAGAAAACTTATTCACAGTTAGGGTTTATACTGCTACACGACGACATAGCTTTCTTGGTAGTACGTACAGTCATTTTTGAGCCTTTTCGGCACGCACATTGTACAATTTGCTGTATAATACATATTGATTACCGGTTGATATTATTTATTATTTAGATAAAATATTATGAATTGTTATTATTATCAGCCTGTCATTGCAAGTAAATTTTAAGTTTTAGGTCTCTGCTAGTTGGTATGTTACAACTTCCCGCGGGGACCAGCTGTACTGGGTAGTAGGGGCTGGGATTCGATCGTATGACCTCTCTTACAAGTACACCACTCTTCAATACCATGCTAACGTATTGTATGAATAATTGAGTTCTTATTATTGATATTATTATTAAACTAGACATGTTACACACTTTCATGTATTATACTTACACACCTAAATAAGTTTCGGTTTTGGCTAAAAATTTGGTTTCAGTAGGAGACCAATTAAAACTATTTCTGAATAGATTTATCAAATAAGTTTTTTTTCCATATTTTAGTAGCATTATTTCTTATGTAGTATTAAATTAAAAAAAATAATGTTAAGTTTTTATTTAAATTTTACAGCTACACAATGCGGAATTGCGTGAGCTTTATGCGGCAAATGTAATCGAGTCTATAACTGCGCGTCGGCTAAAGTGGGCATGCAAAATAACGAGTCTTAGTAGTGAACGAATTCCTAAAAGATTGATAAACGCTTTGCCGACTGGAAAACGGCCGAGGGGTAGGCCTAGGCGATGGTGGGAAGATTCGGTGAAAACAGATCTTGTGAATTTGGGATTGGACGGTGGTAGGTGGATGGAGGTATGTAGGGACCGATTGGTGGTGTCGGCGTCGGGCCTTCGGGTCCGTTAAGCCTTATTGTATTGTATTGTATTTTATTTAAATTTAAAATATGTAGTTATGTTAATAGTTTATTAAATAATTTTATATTCCATTTAGTGCAAAAGAAGTGAGATTTAAGAGAATTGTGCCAGTTTCAACATTTATAAGAGCAGCAAATAGTAATGAATTTATCTTTAAGTTAAATTACAATTAAATATGCAACTGAAAATAACTCAGAAACAAATTTATTATACTATTCTCAATTTAAAGGAATAAAGGGTCCGGTACTGGACCGAATTTTATGGTTTATATCAGGCACGGTAGGACCAAAATTTTGTGGGGTTATGCCTTCACTTTGTAGTGTGAGGTGACACAACCTCTAAATAAGTTATCTTTAAGTGGAATGTATGGGAAAATTGAATAAGATACATCTTAGATTTTAATATATATCTATTAACCTATTTACAATGAATAAAGGGGGGAAAATAAAATGTAAAATAATACAGTTAGTGGTGGTATCTGGTAGTGGTCAGTTTATGGTAGTAATCTGGTTAGTGATGTGAGTATGAAAATAAATAATGGAGAAAATAAAATTGCGGAGTAATATAAATTAAAGTAATTAGATCGGTGACGAAGCAGCATGTTGAAATTGTTGGTGAATTTTAACTAGGTTGACTCACAGAGAATTTTGAATTGGCCATTCTTTTCTACTGCCTCCTCTCAGGAGCCCAAGGGGTTGTTTTAAATCTACTCCTTCATGTTAACATTCATTTCAGTAGCGAGAAAATTGTAAATGTACCAGGCCTGGATAGTGACTTAGAATTCACGAGACTTGATACCGTTCGTCACATGAGGACTCACATGAGGCAGCTTTAGATGGAAGGCATCGTGCTTTAGAGATCCAACAAACCGCCCACCTAAATTGAGCTGGGCTCGATTTACTTCTGAGAATTGATGAGGCCCAGATGAGATTTGCTGCTGGTCGATGAAGCTACTTAAATTCTATAATTATACAAAAAAAGGAAAAGAAAAGGGACATTAACACAATAATAAAATCATATGAGAAAAAAAAGGTACATGGCACTATATATAGTGCACTGGGTATAGTGCTTCATTCACCGAATGGATAAAGATTAAAGCAATAAAGATATATACAAGTTGTCCTTCAGGAGGAGAAAATAAAAATAGATTCAGCAATACAAAATAAAATACATCTTCAGCAATACAAAATAAAATACATCTTCAGCGACGTAATCGCAATAAAAAGAAAACTAACGGAATAAAAAAAAGAAGGATAGGAAACAAAGGGGAAGAAGAAAAATAAAAAAAAAATAAAAAATTACTTCCCGAGTTATGCTCCTGCTCAGGGTGAAATAAAGGAACAAGGGATGTGTCAGCACTTGTAAAGAGACTGCCTGAAGGGGTTCTCACTGAGACAGTACGAGTGATTCCATCTCTCCTGGGGTAGATTTCTACCACTCTGGCTACAGGCCACTGCCCTAACAATGATTTCTTCTCTAACAAGATGACTAGATCACCTGGTTTGATACCGGGAGCCTGGCGGTTCCACTTGGACTGCTGCTGAAGGGTGTGTAAGTACTCCTTGGGCCAACGGTTCCAGACATGAGCTATTTGTGCTTGTATGATCCGCCATCTATCGTGATGAGAGTAAGAGGTGTAGTCGATTTCTGAGGGTTCAGGAAGAGCGTACAGTGGAGCTCCAATCAAGAAATGTCCTGAAGTCAAGAAATCGTAATCTAATACGTCTTCTGTCAGTCTGCATAAAGGACGAGAGTTAAGAAGAGGCTCGATTTTGGCAAACGTTGTCGATAGTTCTTGATACGTAACGGCGTTTCGGCCAAGAGATGTGGCAAGTAAGGACTTTACAGACTTCACTCCGGTCTCCCAGAGCCCGGCAGAGTGCGGGGCGCGTGGCGGAATGAATTTCCATTCAATCCCTTGCGGTGATAAATGCTTTACGACGTAGGCTTTTGCATCATTTGGAAACCGATAAACGTCTTTATGAAATCTTGAGGCCCCAACGAAATTGGTTCCGTGGTCAGACCAGATGCACTTCGGGACGCCTCTTCTTGATATAAATCTTTCCAATGCGTCCAAGAATGCAGTAGTGGCAAGGGAGGATACCAGTTCGAGGTGCACTGCTTTAGAAGCAAAGCAGACGAACAGGCTAAGGTAAGCATTGCTGACGGGCGAATTCCTCCGACTGGATTCCTTAACGAGGAATGGATCGGCGTCGTCCACCCCGACTTCAATAAATGCACGGAACTGTGAAAATCTTTCCTTGGGTAAAGGAGCCATGAATGGAGTTGTGGGCTTGGCCCTTAAGGTGCGGCATCGGACGCATCTTGTGAGGCAGTTTCGGACCAGTTTCCTGGCTCTGGGAATCCAGTATTTGCTCCTAATAAGAGACAAGGTAAGCGTGGGTCCAGCATGAAAATGCCTTTCGTGCACATCTTGTATTATCAGTCGGGAAAGTGGAGACTAATATGGAATAAGGAAGGGATGTTTTCCTGTGTAGTTTAAGGGTGCGTCTTGCAACCTACCGCCCACCCTGAGAACACCCCGCTCATCCAGAAAAGGTGCTAGCTGCGGCAGGGTCCTAGGGATGTCAGATGTTGGCTCGAAGATTGCCTTTTGATAATATCTGCGTTAGGCATACCAAGCGCATTTGATTTCGGCATCGAAGAACTCCTCCGCAGTGATCGGACCCGAAAAAGTCGGTGAGGTGGCTTTTCTTCTCAAGAAGCGCAGGATTCTCGCTACAGTCCTGATCAGCGTAGGGTAAGATGAGAACCGGGAGATCCAATCTTCTTTGCTACTCAACCTTTGGTTCCTCAAAATTTGTCATAACTATTGTGTTCTCCCTAGGTCGAACCAATTAGGAATGGGTGATTCAAGCCATCTAGGGCCGTGCCACTAAAGATCGTGAGTTTTAAGCTTACTTGGTAGGCATCCACGCGAAGCAATGTCGGCAGGATTTTCTTCAGAGCTTACTTGTCGCCATTGTCCCAGGGGAACGACACTCAGAATCTGTGAGACATGGTTTGCCTCGAACACTCGGAGATCGTGGACGGGAGTGTTCAACAAAGCGAGCACGACCTCGGAATCCGAGAAGCAAATGGCTTTTTCTGCAAGGGATTTAGGTATCGAAGATATGAGTCGAGAGAGCAAGAGAGCGCCACATAATTCTAGCCGAGGAATGGTGCAGAATTTTACAGGCGCAAGTTTTGATTTGGCCTTAATCAAAGATGTCTTGGTGCTAGAGTCAGGTGCTTCTGCACGAAGCAAACGAGCAAAATCTTTATTGAACGGGAGTCTTTCGATGTACCTTCCGTCGTGATCGCGTTCGTATGTTCTCATAAAGTGATCCTCGCAGAAAGTGTCATCCGGATCACTCCGATCAACTGGAGATGGTTCTTCTATCTCCCAGAACTCCTTCATCTGGGCACTAATGCTCGATGGTGATTCGAGGAAGTATGTCGCTGTGGAATGAGAAGGAAAGTTGCGAAGGGAACCAGAGACCACTAAGCCAAATGTAGTTGGAAGCATTAGAAGATCTTCAACACCGGAGGAGAAAGGAGCGCCGGTAAGGATGTAAGGGAATAGATCTCCCCAAATCAACAAATCCACGGGACGTGATTCGCCAAACTGATGATCGGAGAGCTTATAGTGGCTTAACCTTTTGATAACAGATGAGGGTACGCCTTGGATCCCTCGGGTTTGGCACCATTCTCTCGTTTGTCAGTGGCAGACCCTTGATAGATCAAGGTGTGGTGCTTCCCGTTACACTCTGCATCGGAATCTTGAGCGACAATCTCCAAGGGTGTGACCTTTGTAGAGGCAGTTCAAGCAGACTTTCCAGGATTTGAGTAACTCGATGCGTTGTTTTACAGGGTTCTCGATGAATCCTTTGCATTGTGCGAGGCGGTGAAAACATCCGTATCCTGGTTGTGTTATGGAGGTTGTCCTGGCAGTGAAAACATTGGTATCCCTTATTCTGGTTCTTAGAACGGATGAGTCGGTGCTATGCAGGGTTACCGCACTAACAGAAGCTTTATACTTATTAGAGTTTCTGTTGGGATAGGTGCGAAACCCAGACGTTGCGGAACTGCAGGCTGCCTGGCAGGGATCTGTAGATGATGCTGACTCAATCCCCTGAGACATCTTGAGCGCAGTCTTCCGCTGTCTAACGAAGTTTATTACGTCTTCAATTGAGGGGAATTCCTGGGAGAAGCTGAGAGAGAGCTCAAAGTTCCTCCTCGTTTGTGGATCCAAAGCGCGTAAAGCTAGTCTTGATAAAAGGAATTCATAGGGGTTTCGAATGTTGAGGCCCCGAAAGGTCTCGACGTTATCTGCGACGTCTGTTAGAAAGGTCTCATAACGTTGAGGTTCTTGTTTAATCCCTTTAATATCGCAATTAATGATCCTGTGAATCAACAGGCTAGCTAGCGCTCGTGGATTATCAAAGGTTTTCACTACCTTTTCCCAAGCCTGAGAATAAAATTTTTCCTCAATAGGAAACCTTGCTATAAGAGTTGCTGCTTCTCCCTTTAATGGAAAGATAGTGGAATTTTTCCACGTTCGTGAGGGTAGGCTCATTATGGACAATAGACACGCACGTGTCACGGAAGTGATTCCACTTGAGCAGATCTCCAGAAAAGGTTGGATCTTGGGAAGTTGGGGCTCGTGTGATGAGCATGAAGAGACGTTTAAAGGTGGGTTTGAGACGGTTGTGTCCAAAGAAACACGATTATTGAGATCAATTAGTATTGCATTAGCCCCAATTATTTCATCACGAAGACGGTCATAGAAAGAATTCCACTGGTCTTCAGGGAATGTGTCTTCTTTCAAGAGAGAGCGAATATCTTCCCGTTCTGCCCAAACACTCTTAAATTCCTCCCAATATTGTGTTGATGAAGCAAGCTGGGCTTTAAAGGTGGCGGCTTCCCTTCCTCCAGGAGATATTTCTGTTTCCCCTAACTTGCATACCCCAACGATGTGCCGTTTTAAGGATCGTAGTTTGCGCTCCAAGTTGCTAGCGCGATTAGTGAGTTCTTCTTTAGTAAACTCAGGCATTTTGAATAAAAAAAATGTGCTGAAAAGAGAACGACTACAACTCAGTGGGCTAGAGAGAAGGACTAGAGATTAACTGGCCAACGATGAAAAGGTAAGTCAAAGATAAAGTGACAATAAGAGTAAAAGGAATGTTGCACAATAATAAAATAAAATAAATGAGGAGATGCTAAAAACCGGAATCAAAAGACCTCAGGTAAGTAAATAAAAAAGCAAAAATAATCACAAGACAAGAGCCAGAAGGAGGTCTCTATAGAGAAGAAATACAGCACTGAATAAAACGACAGTAAGATAGGTGTGAAAGAGGCGTCAAGAGAAATGAGCAAGTGAATAGTCACGAAAAGTAAACTTGTAAAGGTGACGTCACAAGTAGACAAGCCGTAAAGGGAACACGCATTGGCGGGAGAAGGTAAAGGAGTAGGTTATTTGCAGCTGCCAAGCTGAAATGTGGCTATTGATAAGCAGTGCTGTGGATTTTTGAATCAATTATCATTAAATAGCTACGTAATATAAAGAAAATAAGTAATAAGGTTGTATACAAATGAATATTAGTTCGTGATGTATTATTAGAACGTTATAACTATTTAATTTATCATACAACTAACTGAATATAAATTCTACCTGAGGTTATGATTACTTTCCTGATTCCTATTACTATTGTTGTTTAAATTTATTGAAACAAAATTTTCTAAATAATAATTTATGGTGCCTCTTAATTAAATAAATAAATTTAAGTAATATTTGAATTCTAATGAAAGAAGAAATGATTTTGAATTCTAATGAAAGAAATTTCAAGGTATACTACGCGACAAAATGATAGGCCACCCCACAATTTTTCAGTTACTAGAACTAGTAAATAATTGAAAAGAATGTAATTATACTTATTTTACGTCTTTGGCAAGTAGATTATTATATCAATGTATAAATTCCCCCTAAGTTATCATTTTAATCCTTTATCTTCTTATAAGGCTTTTTCATGTGCGACAAAAACATAGGCCACTCAGTGTTTTATTAAATCCCCAGTCAAACTATTCGTGCTATTGAATTAATTTTTTGTTTTTTAATTACTGAAGTGTTTAGAAATAAATTTAAAACAATTGAAATTCCTAGAGATAATGTGCTGTGAAATTAAATCCTTACGCGGAAAAATTGAACAATTTCAATAATTATTAGAGCTCAATACCGGTGCAGGCACGTGATTACAAATTATTTAAATATGGGAGGTAAAGATGACACAAAGAAATGCCCTGACAGTCTAAGGGGTTACCCTATGCTAGAAAAAAGGAGAATATTTTGCGAAGCATCCAACTCTGCAGGAGCTTCAAGACACATCGCTTTGTTAGCTGCAGTGATCACTAACATCCGAAACGTGCAAAAAATCCTTCTGAGTGCAGAACACTTGAAACGGCAGAGGATTCAGAAAAAAAACATCAGTTTCACAACAGCGCTAAGTCGAGTATAAAAAAGTTTGTGCCGGATCATATTGGTGGTTAGAAAAGTTTGAGAAAAGTTATATTCACTACCAAAAACCCTCTCAAATGACCTCAAATACTATTTTCATGACCACCAAGAAACCAAATGGGTGATGCTGGCGTCATGATTTGGGTCAGTAATAATTATCGTGGCGAAGTCAGATAAAATTTTTACTTTAGAAACTAATGCTAAAAAGTATTGGGAAACATAAGAGAACCAGTAATGGAGCATATAAACGAGTTCATCAAAGAAAGGTCCGTTTCCCGACAAGACAACGCTCCAGCCCACACGGCTTGGTTGGAAAAAAAATATTTTGAATAGAATAATATTTCACTTTTGCCTTGGAAAGCTTGTTCTTTTGATCTCAACTGCATCGAAAACTGTTTGGTACAATTGAGTAGGGCAGTATTCGCTGCAGGAAGCCAATTCACTTCTCTGGACGAACTCAGAGCTCAGCATTCAAACTTAGTAGTTTAATTTAGGCACAGATATATACAAACCTCTTTAAATCCCTTCAAAATAGAATGATTAACGTTTTAGAAAAATAAGGGGCTCAATAAATATTAATAATGATAAAAATACACATAAGTTTAAAAGTGGCCTATAATTTTGTCGCAATCAATTTTTGTTTATATTCTTGTTTTCATGTAAATATTTTTAATTATTGGAGTATTAGCCTATATTTATTTGTCAAACTTCTATTATGATTCTTACAAACAATGAAAAAGATAAAAAGTTGAAGATTTCTTATGAAATTTTAAAATGAATGGCGTGGCCTATGATTTTGTCGAGGAGTGTAGGTTATAGATAATTGTTGACAGATGAATAATGATAAATATAAAATTAAATTATTTAAATGTTCACTTTAAATAGAATGACAAGTTAGCATTTAATTAGAAGGAAGATAAATATCATAAAGTAAATAGTGAAAAATACTGTGAATGAAGCTTACATTGTAAAATGAACCAATGTTTACAAGTAATATAATGCAAATGTAATTAGTTGTGGCACATTTTCTGACATCTATGATTAAAATAATGTTTTTATACAAAATGAAATATTAGAAAGATTTTAGTTAAATGAGTTGTAATTAAAACTGAACAGTTTGAGAAAATGTGAATAATCTTATATGTATAAGGTTATAGTTCTATTGTGAAGCATGTTAAAGCTGATAAATTAACTATAGGTTTGAAATATACTGGATAGCTGCTTTAATTTACATAATTGAATGTATAAGGTATTAACAGTTGCATTGAAATTTTGAAAAGAAGTGAGATTTAAGAGAATTGTGCCAGTTTCAACATTTATAAGAGCAGCAAATAGTAATGAATTTATCTTTAAGTTAAATTACAATTAAATATGCAACTGAAAATAACTCAGAAACAAATTTATTATACTATTCTCAATTTAAAGGAATAAAGGGTCCGGTACTGGACCGAATTTTATGGTTTATATCAGGCACGGTAGGACCAAAATTTTGTGGGATTATGCCTTCACTTTGTATTGTGAGGTGACACAACCTCTAAATAAGTTATCTTTAAGTGGACTGTTTGGGAAAATTGAATAAAATACATCTTAGATTATAATATATATATCTATTAACCTATTTACAATGAATAAAGTGTGGAAAATAAAATGTAAAATAAAACAGGAACAATTCTGGTTAGTGATGTGAGTATGAAAATAAATAATGGAGAAAATAAAATTGCGGAGTAATATAAATTAAAGTAATTAGATCGGCGACGAAGCTGCATGTTGAAACTGTTGGTGAATTTTAACTAGGTTGACTTACAGCGAATTTCGAATTCGCCATTCTTCTCTACTGCCTCCTCTCAGGAGCCCAAGGGGTTGTTTTAAATCTACTCCTTCATGTTAACATTCATTTCAGTAGCGAGAAAATTGTAAATGTACCAGGCCTGGATAGTGACTTACAGTTCACGAGACTTGATACCGTTCGTCATGTGAGGCAGCTAAAGATGGAAGGCATGGTGCTTTAGAGATCCAACAGTCTGTATTTGATTTGGTTGTTTGTTTTAACGTCACTTTATGTCATGTGCCACTAAGGCTAATTGGATGAGTTGGCTACAGTGGGAGTCCTAAATTTTGCCTATCCAGGTATAATTACGATAGGGTTCTTTAACAAGTACCTGACAATCTTACAGGCTCGGGACCTCCATTTTAATGTCCTCTGCGAGGGACCGCATAGACAAGGATTTTTTATTCCCATTAAAATATCCTAGGGCCACCTTGGAACGCGAACCAGCGATCTTTGATATTGTAAGTTTCTATGCTAACCACTGGACCACAGATGACCCCTTTTGATTTGGTTATTCTGATCCTCTATTCTGAGTCCACTTCCCCAGTTCTGCCTATGACTTTTTGGTTGGAGAAGTCATTCACCTCTTCCAGTTCCTCTCCGTTGCAGGGTACTTGTACATCTTCAATTTGCCTTTTCTCTTGTTAAAACTGATTACTTCCTTATAGTAGATTTGTATCTAGTAATAAATACAGAAATTACTGTAATTTACATGAGGAGAAGATTTCTAGACAATCGATCATTGTAGTATCTCAGAGATACAGAACGAGCTCTTTCGTCGTTCTGTTGACAATATTATATCTAATTTTTATTGAAGAATACTTGACCAAATTACATAAATTATCCTTTGAAGAAACTTTATGTCTTTTTCTCTCATTAAATTCATTTTTTCATGCCAACAGTTAAGAAACTCTATGAAAAAGAAATGGTTGGGGGTGTGGTAAAAATAAGTAGCACAAATATGTGATATTTACATTTTTTATTGTAGCCGACGTTTTGACCCAAATTTTAGGTCATCATCAGGACTAAACGAGAATAACCAAAAACAACCAATCAGAGAAATTATAAAAACAAATATTAAATTTATGTGAAACTTTAAACTAAATTAAATAAAAATTAACAATTTTTTTTTTGTAGAATTTAAAAATTATAGTTATTAAAGTAAGACTATGATTAAAGTAATAAATGAAAATGAGATAAAAATCAAAATAGCATATCTGAGGTAATGTGGAGTAATATTGAACTCTAGGTGGACATATAATAAGACTACAATGGTCTGTATCAACGAAGCCTAAGTAAATAAGATGAAACGTAGTGTACAAAATACCAAGTAGTATCATTTTCAATCTACACACTTTCGATGTAATTTAATGTTTCACGTACATTTAATATTTGTTTATGTAATTTCTCTGATTGTTTATTTTTGGTTTTTCTCATTTAGCCCTGATGATGACCTAATATTTGGGTCGAAACGTCGGCTACAATAAAATCCACCATTAAAAAACTCTATGAATGAAACTCACCAAATCTGGTGAGTAAGCCGCATGCAGAAGAATTTCCCTACCAATCACTTGGATCGTTTCCTTGGTCCGTTTAGCCGACTTTGATAGGACATTTTCATGGAGCAATATCACTTTGGCGCGAAAATTGATCAAAAAAAAATTGATCATCTGTAGTAGGTAGCGATGGGTATTAACAGTTTCCCCATTTTTTAGCAGCTCATAGTAGATAATACCCATCTGAACCCACCGAATATAGAGCATTGCCTTCCTTTCGAAGGATTTGGCCTTGCAGTCGATGCCGATGATTCATCTGGAGTTACCCAGGATTTTTTACGGTTAGGATTCTCAAATTAAATCCACTATTCATCCCCAGTCACAATTCGATGAATAATGATTTTTTTTCTGTACCTGGTGAGCAGTATTTGACAAGAGGTTTTTCGAGCTTCAGTTGCCTGTCATTCAGTTGGCGAGGTACCCATTTTCCGACCTTCTGGATCTTTCCCATGGATTTTTGGTACTTCTAATTGCACCACTCAATTAATTCTGAATGCACCAAGGAACAACACATTTATTGGAAATTACTATGTTATTTATTCCACATAAGGTTGAAATTTTCATTTGTTCACACAGATATTTTTCAACACACACTAATTAAAACAGATGATTTTTATAATTTAAAAGATCATTGATGGTGTTGCCATATGGTTGCACAAATTAAGATGAGAAAAAAATATTTACACAATTTTTACTTGATATTAATGTTTACTAGTTATTTTCTAATAACATAATCAATAATATTTTATAAATAGAATGTTATTAAATATAAAGAACTTTTAAAAAGAAGTAATCTATAAAACAACAAAATTGATATACATGGGCAACACTGCTACATCACTCCTAATAGGTCGCCTTGTTTGTCGACCAGATCTAGTGGTATATTCTGGCCGTGCTGTGTTGTCCTTAGCTTGGGTTGTTGTAGGGTCTCCTTGGGACACATCTTGTGGCAAGTTCTTCTTGGAATCCTCCAGCTGGCAATTATGTTGGGATTGATCTTGGTCAGTTTCCACATCATTGGAAGATAGTATATAGGCCGTTTCAAGCAGTCTATGGAGACATTAACTTCCTTATTTTTAAGTAAGTAAGAGTAAGAGAATAGTGAAATATTTTTCATAACGGCTTATAACTTGGAATGGACCTTCGTATGGTGGCTCTAAACCTTTTTTCACTCGATCAATTCGGATAAACACATGAGTGCAATTATCCAGATGCTTATGAATATAAATATGTTGTCTTGCTTTATGGTGAACTTTGGTAGGCTTCAGCTGGTCCATTTGCCGCATTAGATTTGTCATGAAATCTTCAGGTCCTGTAGACCTAAAGCTGGTATCAACAAATTCACCTGGTAAACGCAAGGTTTTTCCATACACCATTTGACTGATGGTATAATGGGTGTCTTCCCGGAGCGCTGTTCGAAGTCCCAAGAGTATTGTAGGTAATGATTCGGTCCACTTGACATTATTATGTGCTCTGAGCGCTGCTTTAACTGTTCTGTGGAGCCGTTTGACCTTTCCATTCGCCTGAGGGTGATAAGCAGTTGTAAAGGTTAACTTAATACCAAAAGCTGCAGCTAAATTTTTAAATAGTGAAGATTTAAATTGAGTACCCCGATCAGTAATCAATTGAGTCGGTGTTCCAAAACGAACAACCCAGTTCGCATAAAAAACTTTGGCTACAGTCTCTGCCATGATATCTGCCGTAGGTACAACTTCCATCCAATTCGTGAAACGATCAATGAATGTAACACAGTAGGAATTACCATCTGACAGTGGTAGAGGACCTACTATGTCCATAAGTACAACTTGAAAACGGTCGTCCGGTTCATTAAAAAATTTGACCTCCGATTTAGTATGGCGGTGCACCTTACTCTTCTGGCATGGTATACAGGCTTGTGTCCATCTTCGACTATCTTCTTTAACACTAGGCCAAATAAAAAGAGAAGTCGACTGTTTCGCAGTAGATTTCACTCCACTCACTTGAGCTAAGTTGTGAACCATTTTGAATGCTATCATCCTCAGAGATTTGGGAACATAGGGACGAATATTATCGGTCGAGGTATCACACCATAAGAATTTACCTGAACATAAAGGGGTCTTAAGCAACAAGTTTGCTTTACCGGATTCTATCAGTTGTTGTAATTCGGCGTTTCGATCTTGTGCATCTGCCAGTTTCTCGTGATCCATGGTCGGTACGCCTATTTCCTCAATTCTCAATAAAGTATCTGCAACCACATTTTCTTCCCCTTTGATGTGCATAATCTTTGTAGAAAATTGAGAAATGTATTGTAATTGTCTTTGTTGACGAGGGGATGCTATATCATTTTTCTGCTTAAAAGCATAAATTAACCCTTTAGCGACCGTGAACTACAATAATAGTCAGAGCGCGCCGTGCCATGGGGACCGTTGACTACTATAGAGTCCAGTGTCAGCGGGCTCCACGGACCATGGACTACTATAACAGTTTTGCTTCTCTCGCGTTTCCAGACCGTGAGCTACAATAGTAGTTCGGTTCCCAAAGCCATCTAGGTGTCCGCATAACAAGCTAAAGTATTTTTTCTTGACAACAGATGTCGTACGAATCCACTTTTGGCTGTATTATTTTTCGTTGTGTGTCTGCAACCTACTACTACTCTTTCTACCTGCATCAACCCTTCTTCTTAGCCTTGCAGGTCCCTTCAGTCTATTATCTGGCTTCTTACTGTGAGTTTAATTTAAAAATATATGGAATTATTTAAAAAATCATGATTGCAGAGTCAAAAAGTATCCTTGAGGTAACGCCTGTAGAAATTTATTAGCCCCAAAAATCGACGCAAGAAATTAAAAAAAAATTTGAAATCCAGAATCGCTCTGACTTTATCATCCATGGGTCTTGATCCTGAAGCTGAAATATGGCAACCTAAAAAATCTAGCTCATTGACTCCAAAGGTGGACTTAGACACATTAATATGAAAACCATACTCAGTTAACCTATCAAATACTAATTTTAAGTTTTTCAAGTGCTCCTCAAGAGATGATGATGCTACCAAGATATCATCAAGAAACACAAATATGATAAGCCTGAGAGGACAGTATTAATTAGGCGTTGGAAAGTCGGTTGTGCCTTCCGCAGGCCAAAACTCATTACATTGAATTCAAATAAACCGAAAGGAGTTATAATTGCAGTCTTTTTCTTGTCCTCTTCGGCTATCGGAACTTGGGAATAAGCCTTATACAGGTCAATTTTAGAAAAAATAGTTTTACCTGGCAATATCTGGTGAAAGTCTTCTATTCTGGGTACTGGGTGACGATCGGGTACAGTTTGAGCATTTAATCTTCGGTAATCTCCACATGCTCTTATGGTTCCATCCTTCTTGGAGATAAAGTGGACTTGACCAAGGCGAACTCGATGGGCGAATTATACCGTTGTCCAGCATAAACTGAAATTTCTGCTTAGCGATCTATAGAAGGTACCATAATATTTGGATATAAAGAAAGTAAGTCCATAAAAGAATTTTTCTTGTTGACAAGACTGATCATTTCTTCCTTTGAAACCATACCAACTCCCCATAAGTACATAATTTGGTAACATTGTCAATTAACCTATGTCTATTTAGATCTACCATTAAATCAAACTTTTTGAGAAAATCTGCACCCAATATACCTTTCCCAACTTTAGCAATGATAAAAGGCCATTGAAACACTCTTCTAAGACATAAATTTACTGTTAAAATTTGTATTCCATAAGTGGGTATCTCGGTATTATTGGCTGCATATAGTTTAACATCACAATTTTCATATCTTTGCATGTGTTTGCTGTGGTAAGGAACTATTGAAACGTCCGCCCCACTATCTACAAGGAATCGCTACCCCGTTTTTTTGTCTCTTACAAATAGGCGAGATCTACGGCTTCCAGGGGTACCAGCAGCAGAGGTTGCCGCTAATTCTGCTGCTGGCTGGAGTTTTCTGCCTTCCACTGGCAAGGTGGCTTACATTTTTCTGGGTAGCACTTATTTCCAAATCGAAAATGGTAAAAACAGTACTTTCCCTTACTCTCAAAGCGTTTCCTGCTTCTATTCGAACTATTGCTTCTGCTCCGACCTTGGCTTCGGAGTCGAACACGAAGTGACTCTACTTCCTTTTCCAATTCTTCTATCCGCTTTTCCATGACGTTTTGAGGTTTAACGGAATAAACAGAATGAGAAGGGTTCATTTCAACTATTTTGTCCGCCATTTCGGCAAGCTTGTCTAGCTTTGATATTAATATTTAACTAGTTATTTTCTAATAACATAATTAATCATATTTTATAAATAGAATGTTATTAAATATAAAGAACTTTTAAAAAGAAGTAATCTATAATACAACAAAATTGATATACATGGGCATCACTGCTACAGATTTCACTGTCACGTGTAATTGATCTGCAAGTTTTTGGTCATCCTCCTCCAGCAAAGCTTCCAAGTCAGTCCTTTTTTTGTGATTTTTCACAATCTTTGTTTCTGACATCGATATCGCCATCTTTAAGTTGTTTGAACCAATCGAAACATTGAGATTTTGACCTAGGGTGTATGCTCCTTGTAAGCTTCAACAAGCATCCTATGTGATTCTGCAGCAGTTTTTTTCAGATGGAAACAGAAAATCAGTGCTCAATCAATCAATCAAAAATCAAATGAATGACCGCAAAAGTCGACATGTTCAACGTCAGTAACACACGGTTGTAGAAGGAAACTGTTGTTGGTATCAATTGGAACTCTTTATCACATGTAAACAAAAGCAGATAACTCCACTGACGGATTAGTTAGAAGATAATATTGACTGCTACCGTCTATCATTGGTGAATTCCGGTTTCATATTTACACACCTGGTATGTTGAAAAAACTAAGGTCTTAATTCAAGCATTTTATTACCTGATTACCTCATTAATCGACCAATCCATATTCACACTGCTATAAAAATTTAGGAATTGTCTTTGATCTGCACCTCTCCTGGAACAACCATATTTCCCAGATAATTAGAAAATTCACATATATCCTAAAAATAAATTAGTGTTGATTTAAACAATTCCTAAGATCTCGTGAATCTATTCCTCAAAATATCAATGGCAAGAGATGAGGCTGAAGAGGCTAATGAATTGTTTCATATGTTTTATCTAGGGTATCCCAGGCGCTCTCACGTTACCAGCTGTTACACTGAGTTAGAATGGTTTTATCCTTCTCACTGGTGATAGTACTTTCTTTGTGTTGTCGTTTTTCCAGGTAGTTAGAGAAAGAAAAACCTCGTTACATTCTTGAGCTCCTTACTCCACATTCCACTAACCTCAGTTAAATGTAAGATCCCAACCTAATGATTCCCTTCTTTTGCCATCAGTACTACCTCCATAAGGAATGCTACCTACACATCCCGATTCGTCAATCCCCAACCCTACTTCCCTTTAAGCAAAGTCCAATTACTCCATAATTAAACAAAATGCCATTCAAATCTGGTGGACTAATAAATTTTTACTTTGTTTATTTTTCTGTCTCTGAAATTCAAAATTTTCCTAAATTTTTTTTTTTTTTTTTTTTTTTTTTTTTAGGTATAAAAATAAATATGTTTTAACATCGATGGTTTAGGTATACCAATGATGTTTTTAACATAGATTTATTCGACAAATAAAAATATATTTTAACGTCGATGCTTTGGAAAAAAACAAATATACTTTAACATCGATGTTTTGACAATAACATCGAAGTTTTTGAGAAAAACTAATATCTTTTAAGATCGATACTTTATCATTAACAAACTTGTTTTCAACATCGATGTTTTGGACAAAACCAAGTATACTGTAACATCTATGTTTTGACAATAACATCGATGTTTTTAACAGAAACAAAACTGTTAATAACATCTATGTTTTCAACAAAAGCAAATTTGTGTTAACATCGATGTTTTTAACAAAAACAAGTATACTTTAACATCTTTGTTTTGACAATAACCTCGATGTTTTGGATAAATATGTATTAACATCGATGTTATGGAAAAAAACAATTTTTTTTTAACATCGATGTTGTCAACAAAAACAAGTATACTTTAACATCTATGTTTTGACAATAACATCGATGTTTTACATTAACATCGATGTTTTTAAGAGAAATAAAGCTGTTAATAACATCGATGTTTTTAACAAAAACAAGTATACTTTAACATCTATGTTTTGACAATAACATCGCTGTTGTGGATAAATATATATTAAACTCGATGTTATGGACAAAAACAAATTTATTTTAACATCCATGTTTTAACAATAACATCGATGCTTTAGACAAAAAACAACAATATATATATATATATATATATATATATATATATATATATATATATATATATATATATTCTTAACATCGATGTGTTAGTTAAAACAAAGATGCTTTAACATTAACAAACTTGTTTTCGACATCGATGTTTTGACAATAACATCGGTGTTTTGACAATAATATCGATGTTTTTAACAGAAACTAAGCTGTTAATAACTTCGATGTGTTTAACAAAAACAAAGCTGTTAATAACATCGATGTTTTTAACAAAAACGAGTATACTGTATTAACATCGATGTTATGGACGAAAACAAATTTATTTCAACATCGATGTTATTAACAGCTTTGTTTTTCTTAAAAACATCGATGTTATTGTCAAAACATCGATGTTTAATGATACTTGTTTTTGTTAAAAACATCGATGTTAATACAGTATACTCGTTTTTGTTAAAAACATCGATGTTATTAACAGCTTTGTTTTTGTTAAAAACATCGATGTTAAAAAAAGTTTGTTTTTCTTAAAAACATCGATGTTTTAAAATATTTATTTTTGTTCAAAACCAATTTGCTATGGTAAATGCATCGATGTCGAAAACAAGTTTGTTAATGTTAGAGCATCTTTGTTTTAACTATAACATCGATGTTAAGAATATATATATATATATATATATATATATATATATATATATATATATATATATATTGTTCTAGCAGTGGACTGTAAATTTTTATTTGAATGAACATATGTAAATTCTTAATTATAGAAATAAATCTAAACTCACCTGGAGAGAGAGAGTCACTTCTTTATGGTTCAGTTCCTAGGGAGATTAGGGAAAATGGGTGAGGATTTGGACCAGATTTTCTAGGATTAAGTCGAACCTTTTAAAGACGATCGTGACATTCGATGTCCGCTTCTCCAGGCGAAAATCCGAGACTGTCCCCAACTTCCGAGCAATTCAAAGAATTAGAAGTCAGGTTTTACTATCGCTTCACGAACGATCGAAGCCAAGTCACTTCCTAGACTGAACTTTAAAATGTGGCGGATAAAATAAGTCCAAGTGTCCCGCGAGAGAGCAGCACCTCCCGGACTATCTATATACTGAATTTAAATTTATAATTTCCGCGCGAACATCCCCCCGCCTCTGAAAGGTTAATTTCAGATAAGGTTAGGATTTATAAAAAAGAAAAGAAAAAAAAAATCACTAAACTAAACATAACCATCACCATACAAATGAACACAAGTATTATACAATTATTATATACAATTCAATTAATAAAATAAAATAATCATATTACTGAGACGGCAAAGGATAAAGCTTGGTTGCCGGTCTCTTGTACCTACCATTAGCTACCCGAACAAGTGCAACTCTTACTACTCCATCGTTTCCCGGAAACACTTCTTCAACTATTCCGATCGGCCATTTTAACGGAGGAAGGTTGGGCTGATCCACGATTACTAAGGTTCCTACCGAGAGAGAAGCAGTGGGCTTTGTCCATTTATGCCTAGTTTGCAATTCATGGAGATACTCCTTTCTCCACCGGTTCCAAAAAGATTGGACGAGCTGGTCTACTAACTGATATCGCGTAAGCCGGTTGTCTGGAACGTTTTGTACATCTCGCGCTGGGAGATATTTCAACGGTGACAATGTCAAAAAATGAGCCGGAGTTAATGCAAGTGGTTCTTGTGGATCAGGACTAAGTGGACAAAGCGGTCTGGAATTCAGCACGGCTTCGATTTGAACCAGAACCGTATTAAGCTCTTCGTATGTAAGAAGTTGATTTCCAATAACACGAAACAAGTGAGACTTAACACTTTTTATATTCGCTTCCCAGATTCCTCCAAAGTGGGGCGCCCCAGGTGGAATAAATTTCCAATCAATTCTGTATTCAGCAAGTTGATCAGTCAAAGCATCCTGATACTCCCTAGAACTAAACCAATGAGACAATTGTTCTTGAGCTCCCACAAAATTTGTCCCACAATCAGAATAAATGGTACGACATGGTCCACGGCGCGACAAAAATCGCCGAAAAGCGGCCAAAAACATGGGAGTAGATAACTCTGACACTAATTCAAGATGAACCGCCTTTGTTGACATACATACGAATAGATATATATATGCCTTAAAAATAAAGGGGTTCCTACGCCTAGCCAT
Source organism: Aelia acuminata (assembly GCA_911387785.2). Lineage (NCBI taxonomy): Eukaryota > Metazoa > Arthropoda > Insecta > Hemiptera > Pentatomidae > Aelia > Aelia acuminata. The sequence continues at coordinate 88,126,289 of OU426979.1, read as the reverse complement.
TGTAATGCGAAGTGGTCCAGCATAATCTACACCAGTTAGCTCGAAAGGCTTTACTTGAGACACCCGACATGAGGGAAGGTTACCCATTTGAGGGGGGACCACAGTGGGTCGCACTCTAAAACAACGATTACATAGGCGGATTCGATTGCGAATAATTTCTCGAGCAGAAAGTATCCAAAACCTTTGCCTAATCAAGGATAATAATAAGTGTGGCCCGGCATGACAATTTTTCCGATGATGGTAGTCGATCAGCAGAGTTACAAACGGGTCCTTTTTAGGCAGAACAATCTGGTGACAACTATCGAACCCCAGATTAGCATTTTGCAAACGTCCTCCAACGCGAATGACTCCACTATCCAGAAAGGGTGACAATCGCTGAATTTTAGTGGAACAAGATTTCCCATTTTGCAACATATCAAATTCTTTGGGAAAATGATATAATTGAACTATTCGGCATAGATAAAGCTCTGCCCTGTCTAGCTCGTTTGGACCTACCCTCGTCTGTTTCGGTAATATCTTTACGAACCTTAAGATCATAACCATCGTTCGAAGTAATCGCATGTAGTTCGAGGAACGCTGGATAAGGGCGTAAATGGAATTATCGTCTATTTTAGAAAGAGCTACTGTCAAAATTGTACCCTCTTTACTTTCAGGGGGATTATCTAGGATATCTAAATCTGCTTTAACAGGCCAACAGTTTTCTTCCCCTTCCAACCATATTGGTCCTTTCCACCATAAGTTGTGGTCAACGAGCTCAAGAGGTCTTAATCCCCTTGACAAACAATCCGCTGGATTCTCCATGCTTGGAACATGCATCCAACTATCTATGTTATAATTTTGGATTTGCGACACGCGATTGGCTACATAAGTATGCCATCTCGATGGAGAAGCCTTAATCCAATGTAAGGCTACCATTGAATCGGATAACGCTACAATCCGTTCGACATTACATCGTTGGCTAATAGCCGAAACCGTGTTGTGAAGGAGCTTAGCCAATAAAAGTGCGGCACAAAGCTCTAAACGGGGGATTGTCAATACCTTGGATGGGGCTACTTTGGATTTTGCACTTAATAAAGAAACTGTGGAACCTTCCGCTATAGAGTTTGTTTTTAAGTAAATCACGGCCCCATAGCCAACCTCCGAGGCATCACAAAATCCAACCAAAGTGACACGAGAGTCTATTAACACTCCGACGTTTCTTGGAATAGAAAGTTCCGACAATACTATCAACTCTCTTTGAAAATTTTCCCACTGTATTTTAACTGAGGGGGGCGCAACCTGGTCCCAATCTAACTCCATACTCCACAATTGTTTTATGAGAGACTTGAGAAACAAGGTCAATGGCGCCAATAGGCCTAAGGGGTCAAAAATACGCGCCACCGATGAAAGTATATTTCGTTTAGTAGCTACCTTGTTTTCGTGGTTGACTCGGAAACGAAATACATCTGTACCGGGTTGCCATTCAAGGCCCAGAACAGCTAGGGAATTGTCAGTTTCAAAATCCTTTGCCGAAAAAGATGTTTCCTCGTCCGAGAAGTGAGCTATCATTTCAGGAATGTTAGAGGCCCATTTTGTTAGCTGAAACCCTCCCCTTTTGAATAACTCCTTTGTTTGGGAATAAAATTGAAAAGCATCTTTTACCGAAGGCATGGAAGTGATAAGATCGTCCATGTATGTATCTTGCGGGAACCTAATTTTCGCTAAAGGAAAATTTTCACCTTCTTCTTCGACCAATTGCCGAACAGTCCTCAGCGCTAAGTAGGGCGAAGAGGTCATTCCAAACACGACACAATGCAATTCATAAATCTCTATCGGATCCTCGAGCGAAAACCTCCATAAAATTCGTTGGTACTTTCTATGCAATTGATCGATTAAAATTTGCCGGTACATTTGTTTGATATCCGCGGTCAAGGCTACAGAAAATAAGCGAAAATTTACCAACAAAACGAAAATATCCGTTTGTAATTTAGGGCCCACGTGCAAAATGTCATTTAATGATAAATTTGTATTTGTTTTCGCACTAGCATCGAAAACAATTCTTAGAGGCGTACTGGTACTTTTCGACTTGAATACACCGTGGTGGGGTATGTAATAACCGCCCTTTTCAATCGGTTTTGTTACTAACGACATATGTCCTTGCCGTAAATAATCTAGCATCACCTCGTGGTATAACAATCGGACTTCTGGACAACGATCTAATCGCTTTTCTAAATTTATAAATCTTCTCTTGGCTATCTCAAATGAATCCCCCAAATGATCGGGATTTTCCTGAAAGGGCAAGGTAACAATATACCTCCCTGATTCTAACCGACGAACCGATGATTTAAAAATTTCTTCACATTCCGTTTCCACGGGTGAAAGCAAAGTCTTTAAATTAGGAACCTCTTCAATCTCCCAAAATCTTTGCACCAGTCCTTCTAAAGAGGGATGACAAACGGGCATACAATTAATACTATTCGATGGTCGTTCTAACACCGGTGCGTTTCCCATTAGAATGAAACCCAACACGCTGTCCATAGCAACCACCTGGTCCGAGTTCCCTTTAAATTTATTTTCTTTTAATAAATGAGGCACCAACTCAGCCCCTATTATACCATCAATATATCCCGGTAAGTAAAATTTCTCATCTGCGAGTTTAAGATTCTTTAAATAAGACAGCTGAGATCTATCAATTTCACTAGCCGGCAATTTGTCTACAATCTTATCAACCACAAATGGTTCTATATCAAATGAAATATCTGGTTCCAATTTAGACAAGAACCTACAAACGGTCTTTCCTATAACAGGATTGACCCCTCCTCCGAAACCTACTACCGAGGATTTTACAGGTGAGATAGGTAATTTAAGTCTTCGGCATGTTTTTGCAGTTAGAAAATGGCACTGACTACCCGAATCAATCAAAAACCGCGCCTCATGCAATTTTCCCCCACCACTCCGAATATTTACTACCGCGGTAGACAATAAAACCATAGAAGAACGCTTGACCGTATCACGATCTTTAAAGTTTGCCATCGAGCAGCAATTGATCGAAGTATTTTGCTGACCTTCCGCACTCGAAGTTACACGATCAGGATGATTATTTGGAAATTCAAAATGTAGTAACGAATGGTGAGGTTTATTGCATTGCAAGCATGGGTTCGTCTTTTTACAGTTCCGCGATAAATGGTTAGAAGAAAAACATTTTAAACAACACGCCTTTTGTTTAATAAAACGAAATCTTTCCCATGGAGACATTTTTAAAAATATTCGACAATCAGCTAATTTATGTGATCCTTGATTACATTTCAAACATTTTTTACTTAAATTATTATAATTAGAATTCTCTCCCGACTGAGCCACGAATACTTTAGATTTTAAATTTTCTTTTATAAAATTTTCCGATCTGTTCGTAGAAGTTTTGTTTTCCCAAGGTAATGTTTTAATCTGTTTCTCGACGAACGCTACAAAATCGCGATAGTTAGGTATGTCCTTATCTCGAACGGCAGCTTCAAACGCCCGCCGGGTTACTGGGTCTAAAATTTTTAAACCACGATTTAAAAATATTAAATCCGCCAAATCACCGGCATTTAGTCTTTTAAGAGCTGTTATTGGCCCACAAAATTTATCCAGTACTGTGGTTAAATTTACCCTTGATTCAGCCTTTAATGGTTTGAATTCAAAAATTTGCTCTAAATAGGCATCCGCTTGGGCGCGAGGATCATTATAACGTTTTTGTAAAGCGTCCCACATCACTGGATAATTTGCCGCAACAGGTGGTAAATGTTTACAAATATTCGATGCTTCCCCCGAAAGTTTTGAAACCAAATATTGAACTCTCTGCTGATCGGTCAAAGATTCATTTTCGTGTACCAATGATTTAAATATTTCATAAAAAACTGACCATTGAGTTTGATCCCCTTTAAAACAAGGCAATTCTATCTTCGGAAGGTGTAATTCCGTTTTATACGTCGGCGGGATTTGTGAAGACGCTCCAGGCCCCGATATAGCCGCGAGTGCTTTTTTATTAATCCCAAGTCTCTCTGCCGCCGCTTCAATGTACTCGATCATTTCTATATGCGAATCGTTAAAGGTTGGATTATAATCAGAATTTAATTCCATCTCTAATTCATTAATTTTAAACTCTATCTCATCAAATTCGGTTAAAGTTTTGGGAATTAAACGGTAAGTAGTTTCAAACTGCCCTAAAACTTTTTTATCTCCAGTGTCTTTCGATAAATCATAAATTCTCTGAATACGCTGGAATAGCTGAGCCTGTTTTGCCCTACAAATTTTTAAAGTTGACTCAATTTTCTCGCTCATGTTAATAAATGATAAACAAAATTCAAAATAAAATAACTCTTTACTATTTTTTCAATTTGATCTATATTTAGTTAATAAAATTAGTACCTGAACAAATTTTATTAAATTACTATAAAATTTACCTAGAAGAAAATAAAACACATATAATAAAAAAAACATATATAATAAATATAATTAGAAAAATTAACAGATATCCATAAATCTAGTAATAAAATAAACACACTTAAAAATTTTGTTAGTTTAAACAGTAATGTGAAAATTTAAAACAAACACAAATTTAATATTTGAAAGGTATAAAATTGTTATTTACAATGTTAGCTAGGTAACAGTATAGCCTTATCAGCTGAACCTTAAACCTAAACCTATAAACAAGTACATGAACAATTGTTAATTTATAACAAAAAAAAATAATATTTCTTTTAAATTAATTACTCCGTTTAAATCAATAAATCTCACAATCATAAGGAAACCTAAATAAAATTATAAATGTAATTTCGACGATAATTATTACAAATAAAAGAAAAACTTCATCCGCTACTAATATAATTCTAATAAACGAAAACTAAGAAAAATTATTAATTAAAGAATTATTAATTGATACTAATATTCAATAAAAAATTAAAAGGAATTCAAACGAACAAACAAAGAGAAAAAAAAATAAATATTTTTCCCAATCGATTTCATCCCGGTTTGGAGGGCCAAATGTTCTAGCAGTAGACTGTAAATTTTTATTTGAATGAACATATGTAAATTCTTAATTATAGAAATAAATCTAAACTCACCTGGAGAGAGAGAGTCACTTCTTTATGGTTCAGTTCCTAGGGAGATTAGGGAAAATGGGTGAGGATTTGGACCAGATTTTCTAGGATTAAGTCGAACCTTTTAAAGACGATCGTGACATTCGATGTCCGCTTCTCCAGGCGAAAATCCGAGACTGTCCCCAGCTTCCGAGCAATTCAAAGAATTAGAAGTCAGGTTTTACTATCGCTTCACGAACGATCGAAGCCAAGTCACTTCCTAGACTGAACTTTAAAATGTGGCGGATAAAATAAGTCCAAGTGTCCCGCGAGAGAGCAGCACCTCCCGGACTATCTATATACTGAATTTAAATTTATAATTTCCGCGCGAACATATATATATATATATATATTGTTGTTTTTATCTAAAGCATCGATGTTATTGTTAAAACATCGATGTTAAAACAAATTTGTTTTTGTCCATAACATAGAGTTTAATATATATTTATCCACAACATCGATGTTATTGTATATTAAAGTATACTTGTTTTTCTTAAAAACATCGATGTTAAATGATACTTGTTTTTGTTAAAAACATCGATGTTAAAAAAAATTTGTTTTTGTCCATAACATCGATGTTAATAAATATTTATCCAAAACATCGATGTTATTGTTAAAACATAGATGTTAAAAAAAAAATTGTTTTAGTCCATAACATCGATGTTATTAACAGCTTTGTTTTTGTTCAAAACATCGATGTTATCAACAGCTTTGTTTTTAAACATAGAGTTTAATATATATTAATCCACAACATCGATGTTATTTTATATTAAAGTATACTTGTTTTTCTTAAAAACATCGATGTTATTGTCAAAACATCGATGTTAAATGATATTTGTTTTTGTTAAAAACATCGATGTTTTAAAATATTTATTTTTGTTTAAAACCAATTTGCTATGGTAAATGCATCGATGTCGAAAAAAAGTTTGTTAATGTTAGAGCATCTTTGCTTTAACTAAAACATCGATGTAGGGAATATATATATATATTGTTGTTTTTATCTAAAGCATCGATGTTATTGTTAAAACATCGATGTTAAAACAAATTTGTTTTTGTCCATAACATAGAGTTTAATATATATTTATCCACAGCATCGATGTTATTGTATATTAAAGTATACTTGTTTTTCTTAAAAACATCGATGTTATTAACAGCTTTGTTTTTGTTAAAAACATCGATGTTATTGTCAAAACATCGATGTTAAATGATACTTGTTTTTGTTAAAAACATCGATGTTAAAAAAAATTTGTTTTTGTCCATAACATCGATGTTAATGAATATTTATCCAAAGCATCGATGTTATTGTTAAAACATAGATGTTAAAGTATACTTCTTTTGATAAAAACATCGATGTTAAAAAAAATTTGTTTTAGTCCATAACATCGATGTTAAAAAAAATTTGTTTTAGTCTATAACATCGATGTTATTAACGGTTTTGTTTTTGTTAAAAAGATCGATGTTATTAACAACTTTGTTTTTCTTAAAAACATCGATGTTATTGTCAAAACATCGATGTTAAATGATACTTGTTTTTGTTAAAAACATCGATGTTAATACACATTTATCCAAAACATCGATGTAATTAACAGCTTTGTTTTTGTTCATAACATCGAAGTTATTAACAGCTTTGTTATTGTCAAAACATCGATGTTAAATGATATTTGTTTTTGTTAAAAACATCGATGTTAAAAAAAGTTTGATTTTCTCCAAAACATCGATGTTTTAAAATATTTATTTTTGTTCAAAACCAATTTGCTATGGTAAATGCATCGATGTCGAAAACAAGTTTGTTAATGTTAGAGCATCTTTGTTTTAACTAAAACATCGATGTTATATATATATATAATATAATATATATATATATATTGTTGTTTTTATCTAAAGCATCGATGTTATTGTTAAAACATCGATGTTAAAACAAATTTGTTTTTGTCCATAACATAGAGTTTAATATATATTTATCCACAACATCGATGTTATTGTATATTAAAGTATACTTGTTTTTCTTAAAAACATCGATGTTATTAACAGCTTTGTTTTTGTTAAAAACATCGATGTTATTGTCAAAACATCGATGTTAAATGATACTTGTTTTTGTTAAAAACATCGATGTTAAAAAAAATTTGTTTTTGTCCATAACATCGATGTTAATAAATATTTATCCAAAACATCGATGTTATTGTTAAAACATAGATGTTAAAAAAAAAATTGTTTTAGTCCATAACATCGATGTTATTAACAGCTTTGTTTTTGTTCAAAACATCGATGTTATCAACAGCTTTGTTTTTAAACATAGAGTTTAATATATATTAATCCACAACATCGATGTTATTTTATATTAAAGTATACTTGTTTTTCTTAAAAACATCGATGTTATTGTCAAAACATCGATGTTAAATGATATTTGTTTTTGTTAAAAACATCGATGTTTTAAAATATTTATTTTTGTTTAAAACCAATTTGCTATGGTAAATGCATCGATGTCGAAAAAAAGTTTGTTAATGTTAGAGCATCTTTGCTTTAACTAAAACATCGATGTAGGGAATATATATATATATTGTTGTTTTTATCTAAAGCATCGATGTTATTGTTAAAACATCGATGTTAAAACAAATTTGTTTTTGTCCATAACATAGAGTTTAATATATATTTATCCACAACATCGATGTTATTGTATATTAAAGTATACTTGTTTTTCTTAAAAACATCGATGTTATTAACAGCTTTGTTTTTGTTAAAAACATCGATGTTATTGTCAAAACATCGATGTTAAATGATACTTGTTTTTGTTAAAAACATCGATGTTAAAAAAAATTTGTTTTTGTCCATAACATCGATGTTAATGAATATTTATCCAAAGCATCGATGTTATTGTTAAAACATAGATGTTAAAGTATACTTCTTTTGATAAAAACATCGATGTTAAAAAAAATTTGTTTTAGTCCATAACATCGATGTTAAAAAAAATTTGTTTTAGTCTATAACATCGATGTTATTAACGGTTTTGTTTTTGTTAAAAAGATCGATGTTATTAACAACTTTGTTTTTCTTAAAAACATCGATGTTATTGTCAAAACATCGATGTTAAATGATACTTGTTTTTGTTAAAAACATCGATGTTAATACACATTTATCCAAAACATCGATGTAATTAACAGCTTTGTTTTTGTTCATAACATCGAAGTTATTAACAGCTTTGTTATTGTCAAAACATCGATGTTAAATGATATTTGTTTTTGTTAAAAACATCGATGTTAAAAAAAGTTTGATTTTCTCCAAAACATCGATGTTTTAAAATATTTATTTTTGTTCAAAACCAATTTGCTATGGTAAATGCATCGATGTCGAAAACAAGTTTGTTAATGTTAGAGCATCTTTGTTTTAACTAAAACATCGATGTTAAGAATATATATATATATATATATATATATATATATATATATATATATATATATATATATATATATTGTTGTTTTTATCTAAAGCATCGATGTTATTGTTAAAACATCGATGTTAAAACAAATTTGTTTTTGTCCATAACATAGAGTTTAATATATATTTATCCACAACATCGATGTTATTGTATATTAAAGTATACTTGTTTTTCTTAAAAACATCGATGTTATTAACAGCTTTGTTTTTGTTAAAAACATCGATGTTATTGTCAAAACATCGATGTTAAATGATACTTGTTTTTGTTAAAAACATCGATGTTAAAAAAAATTTGTTTTTGTCCATAACATCGATGTTAATAAATATTTATCCAAAACATCGATGTTATTGTTAAAACATAGATGTTAAAAAAAAAATTGTTTTAGTCCATAACATCGATGTTATTAACAGCTTTGTTTTTGTTCAAAACATCGATGTTATCAACAGCTTTGTTTTTAAACATAGAGTTTAATATATATTAATCCACAACATCGATGTTATTTTATATTAAAGTATACTTGTTTTTCTTAAAAACATCGATGTTATTGTCAAAACATCGATGTTAAATGATATTTGTTTTTGTTAAAAACATCGATGTTTTAAAATATTTATTTTTGTTTAAAACCAATTTGCTATGGTAAATGCATCGATGTCGAAAAAAAGTTTGTTAATGTTAGAGCATCTTTGCTTTAACTAAAACATCGATGTAGGGAATATATATATATATTGTTGTTTTTATCTAAAGCATCGATGTTATTGTTAAAACATCGATGTTAAAACAAATTTGTTTTTGTCCATAACATAGAGTTTAATATATATTTATCCACAACATCGATGTTATTGTATATTAAAGTATACTTGTTTTTCTTAAAAACATCGATGTTATTAACAGCTTTGTTTTTGTTAAAAACATCGATGTTATTGTCAAAACATCGATGTTAAATGATACTTGTTTTTGTTAAAAACATCGATGTTAAAAAAAATTTGTTTTTGTCCATAACATCGATGTTAATGAATATTTATCCAAAGCATCGATGTTATTGTTAAAACATAGATGTTAAAGTATACTTCTTTTGATAAAAACATCGATGTTAAAAAAAATTTGTTTTAGTCCATAACATCGATGTTAAAAAAAATTTGTTTTAGTCTATAACATCGATGTTATTAACGGTTTTGTTTTTGTTAAAAAGATCGATGTTATTAACAACTTTGTTTTTCTTAAAAACATCGATGTTATTGTCAAAACATCGATGTTAAATGATACTTGTTTTTGTTAAAAACATCGATGTTAATACACATTTATCCAAAACATCGATGTAATTAACAGCTTTGTTTTTGTTCATAACATCGAAGTTATTAACAGCTTTGGTATTGTCAAAACATCGATGTTAAATGATATTTGTTTTTGTTAAAAACATCGATGTTAAAAAAAGTTTGATTTTCTCCAAAACATCGATGTTTTAAAATATTTATTTTTGTTCAAAACCAATTTGCTATGGTAAATGCATCGATGTCGAAAACAAGTTTGTTAATGTTAGAGCATCTTTGTTTTAACTAAAACATCGATGTTAAGAATATATATATATATATATATATATATATATATATATATATATATATATATAAATATTTATATAATGTTGTTTTTATCTAAAGCATCGATGTTATTGTTAAAACATCGATGTTAAAACAAATTTGTTTTTGTCCATAACATAGAGTTTAATATATATTTATCCACAACATCGATGTTATTGTATATTAAAGTAAACTTGTTTTTTTTAAAAACATCGATGTTATTAACAGCTTTGTTTTTGTTAAAAACATCGATGTTGTTGTCAAAACATCGATGTTAAATGATACTTGTTTTTGTTAAAAACATCGGTGTTAAAAAAAATTTGTTTTTGTCCATAACATCGATGTTAATAAATATTTATCCAAAACATCGATGTTATTGTTAAAACATAGATTTTAAAGTATACTTCTTTTGATAAAAACATCGATGTTAAAAAAAATTTGTTTTAGTCCATAAAATCGATGTTATAACAGCTTTGTTTTTGTCCATAACATCGATGTTAATACACATTTATCCAAACCATAGATGTTAAAGTATACTTGTTTTTGATAAAAACATCGATGTTAAAAAAAATTAGTTTTAGTCCATAACATCGATGTTATTAACAGCTTTGTTTTTCTCCAAAACATCGATGTTTTAAAATATTTATTTTTGTTCAAAACCAATTTGTTATGGTAAAAGCATCGATGTTTAAAACAACATATATGATGTAATTGTCAAAACATGTCGAAAAAATCGAATTTTTTTATATATTAAATATGAATTATAAAATGCTTTACACTTTAACATCGTTTTTATTACGTTTGGGCATTAATATGTTAATGTTTAAAGACTGTATACATTAAAAAACATCGATGTTCTTGAACATCGATGTTTTGTGGTCGATGTTTAATCGACATCGATGTTTTGATTGCAAAAACATCGATGTTCAAAACATCGATGTTTTGCCTTCGATGTCGCATCTCTAATGAGTACATGTGATGTGTTTCCTTAGAAAACTCACCTGTTCATTCACGATCCCTTGAACCATATCCGCCTATACACACATCCCTTATAATAGGTTCTTGAAATATTTTCACTATCTTCCCATCATATCTGGTTTTCTCATTCTTTTATTTTTTTAGGAAAATCTTATCTTTTTCTTTTGCGTTTTTCTCCATCTTAAAACCATAATTTGATTTTGATTTTGGAACTTGAACCTTTTTGATTATACACCTTATGCTCCTCTGATGGACAACTACAGACCATCAAAGGTTTAAAAAGAAAAGGAAAAATTATTATTATAATTTATATTGTTTTATGATTCTTCCCTCAGTAAAGAATAACTTATAATTTAAGAAAAATTATTTATAATTATCAGGTTCGTATTCGATATTGTATTATTATTTTTATTATATTCAGGAAACTGAAAATTATGGGTGATTTAGATGAAGCATGTAACTTAGTTGAAACAGGCACAATATATTATTGTTATTATGTATTATTTATATTACATCTTAAAAATAGATATAAAAAAAAAATTCGAATTTTTAACTAATAAGAATCTATTTTCTGTCATCAACTAGCTTAGTAAAAAATATACAGAATCATTCAATTTATTTCAATCCTCTGGCTCCGAGAAACTAAGTAAATCTGCTAATTGCTATTCCTCATCAGCAGACTCTGATAAATATTTGTTTAAAAATTTTATTCTAAATGCTAAGTTAAAGGGACAGATTAATTTGCTGTGCGCTAAATTATCAGGCTCTTACAGGAGTGACTAGAATCAAATTTTATTTTATTCCTATTTAAATAAATGGTGGAACATTTTTTATTAGCTACCCGTATTTGAGCTACTAATTTTAATTTATTGATGTGAGCATTGAACATTAAATATAGTTCGCAAAAAAATGACAAACTTGAAATCTTCTGAAAGATTGTGTTGTTATGACTATTCAGAATAAAATTAATATCTTTGCTGAATAGATTATTTTCGGAGATCTTGAGATTTAAAAACATACTTGGTACCAATCACTTCGAAGTATTTTCTTAGTTCAGTCACCCTGCTATAAGGTCAATATATCTCAAATAACATATCTTGGGTAAGCGGTGCGCTGGCATCTCCAGCAAAGATTCCCATCAGCTTAACATTTACTCGAATATTTTAAATTGAACGTGGCGCCTACCAGTTTCCAGTCTAACGAATGAGTCAGGAGTACTTTTTGGTAAATGCAACAGAAACTTTAAAAATCTTAACCTTGCACAGAGGCAATATCATAACCAATGAAGGTCTACTCCGTGCAATTATTGCTAGTTGAAAACAGGCACAATATTATAATAATAACTCTTTATTTAATTGTCCCAGTGTTCGAGTGCGTCGAGAAGAGAAGAATAGCTAAAAAGCCAGCACCTCAATGCCAACAGTGCAAAACAATTCTATCTGTGAAGCATATAATAGAGGAGTGTCCAGTTTATAATGAGAAAATGCTACTCATGGGAATTCCTTTGTTCACCTAAGCATTAGGTGAAAATCAGCAGATCATCACAGAAGTCTTAAGTTCTTTCATTAAAGAAGTTAGGGCTCTATGCTCTCATATAAGAGCTATGCCATTTCAAATTCTCGGTTGATAACCGTAGAGTTTTTCGCCCTTTATAAATCCAAATAAATAAAAAATAAAATTATCCCGGTAACTAGTCCCTTAGGAACAAAATTAAACAGAAACATATAAAATGCTTTAGAGCCTTAGAGTAGTACAACAAAATGAAGCGATTGAAATAAAAGAAAAAGGCAGAGAAAAAAAAAATTATAAATAATAAAGTAATCTTCTTATGATAAAAAAATTGAATATCCTTGTTGACTTAAAATGATAATAACTATGTGTGTGGAGCTTATAATGTAGACATATATACACTTATTCACAAATAAAATAAATGGAACTTATATTGAAATAATAAAGGCCTATACCGTTTAAAGTTCAGAATTTGTAGTGATTATTTACAATTGTTCGGGAAACTGGATGGATATGTGTTCGAGCCGCATATAATGATAAATTTTCGATTAATATAATTTGATGTAAATTATTTAATTTTTTGTTAAATTAGAATGTAAAATTAATTTAGTGCAATTTTTATTTAAATTGTACACAGTATAACTGTTTATGTACGCATGTAAACAGCCCACTATGGTATTATCTGTCCCCACTCCCGTACAGTGGGCCGAGCTTTAGTAAGCCGCAAGCAGCCATAACAGGGACTTACTCATCTTTGAGCTGGAAACCTGATTTTCGGAAAATACCTGATGACACCCAACTTATCCTCATCAGGATCTTATTTTGCATCATTAGCTGTGAGAACGAACTTTTTGAAGAGGGTAGGAGCTCTTACCATGGTGAGAATTCTTTTTTATACTCTTATTCAAGCCATCACGATCTATTTTGCCTAGGCCACATTGGCTCATCTCGGGGTCAAGGATCAGCCCCACCAATTCTACAATTTCCGAAAAACCAGGTTCCTATAGTGGATGAACTGTAATAACTTATAGTGCGTAATTTTGAGAGTTTTCAAGCTCTATGGACAATTTAACTAACATAATTCCTAAGCCAAGGAAACATTTTTTATTTAAATATTGTTTGTTTATTCAAACTTACCTGTTAATAGTTTAATTTTAATAATATTAGCAGTCATCACAAGAATACAATATTTTTTATTTTACTTTTTCTAAACATATAATAATCTAGTTTAATGAGAAACTTAAAATAATTTTTTTTTGTCTTTGAATATGTTCTAGTAGATATTTTCTTTATTTTCTTTTTCTTATTTTTAAATATACAGTGGTTAATAATTTAATTTAATTACTTAAATATTCATAATCAATTTTTTTTTCATTTTGTTTCATTTTTAAAAACAAATTTTAGTTGTTCATTTCTGATTTATTGTGTTATGTTTTAAGTTCTCCTTTTTAATAAATATTTTTATAAAATTTTTATGAAACAGCCTTTCTTTATTTTGTTGTTTAGCACCCAGGCTTGCACATTTTTTGACATAAACATAATTAAATTGAGTCAGAGTAAAGGTTTTACTGAATCTCTCGAATCGATTTACAATTTGAGGTGATTAAACAGGCGGGATTTAAAGGTAGGGAGAGTGTTGGAGTGACAGATAAACGGGAGAATAGAGTACTATAGGGATGAGGACCGGATAATGATAGATCTTTCGAAAGCTGACATTAGGTGGGCCGGAGTGTACAGATCTGAAGACCTAGAACGGGAGTGGACAGAGGATTGAAACTGAAGGAGTTCAGTGATATATGAGGGGTGACGGGATCTGATAACATTGTTAAAGGGAGGAAATACTTACGGTGGTAAGATGAGTGTAAACACTTTAACCTTTCATATAAAGGCGAGATGGAGATGTCTCTTGAGACCCCAAAGATAAACCGTACGAAACAATTAAATAAATGAGATCCCCAGAGATACCCCCATACACTGCACAAATAGTCAAATAGTCAAAAGGGGAAAATACCAGGGAATGACAATAAGCCTATTGTCTCAACTCTATATGTGTTTCAAATGGAAAAAGACTGCAGAGATTATTTAATTGCTTTAAATGGAAAAGGAACAACACCGGGAGATATTGGAGATGTGGATTTTCGGGGAAAGGGTTTGGTCGAAGGTTACTCCAAGGTTTTTGACAGTTGGGTAGAATTTGGGCCAGGGATAGCCGAGCGTGTTGGAGCGCGACCCGCTGTAGCATGCTCGAGCTGAACGGTGGCGGTTCGAATCCGCCCTGGGAGGGTTGATTTTTATTTCGTGGAGACCCCATGGAATAAATCTCGACCATCCCACCAAGGTTAGAATAAGTTGGCTACACCTATAGAGTAACCCCCCCCCCACCTATGACACACGTGGGGAGGTAGGGGTACTGAACAAAAAAAAAAAAGTTGGACTGAATTTAATGGGATTATTAATTAGAAGCAGGGTAGGGATAGTAGGGACGGTTTTGTTGTATCTACTCTAGCTCTGGGCCACCATCCTTCACAAACCCTCCCATAATATTACCTCAGTCTGGCATTTCCCATTCTTTATTATCGAGATAACGTACAATGTTTCCTCATCTCCTATCTCCTTTTCAAACTCATCCTCATTCCATTCTCCTTCTGGGTTTACTGGATAAATATTGTCCCCCCCACTAACTGTAAACTTCTGCCAGACATCTAAGTATGGCTTTATCCTCCAGGACCACCTTCCCATACTCATTGTTCACCTTTCTGATTGCTTTAGTGTTGCATAATCTGAAAGCTTAAATTGTCCTCCGAAATGGCTTATTGTTCTCTGAATGATCTTGATAAAGTTCTCTCCTAATTATATCCTGTTTTTTATTTTGCTCTTTCAGCTTACCTGGTCTTGTTTCACACCTTCACATATATCCATCGTTTATCTGGTGATTTGTGTTGATATCAGTCTTTTCCATTGAGGATAAAATTATATAGAGGCGCCATAGGCACAGTGGGGATATGCCCAGACCATCACACCCTCATCCTATGTACCTAGCGTTGTCCTCATAGCTTACTTGCAATGTTTGTTAGAATATCAGTGAAAATGTAAAGTAAAATTAAATTTAATGATTATATTTACATTCCCTATTAAATAAGTGGTGATCTTGTAAGGTTGGTAGCATTGTGGTGAAGGATGTTCTACTAAGACGTTTGGATTTTACTTGAATGTTGTTTTGTGATCCTTCTTTGTGTTGGTTTTAATTAAAGTGTTTTTTTCTGAAGCATTTTTAGTAACTCATTACAAACTGTAATAAGATCGCCTTGTCAATGTGCGTTGCTTTTGGTTGTAACAACAGAAATATCAAAGAAGCTGATTAGACTGATAATACCTCACAAATTACATTTCATGGGTGTTTTCAACTATTTACTTTTCTTATACACTTCTTTGATAATATAATGTGTTCTCTCAAAGAATATCAATTTCATAACAGACAAGAATTTGTGTAAATTTATAAAGAGAAACAAAAATAGAAAAATATGTGTTGGCATTAGTAGTTTGTACAAATTGAGTTATTTCAGTCTACTGTTGACCGTTGAACAGTGCGGATCTATTTTACCTGCCTTCTGAAGATAACAGTCAACTATCAGGCCAGATCTATATCATTTTATTTTTATTTCTTATTTTCACTATATTATATTTTATGCATATTTTAGGAATTTAAAATCATTAAACAACTGATTAACTCAAACTAACTGTTGGAGAAAGTAGCCAGGGGGCTGGGCCTCCTGACTATTTAACAAATAATACAATATGGTTAGAAAAAAGTCAATACAAATACTTAAATTACTTTAAAGGACCATATACATATTAATATTGTTGAAAAATTGGTAGATGAAAATATTCCAAGCTTTCACGATATGAAAATCGGTAAAACCTTAGGTTTGAATAAATCTCAGGTATTTCCCGTAAACAAAAAAAATAGACAACGAATCTAAATTAATTTTAAAAACTATGAATATTCTAATAGATTTTTAGAAAACCAGTTTCTAGAATCTAATAAATTAAAAGCTTTTATTCCAAATTTCTGTGTTTTAAAATACGGTGTAATTAGAGACGTACATCCTTCTCTTTCAGAAGAAGAAATAATTAATGAAATTCATTCAACCAAAAAAATAGTCAAAGTCCAGCGATACAATAAGAAAATCCAAAGCTCTGAGGGAAATAGTACTTTGATACCCACGGGCACGGTTCAAATTGTTTTTCATGGCCAAAAAGTTCCTGATAATATAAGCCTCAACTTAGCCCCTAGGAAAGTATATCCATATATTTTTAAACCCCTTTTTTGTGAAAAATGTTTAAGATATGGACATACAAAAGAAAAATGCAGAGGAAAAGAGAGATGTATAAAATGTGGGTCTAATGATCATTCAGCGGTAACTTGTTCGAATGACATTAAATGCGTACATTGCAAAAACGCTCACCTCCCAACAGATCGTGAATGCCCAGAAGGACTTCAGCAAAGAAACATAAAAGAGGCTATGGCTGTTAAACCTATTAGTTATAAAGAAGCAAATAATTTATTCCCAGTCCCTACATTTAATCAATTTTCTGCCTTAGACTTTCCTCGAATACCTAATGAAAACGATTTTTCTGACCGTAATCCCTATCAGTACAGAACAGACATTTTAAGAAACCCAGGAAAAAAACAATTACTTAAATTTAATTCAGATAATTTAAAACGTCAGAGGCTTAGTGATAGTCCAGTAAAGAATCTAAGTAAGAGTTATGCAGATACGTTACACAAAACATCAACAGCTACTCCCCTTATCACGAACAATCCTCACAAAGTTAGTGCGGACAGTAAATACGTCAATATGTTAAACACATAATTAAACAAAATTAAAACAATAGACAATGAGCAGGAAAAAGTAAATATAATTGGGCAAACTTTTTACAACTTTGTCCAAGAAAATAATTCCATTATAAAAACTATTTCAGAATTGCAAAAAAATGAAAACATGTCTGTTGACTGATTATTTATATATTTTCAACTAAAAATTGAAATCTAATCACAACTATTTATGAATAGTTTATTAATCATAACTATTTATGAATAGCAGCTGTTTCGGCTTCCCGAAAGGTCATACAAATTGCAGAAGCAGGGGTGGGCAAATCACATGGTGGGACCGCCGAGATTTGAATGCGCCACCGGCGAACTCTGCTGGGAGCAGAGGCTGAGACGGAACTTGGTGTGATAGATTCCTACAAGAGCCCAGGCCTGGCCCATTTCTTTTTTTCTCTTCAATCGAACTTACTGAAGACATGAGGTAGTAAAGAGAGGAGCCGGTTCCCCGGCTGGAGGCGATGAAGAGTAGAGAGGGAGCTTCTTGAAGAATTACAGAGCCAATATAGAGAAGATAGATATTAGAAAACTCAGTAGTGAGTCAGCATGGCCATGTAATTTTAAATATATTATATAACTACTAACACGCAATAATAAGCAAAAAAAAAAAAAAAAAAAAAAAAAAAAAAAAAAAAAAAAAAAAAAAAAAAAAAAAAAGATAACAATAGAGGTTAGACAAATATGTAAATAGATATTTATTTATTAGATAGAGAGAGATTTATGTCTTAGATGGAATCTTATTGTTTATATTTTGTGTGTTTCTCTTTTTTTTTATAATATGCTTTTCAATTGATTATTTATTTATTTATTTGTTTATTTATATATATATGGCTATGTGTGTATATATATATTTATGTTTGTTTCTATATCATTATATTGTTGATTATCTAGTATTCAGCGATTAAGATAATAAGTATTTATTTATTACATATTTTTGAAAATTAATTATTATTAATTGTTTTTATTTTCTTGTTTTTTATATTGTTGGTTTTTATAATGTGCGGAATGAACCAAATTTGTTTGTTCTCCCGGTCGATCAGTACTGCCTGCTGTTGGACTTCCTCTGATGGTCTTTGACCAAGAGTAAAATGCATATTGTATAACATTTTGATGTGATTTTTCATTTAATAAATGCATTCTATTATTATCATTATTATTATTAACTACTAACACGCAATATTTTTTTTTTTTTTTTTTCTCAATAAATCTATGTAACCTGTTAAATTCATTTCATTTTTAACATCTCTAACCTTCAAATACAGTCCACTTATTTCCCAAAATTTGGTCTAGTGCCACACCATTAATTTGGAGGTATAAACCAAACAGCAGCACTTATTTCATCTTTAATATAAGAAATATTACTAAAGATTTATTTAATCATTGTCTTTGCATGATACGTACCTTTTTTATTTCTCTTATATTTTATTTTTATTTATCTTTTATTATTCTTTTATTCCGCCATATTAATCACTCGCAACTATTTACATAACAATGTAGTTGGAACTCTATGTTGTTTTTGTTTTATTTTATTTTATTAATGTCTTATTAATTTATTCTTTTATTAACAAATTAATAAGATTATTTGTTATTATGTTTATATTTTCTAAGACTACAAAAAAGCGCTCATGGACTTATATTTTCCATTATATATTGTCCAATATTGAACACGTAAATTATGTAGATGTTCTTTCATCTTTTCAACTTATTCTCTTTAATCATTTCTCAAGGGTATATCATATAGTACTGACAATCCAATATTCAATCTATATCTCGTCCCCCATTTATTTTTTTTATTTTATTTTTTTCTTTTTTCTTTTCTTTTTATTTTTTACTTTATGTCGTTTTAAAGTATCTATCCCTTACATAAACTGTAAATAAACTCAACGCTATTTAATTCAATAACATACAATGGTAAACAATAGAATCAGAAAGATCAATACAAATATATAAAAATACTTCAACATAATTGTCGAAGCATAAATAATAAATTTTCGGAAACTTTAAATTTTCTTAATGTAAATAAATTTCATATAGCACTACTGCAGGAAACATGGTTCGATAATGAAAGGGTTTATAATGCTCAAAACTATAATATAATAAAAAGAAACAGGCGGGATAGGTACGGAGGAGTGGGAATCTTTCTCCATAATTCCTTAATTTATGAAACCATAGAGCTACCTAATTTGGGGACGATAGAAGCAATAGGAGTGAAAATTTTGAACACCGTCCATCATAGTAGTCTCTGTATATACTCCACCGGATAACAGAAGATGACCATCACCTCGAAATCTTGAAAATCTTTTCTCTTTTCATACTAAATACCCAAATTGCAGTTTGCTTTTGGGTGGAGATTTTAACACTCACTCCTCATTTTTTGGCCCTCAGGAATATGATACACTCAGGGGAGGTGCACTTGTGCTAGCTTTACAGAATAGTCCATAATTGTTACTAAATGAAACAGGAATAATCACAAGATTAGGAACTTCTGTATCAAGACCCTCTATAATTGATCTAACCCTCGTTATTGCTGATCTCTACCATAACATTACCTGGTCTGTCACCACAGAAACCCTAGGTAGTGATCATTTACAAATAATAATAGAGTTAAACAATTGCAGGATTCATTCTCAACACAATTTTAAACAATCGCGTAATTTCAAAAGATTAAGTGGAAAAATATATTCGGAATCCCTCTTAAAATTGAATAATCCAAATCTCATGTACAATATATCCGATCTGACCAATATCATTAACCTAGCAGGAGAAGCAGCCATTCCACGGAAGAGATCAGTATACCTACCTAAATTTGTTCCTAAGTGTTGGTGGAATGAGGAAATTCGTACTTCGTATCGGGAAAAAAAGAAAGCAATAAAAGAATATTTAAAAAATAGGACGATAGAAAATTACAAATTTATGAGAGCTAAAATAAATAAAACTAAATCCCTGATTAAAAAAGCAAAAAAACGAAACTTGGAAAAATTACATAGAAACTATTAACCCAAAACAAACCGGATCTATGTGGAACAAAATCAAAACTTTACGTGGGAAATGGACCAACTTTCAGAACATGGTGTTAGCAAATCGAACATCTGCAATCGCTTTCCTTGAGAAATTGTCAAATATTTTTGCGCCCAGACAACCATTGATCCACGGCTCTAAAACACAGGCTACCGACCCATTGAACCCACCACTTTAACCAACGGAACTTGAAGCAGCATTGAAAGGAAAAATTGGAACCGCCCCTGGTATGGATGAAATTAATTACGATATGATTAAACTTCTACCAAATACCATGAAGCAGAGATTGCTCCTAGCTTATAATGAACTATGGGAGGAAGCCAGAATACCTCCTGATTGGTGAAATATTCTCCTATTCCCTATACTAAAGCCTGGAAAAGATCCCTCGGAAATAACATCATACTGCCCCATCGCTCTAATCTCATGTTTAGCTAAAGTTTTCAATAAAATCGTTGGAATGGTTCGTTGAGACAAAAAATATTCTGAGCCCTTTTTGCTTTGGTTTTAGAAAAAATAGGTCCTCCACAGATGCTAATTGGCTTTTAACCAATGACATTTACAGAGTATATAAAGAAAAAAAGATCCTTTGTGCGTTAACAATGGATATAGATAAAGCGTACGATAATGTTAAAATACAAACCCTGTTGCCTAAATTAAAAACTCTGAATGTTCCGAATAAAATTATTCCCTGGATTATAAATTATTTGTCATATCGGACTTACTTCATGGATAGCTGGGAAGGTCGAATCGCATTCGAAACGTTCAACGGGCTTCCCCAAGGAGATATTCTAAGTCCTATTCTTTTTAATCTTTACACTGAACATATTACAAACAGCTCAATAGACAAGTATAAAATTATCCAATTTGCAGATGACTTTTTAGTATACACTGTTGTGAAATCTGCAGAGGAAGGTAAAGTCGCATTATGCACGGCACTGGACTCGCTATCACAATCTTTCTCTTTAATAAATTTAAAACTTAACCCGGACAAGTGTAGCATTACACTTTTCACAAGAAAAAGAAACGTTAATTTAAAAGATTTTGAAATCATTAACGAAAGCAAAGATGGTTAGAGGTGACTGAAAACAAACTTAGGGAAATAAAAAATAATGTTATCAAATGGAAGTCTTCTAGCCGAACCAAGCGAAGAGAGGAGGTCATTTTGACAAGATTACGTATAGGACACACACGGTTACCTAATGGCACGAGGACCTCTCACTGAGTGTCAGACATGCGGGTGCCTGCTAACTGTAAAGCATTTGTTGACGGAATGTATAGTAGAGCTAATGAATCTGAGAGAGCGCATTTTAACATCCCAGACAATCTATTTACTGTTTTATTGGACAACGTTGAGATAACCAGTACACTTTTAAAATTCTTAAGACAAGCTAACCTATACAACAAAATTTAAATTATAACCAATGACCTGAGGAGATAATGACCCTAGTGGTTGACTAAGCAGCGAAATTTAAAAATTCTTAGGTGTAACACTTGATAGAAAACTAAACTTCAAAATTCATATAAAAAATAACCTTAATAAATCGTTTCAAAATATGAACATATTAAAATCTTTAGCTGGGGTCTCTTGGGGCTCTCACCCATATAACATGATTACTCTCTATAAAACAATAGTCCGATCAGTATTTGATTACTCCTGTGTCATTTATAATCAAACAAAGTCCCCTCTCATCAATAAGCTAAATACTGTACAAAACTCTGCCATAAGGTTATGTCTAGGGGCTTTTAAAACGTCACCCATCAATGCAATACAGGCCTCAGCCGGAGAGATGCCTTTACACTTGAGAAGAACATGGTTGACCAAAAAATATATCCTCAAAGTATGCTCTGACGATAAACACCCTGTTAGTAAAGAAATTATAACTGGTAATGTTTTCTGCCCCCAACTAGCTGAAATCATCAACGAGCTACAACCTCTTCTAAAATCATTACACCATAGTATCGTTTCACTTAACCCATTTCCTTATACTGAATCACAGTTCCTACCCAAATATGCATTTCTCCTTTTCAACGTATGAATAATATCCTCCTCACATGTCACGTTAACTCCCAACCCCTTCCAGCTCATATAGACGAATTCACAGACTATCTACAAAACTTTTACCACATCATAGCAGTTTCTGTGACTTGGCTTAAACCGAGTATATCCTCATCCTTTGTAGCAGTTCCTCATTATACCTTCATCCGTCACGACCGAATCGATAAAAATGGAGGGGGTGTTGGTCTCTTCGTGCATGAGACCTTGAACGTTGAAATCCTCACTAAATCTTCTTCCGAAGATACACCTCACATTGAATTTCTGTTCACAGAAATATCCTCTGCCACCTTTTCCCTTCTTTACATCGTTGTCTACCGACCTCCTCAAGCTAAATTCGATTCAACCTTTGAACTATCTCTACTCCATTATGTACCTCTGTATAACAATATAATCATAGCTGGTGAATTTCCTGACCTATTCATTGTACCTTTTGAGCCAACCAGAGTTGGGCAGTAGTTAACTACATTTGTAATTAACTACACAGACAATTACATGTAGTTTGTAGTTGGAAGCACGCAACTACTATTTTTCAACTACCAGTTAAGTAGTTGTAATTTAAAACTACAACTACAGTAGTTGGGAATGGCAAATACAACAAGTAGTTGTAAATGTAGTTTAAGAGCAGCAACTACATTTGCTAAGCAACTTCTAATAAAATCACATGTTTTTGCTATTTTTATTTTGTGTTTATATCAATACTTTCAAAAAATAATTAATTTTAGATATTTTTTTAACACTCGTTATTACGCCAAATACATTTAATATTCAACAGTGATATAATGGGGTACAAAAAAAAATTATTTTCTGAAGAATTTTTTTTGTTAATGGTTTTAATTAACGCTTATATTAATTCTACCTCAAAATTATACACTTTCTAATTTACTTTTTTTCTTGTTTTTGAAGTAAGCGATTTGAAAACATCTATATAAGTATTATTAACCTTTGTTTTTAAGTTGTTCCAATCCTAAACTATATTTTACTTTGTATTCACATAGGTAGCATTATTGCTTACATTCATTAAGTACATTTTAGGACATACATTATATTAAGTAAGTTGTTCTTGGTCCATTGGAAAATATGAGAAATTCTTTAATCAATGACCCCAGTAGAATTGGTTTAATGTGTGATTTATTCCGTCATCTCCATTATTTTAGCAAAATATTTTAATAATATTAATTTTTTTGATGGATTCATGTTTTCTGAGCGTCGACTCATCACTCTCATTCCAAACGAGCTTTATTCAATACCACAAGGAATTGTCTTCATAGCCGAAACCTAGCCTTCACTGCAACCTAGGCCCTGGTCCACCTCGTTGTCTTACCGAATGAAATGGGGGGGGAGAGGGGGGGCATTAAAGAATGTATTGCGTAGCATTGCTTCCTAAAGTTTCACTGTAGAGATTTTGTCTTGGGAGACAAGGAAGTCGTAAGGAAAATTCTGCGGTTGACAACGTCTCTTTAAACCCCCTCCAAAACATAGCCGTTAAGCAATCTGTCAAGTTTTTGACATACAATAAAAACGATCCATTTCTCAATCGCCTGGTGATGTGTGATGACAAATCTTATATGAGACAAGAAGGCTACAACCCATCTTGCACCTGGAAAGAGTTATGGTCAGGATTTGGTGGTCTACTGTCGATGTTATCCTCTGTAACAGTGGTACTCAACTTAGGGCGCGACCACCAAGAAGGCACGGCAAAGGGATCCCGAGCTGCGTTGTCACAGAGTGATCTAGTAGTTACATGCAAGAAACTTACAGAAGAAAGTTACATTGATAAAATATCAATACATTTTGAGGATTTTATTCTACTAAGCTTAAACAATAATTTCACGTTTTGATTAGCTTCTCTACACACGAAAGAACTAATTTTTCTTTTCGCTAATTAAGGAGCTCGTTTTCTTGAGAATTCGTATTTTTAGAACTTTTATAAAAATGGAGTTGCCCAATAGCAGGCGATGGAACATGAGCATAATCCCTGTTTCCGCTAGAATTATTGGCACAAATTGTCGTTGATTGTTTATCGGTTTTGGCCCGACAATTTAACCGATTTCAACTTTGAGCAACTCACTCATTTCATCTTAAACTGAAATGATAATGTTTGAAAATAGTAAAATTTTCCTGACGATCACTGGTGTTTGAGTAATAAGCAGAAAAGTTCGATTTCGTTTGCATATAAAAATGCTAATCATTTAGCCGCAATAATGCGATTTTTTAACCTATAATCAACTAGATGACATAACCCTTTTGTAATATAATGAAATATTACTTAAATAGGAAATATATTCATGTTTCCCAACTTCTGTAGAATCACCTATATTTTATTTCGAAACAACGACGTATCTTACCAATCAAATATTTAACTGCCCCTACGTCATTAGATATGTAGGAATATTTATTTAATTGAATAATTATACTCTTATACTCCTCTGAAAAAGTCAATTTCATTGATAATGCATAGTGTGAAATCGAACTGAAAGTTCGTTTTTTTTTTTGTTTGTTTTTTCCTCTAGTCGAGCTTATTGTTGAATGGAAATGTAGAATGTCTTTTTAAATCTGTTGATAGGGTCATTCCATATCAAGTGGTCCAAAGTGGTTGCTCGATCATTTTAGAAAAAAATTATAATTTTACCTCCAATTACCTATGGAATCAGTAGTTCAAATCAATTTTTTTTAAATTTTTTGGATCAACCGTTTCAAAATGGCAGCCATTTTTGTATCACTTTTCAGGCCGATTTTTGAGTTTTTTAAGCTCTGACAGAAAACTCATTTTCTCAAGACTGGTAAGACATAGACTAATAATTCAAACAATTGTTTTCCTTAAAGTCTGTTCTATATTTCGTGTTCTCTTTATTTGATTTGTTTGCAGTCTAATACTTGAAAAGTGCTATTGAAAACAACTGCTTTAAATTCTCAAAACACCGTTTTTGAGGGTAAGTTTTGGGTACAAGGGCATGTACGCCAAAGCTGATTTTTGGCATGATAATAAACCTAACTATTAGCTTTCATTAAAAGTACTCTTAACCCGTATATTCTTTACCTAATTTTTTTATGAATTTTTAAAGTTCAGATTTTTTCATTTTATGTTAACTTTAGGCTCTAATATCTCTGGTGGGCCAGTTAATAAAATTCTATTTTTTTTACATGTTATGCTTACATGCAACATAAACCTACTGCAAGAAATTTCAACCTATATATTTGAGTACATTGGTATCTACGAATTTTTGAAAATAGTCATTTTCATGCTCATTTAACAATGAGACCCCTTTAGTATATATGGAATAAATTTCATTGATAATGATAGTGTGAAATCGTACTGAAAGTTTTTTTTTTTTTTTTTTTTTTTTTCCTTCGTCGAAAATGACATCTTCTCCCTGTTGCTAACACCCGCCTGCAATGTGTAAATAAAGAATATAATATTATATTGTGATATATAATATACAGTTTTCCACCTCTCAGTGTGATAACCTGTTTCAGGGAGAACCTACGTTAGGCCATGTGTTTTATTAAATTTTAAAAGTTACATTATGGTTGATAATTATCAACAGATAATTATCTACAAACAGATTATAATCTGTTTTAAAAATAGTACAATGCACATACGTAATACAAATTTTTTCCATGATTTCCGGCAGTCATTTATTTTTTTAATCTAAGGCTCTCGATCAATCCCATGTTTTATATATTAGCTGCATTGCATTTGATATACTCCTTATCGATTAATTCAAGATATCGATAATTACTCGTTATGAATGAAAGTAGTTGTAGTTGCAGGCCCATAATTACAGTTGCAACTACTAGTTGTAGTTGTACAAATGAAACTACTTTTTTGAAACTACAGTAGTTGTAGTTGTGATCCACCAACTACAAATTACAAAAGTAGTTGTAGTTTCAACAACTTCCCAACTACTGTGTCAGTAGTTTTGTAATTTGTAGTTCAACTTCTTTTTGCCCAACTCTGGAGCCAACCCATCATACGCAGTTTTCACATACGCAAATCGACTTTATTTTCGTAGATTCCCGACGAAATTTACTATCATTCTCACAAAGCCCCATACCTTTTTTGTCAGGCCACGATTTAATCCGAATCTCCTATGATGTTCCCACCCCTACTTCCGTTCCTAAACAGGTATCCTGGAGGAATATGGATTCTCTCACATCAGAAAAAATCAATCCTTATTTAGAACCACTATCCCAATCCATTGAACCAATCTATTCCTCACATTCTATTGATGAGATGGTTGATTGTCTTTCATCCAACCTCCTAACTTTCCTAAACCAACTTGCACCTCTAAAAACTGGCACCTTTAAACGCACCCCGGCTCCTTGGATTAATCAAGAAATTAGGGAACTTAAGAAGAAAAGAGATGCTGCTAAAAAGGCGCTTTACGATTATTCGAAATTTAAAATTATCCGCAACCTCACACAACCTACGTTACGCCGAGCCAAGGCGCAGTATTTCCATAAAGTCCTTTCCCAATCACCGGACCCTAAGTCTAAGTGGAAAATTCGCTATTGCCAGCTCCACAACCATTATTCATTATCCTATATCTCCCAACGATTTAAACACTCATTTTGTCGAACCCCTCCCGAACCTCTTGCAGTCCAACTACCAACCTCCAGAAACTCCTTTTAATGATGAAAACTTTTACTTTCACCACATCACTCCTGATGATTTAATTGCTTCCATAATGAAATGTCGAACCAATGACTACGGTCATGACCAAATTCCAGTAAAAATGATAAAACTCTGTCTCCCAGCCATACTTCCAGCACTCCTACATATTTACAACTTTTCTCTACACAACTCCATTTTTCCCTCTGCCTGGAAAAAGATTCTAGTACGCCCACTTAACAAGGTCCCACATCCCTCAACAGCTGCTGATTTCAGACCGATTGCAATCCTATCAAACCTATCAAAACCTTTAGAAAGACTGGTTCATTCTCAACTCACCACCTTCCTTGATCAAAAAAAGCTTACTTAATCCTCTCCAATCCGGTTTCCACTCTGGTTATTCTACTCAATCGGCCCTGATAAAAATAAGTCTAGATATCTACTCCTCAATAGATCAACAGAAAATAACTATCCTTGTTCTTTTTGCTTTTTCACAAGTGTTTGATTCTGTTGATCACACAGTTCTCCTCTCTAAATTACATAAATTAAATATATCCAATAGTTCTTTGGCCTGGTTTCAGTCTTTTCTCTCCTTCCGATCTCAATCAGTTATTATCCCTGACAAACCACCGTCATCATCCTTGTTTCTCTCCAGAGGTGTACCTCAGGGTTCATCCCCTTTCACCTACCCTATTCTCCATCTACATAAATGATCTCACAAATGTTATCCATTACTCCCAATATCACCTATATGCAGATTATCTACAAATCTATATATCTTTCCATCCTTCCGACCTGCTAGAGGCGTCACGTAAACTTCAGGAGGATATTGATAGAATTAACCGCTGGGCAATAGAAAACCAACTATCCCTGAACCCAGTGAAAACCAAGGCAATGCTCATAGGTTCAAAAGCTTTCCTTAATTCCCTTCCTTATTATCCATTACTTATATCAATAACACTCCTATCCAGTTTAAAGACTCCATAAAGAACCTTGGTATAACCTTTGATCAACACCTCACCTGGAATCATCACATTTCCCAAATCACCCGAAAATCCATCTCAGTCCTCAAGCAGTTACTAAAATTCAGAGACTCATTTCCTCAAAATACCCGTCGTCTTTTAGTATCCTCCCTTATCCTTCCACACTTCGATTACGGATGCCTGGTGTACGGTGGTCTGTCTGGTGAGCTCGAGATAAGGCTTAAAAGATTGATGAATCATTTCATGAGATTTATCCTTGGTCTCCCAAGACACTCTCACATCTCCGAATATTATTCCCAGCGAAGTTTCCTTTTTCCGAATTTTCGAAGACAGTACGTGCTCGGCTCCTTCCTCTTCCAAACCCTAAGAGCAAAAAACCCCACATACATTCTTGACCTCCTTACTCCACGTTCGTCCATCCATCAGCTAAATACAAGATTCCAACCTACAGACTTGTATATCCCCACTCACAGAACCGCCTGTTTCGATAAATCCTTCGTTGTTCATGCCACCCAGTTTTGGAATTCCTTACCCGGATCCATTCGTCAAGCTTCCTCCCTAGCCTCGTTCAAACACCTCTTATTTCTCCATCTCCTGGAACATCAATCTTCCCTGCAGATGTAAAAATTATTATTTTCTTTGATATAGTCTTGAAGGTTTGTACAAATACTTTAGTTTTATTATTTATTTATTTTAATAATGGCACTCTTCTTTTTTTATTTATATTTTTTACAAAGCACGTGAATACTGAAGTTACGATCTATTTTCATTTATTATTAAAGTGTATATTTTTAGTTTTTAATTTCAAAAATTGTATATAGTACAGCCAGATAAATGCTGCCTGAACAAATTGTTAACAATGTTATTCTTAGGGGACTAAATGTCCCAGAATAAAGTAAATTTTTTAAGAGCGACTGCACAAGA
This sequence comes from Aelia acuminata, assembly GCA_911387785.2. NCBI lineage: Eukaryota > Metazoa > Arthropoda > Insecta > Hemiptera > Pentatomidae > Aelia > Aelia acuminata. Next base: position 88,097,218 of record OU426979.1, on the reverse strand, counting down.
TAGAGCCACCTGGCGAAGGCTCCTTGAGGAGGCCAAGGACCACATCGGTCTGTAGCGCCACGGAGTAGTAGTAGTCATGCAAACACCTAGAATTTTTCCATCTAAACAATTCTCAAACATATATTTCCTATAAAATTATCTGTACGTTACAAAATGCCAATAACCAATACTACTTCCAATGGGTTCCGGGTCACATGGGCCTAAATGGGGAAATGAGCAGGCAGACAAAGCAGCTAATCGAAATCAGGCTCACCGAGATAACGCCAAGATTATTGGACATTACCAGAGTAGTTAGAGGAGAAATACTGTAAAACGAGGTGACTTTGTGACTAATGGGGTGACTTTGTGACAAGCCTATTTTTCTACAGTTTTTTAATTTCCCTCCTTAAAAAGAATCAGGTTAGGCAATTCAGTGTACTTGTCAGTTGGTCAGTAATGTGCTGCAACCTACTGGCCACATATAACTTCTTTCATTCAATTTATCATAGTGCTTTATTTTAAAGTTTCAACTAAATGAAAACAATCAAACATATATGCAATAAAGCAACATGTTAAATGGAATGGAAGAAGTTATATGTGGCCAGTAGGTTGCAGCACATTACTGACCAACTGACAAGTACACTGAATTGCCTAACCTGATTCTTTTTAAGGAGGGAAATTCAAAAATTGTAGAAAAATAGGCTTGTCACAAAGTCACCCCATTAGTCACAATGTCACCTCATTTTACGGTAATAAAAGACTGGCAGCAATTTTACGAGTGGCAATGTAAGGACCACTACGACATGCACCAGAAGGTAACTGGCTCCATGGTTCCGTGGTTCTCGACTCTTAAACGTCATGTCAACCGTCCAAATTTAGTTAAGCTTGAGAGATTTTTTTTTTTTTTTTAAAGTGGCATATGCACCGCGGCCCAGATGGGCCTATTGTGCGCCATGTTGTCTGCCTGGGTTCTGCTTCACTTTATATGCTTATTTTCAGTACCTCAGTGTATTTAAGGAGGCTGCTTGGGTTAATTAACTCATGCGCCTTAGGGTCAGTAATGCGGTCCAGGCCAAACATTCTGAACCTTAATACTGCGAGTCTGTCACATATGCAGACTATATGATAGGCCGTCTCACTCTCTTTTTCGCAGTATCTGCATGTTGGCGATGCCGCGAGTTTGAGTTCGAACATGTGGCTTCTGAGCTTACAGTGTCCGGTGTATACTGCTGTAAGTCTTTTTAATGCTTTCCTGTCAAGATTTAGTAGTTCTCTACTTCTTTTGACAGAGGGATTGTCCAGGAACAATTTAGAGTGTTTGAGATTGTGCATCCTCCAAAGTTGTTTTCTTTTTGCTCCATATATTTCCTCTATCCTCCTTAGGGCAGAGCTTTTGCTAATGCCACACACCGGTTCAGGGGTGATAGGTTTGATACTGGATCCTTTTCTGGCAAGAGTGTCTGCATTTTCGTTTCCTGTTATGCCAGTGTGGCCTGGCACCCATTCTACGTTCACTCTGTTGTTATTTGCTAGGCTGTTGAGTCTTGTTTTGCACTCCCATACAACCTTGGAGTTTGTATCTATATGATTGAGGGCACCAAGTGCAGCTTGGCTGTCTGTGTAAATGGTGATTGTTTTCCTAGACATTTTTTCGTTCAGCAACTCATAGGCGCAGTGGCTAATTGCCAGCACCTCTGATTGAAATATCGTGTTGAATATGCCCAATGCGGCATAGATTCCTTCATTGGGTTTATCTTTTCTCCAGATGCCCGCACCCGACCCTTTGCTAGTGAGTGAGCCATCAGTGTAGCAGCAGATACCGTTGTTTGGTATGTGCAGTTCTTTATCGTTTATTTAATGTGACGTTAAAGTTTGCTTCCAGTGAGCCCCTGATCTGGATGTCAGAGTGCATGGATAGTAGTCTATCCTTTTCAAGCTCCTGGAATATTTTCCAGTGTCCCCAATTTGTGGTAGCTTTAGAGGACAGATTTAGCTTGTTGATCCTGTAACAGGCCTTCATGGCTTGCACCTCCGCTTCCATGTGCAGTGGTGCTAGGTTAAGCATCAGTTCCATGGTGGCAGTAGGTGTGGTCTTCATTGCGCCTGTTATCATGAGGCAGGCTAGTCTTTGCAGTTTTTCCAGCCGAGCTTTGTTTCCGCCTATCCCTGATTTATGCCACCAGACCAGGGAAGAGTATAGCACCATTGGCCTTATAACCATGGTGTAAAGCCAATGTACCATTTTGGGTTTAAGTCCCCAGTTTATGCCTATTGCTCTTTTACAGGCCTATAGACATTTCAGGGCTTTGTTGGTCGTGTTTTCCACGTGTTTAGCCCAATTGAGTTTATTGTCCAGTTTGACACCGATGTTTTACAGTTTTACTTTGGTTCAACTGGACCCCCTCAATTGTTGGTAGTTTAATAGCTATCTTCCTTCTCGTGCTGAAGATGCAAATACTTATTTTTTGTGGATTAATGTTCAATCCATTATTTTTGCACCAGTTCAATATGATTCTGGTTGCACTATTTAGGAGGACCGATAGGACACTTTGGTGTTTACCTCCTACAAGGACTGCTATATCGTCCGCATATCCCTGTGCATAGTAGCCTGTGGTGTTTAGCTTCGTCAGCAGTGTGTCCAGCACTGAGAACCACAGTAGCGGGGATATCACTCCTCCCTGGGGACATCCACCTTTGGGTTTGATCAGTATTTTGCTGAGTCCTAATTTGGACTTTATTTGTCTTTCCCTCAGCATGGTCGTGATCCATCTGATGGAAATTTTATCAATTTTTCTCTCCAGCAGGGTGTTCTGTTTCTGGTTCAATATCGATGAATGTGCCGATCGTGGTTTCTTGGTGGTCCATAGATTTTTCAATTCTAGAGACTAATTTATGTAATGCTACCTAGCAGGATTTTCCTGCTTGGTAGGCGAATTGATTTTCGTGTATTGGGTGAGAACCCGCTAATTGTTCCCTCACATGCCTGTCCATCATCTTCTCTAATACTTTCATTAGGAAGGATGTCAGGCATATGGGTCTGAACGCTTTGGGGTTGTCATAAGTCCCTTTACCAGGTTTTGGTATGTAGCAGACCTTGGATACTTTCCATTCATGTGGTAGATATCCCAGCGCTAGGCTTCCTCTTAGCAATTCTAGGAGGTATGGTCTGAGTATATGTAGTCCCTTTTGTATAAGGGCTGGAAATATTCCATCTGCACCAGCTGCTTTGTATGGGGCCAGTGTGTTAACTGCTGGTGATGATGTTTTTTGCTTGTCTCCACATTGCACATCCACAGTGTTCTAGTTAATAGAGACAGGTTCTATAGTGCTTGTTATTTGCAGTCAGGGAAGTGGGTCTTCGCCATGGCTACCATTGTCTCCATCTCGTTAGTGGTGAATCCATCAGGCTGCCTCAGCGTGCCCAGCATACCCTGCTCTGTGTGTTTATTTATAATTTTGTTGACGCGGCTGGTTTCCGGGATGTTACTTATGTCAGAGCAGAAGTCCCTCCAGGCCTTGCGTTTAGCTCTCCTGACAGATTTATGGTATTCTGTTAGTGCTTTCTTGTACTCATTCCATCTGCCAGAGTTCTTAGAGGCATTGAACAATCTTCTAGTGAGAGTTCTTTGTTTTTGCAGGTCATTGTTCCACCAGGATACTTTCCTGTTGGATCTCTTTTTCCTTTGCGTTCAGCTGCTATGATATGATTTAGTCATAGCATCTGTTAATGTGGCATTAAGGCACTCTAGTTGCCATGAGTTACTAATTCTTTTTGGGCAATTATTTATGTTTGAGTCGAGGTTTATACAGTAATTTTCCTAATCTGTTAGTTTGGGATTCCTGTATTCGACTACAAACTCTGTGCTATTCAGTAGGTCGAATCTGATTACCTATGCCAGTCCACTAAGTTCCTACTGATTGTTTTAGTAGCTATCGTAATATCTATAATCTCCGATCTTAACCTATTGACAAACGTGGGTTTGTCCCCACGGTTCAATATGTCAAGATCGTTATTTATAATGAATTATAATATTTGCTCACCTCTGTGATCAGTATTCGTGCTGCCCCAAACTTCGTGGTGGGCATTGCTGTCGAGTAAAGCTATAAGTTGTTTATATAAGCTTGAGAGATTAAGAATAAATCATGGCACAACGAATAAATTCGTAAAGTTAATAAGAGCGGTGATTGCCCAACATGCCTCTGCCCTGAGGATCCAAGACACATTGTGTTCAAATGTAAGAGGTTTGAAAAACAGAGGAGAATTAGCCTGGGATCGCGGATCATAGATGATGGCGAGGAAATGCTACGATCAATAAATAAAGACACAGCCCTTAAATTGTGTAACTTTCTGAACGAAATAAACTTACCGATATAAAGATGTGTGGTTATTAAGCCATGACCTCTTTTTTCAGTTTTTATTATTATCTCAAAAAAAGTAAAAAAAAGGAATAGTAGTAATAATAGTTTTTCTAAATAATAATCAGTAATACTTTTGTTATAGGTTTACTTCAATTAGGTTTTTAAAGTCCAGCGGAACAGTTTGGCGAAATAGGATTTGATACCAAATCTTGATGCCAAAAAAAAAAAAAATTGAGTTATTCTATATTCATATTCTAAATTCTATATTCAGGTAAAAAAATCTGTCTGTGAGTGTGATCTCAGTCGGGTTAACTTTTACAAAACTGCTGACTTTTTTTGGGGGGGGGGTCCTCCCCTTCCTCACCTTTTAGGCTATATGGGGTTTCCCGGGCCAGGGAAGAGGGGGGGATTAATGCCAAGAATTATTAAATTTCCCCTGGCTCGGGGTTTTGAACTGGTTCTCAGTCATCTGTCTGGTTGCCCATGGCAACGCGTTTTCCCACTCGGCCATTCCGCCACAAAGCTGCTGACTCAAGATTCTAAAGGCTCAGCATTAGTTATTCCTTAAAAAGTACTGAGCCCTTTTCCTATTGGTTGTTCTAGTTTAATTATTATTAGCAACCTCCAACCCCCCCACCCTTGAAACATGGGTTAGTTAAACAAAAAAAAAATGTGAGCAACTCCTGACTATTTATCATCCAATATATGGTTTGATGTTGGCCTCTTTATATTATGTTGAAGGTATCTGGGCTATTAAAATCCCTAATTGGATTTTAATTTTATTGATTTTTATTTATTTATTACCTCCTCAGTGGAACTCCTCAGCCATAGTTTAAGGAGGCCATTCATAGATTGCACTCCAGAATGAATGAAAAGTAAACTCACTTGAGTAGGTTTTTATGTTTGAGAGAAACAAGACAAAATGATAAAATTCATAATTGGATGTTGAGTGAGTTAATCCTCTGTTGCTTTTCTGTTATAAGGTTTGATATGATGGTTTTCCCAATTGATCTCCAAAATGAACTAGTAGTGTCTTCACAGATTTGTGGTGGTTATTGTTGTTGTAATGGTGATTGTTAAAAAAAATTCTAAAAAGAAAGAATACTTCTAAAAAAGTTTATCTTGGCCTCGCGGTGTTAAAAGTATCAAAAATGACCTACAAAGTTGCACTTACAGAAAGTAAAGGTTCAGGAAGATGTTACAATTTATTTTAATTCCGAGGCAAAAAGCATTCTTCTTTTGTATCTTTGGCACTTAAATTTCCAAGGATATTTTCTTGCTTTCTTCAATATTTTTTTGGAATACTGTTTTTCTCTCATAAATTCAAGAAACGCCATAGCTAACAAATTTCCCCTTTAAAACTTGGGGAGTAAAAATGTGATAGTAAATCCGAAATGTGATAGTTTTCTAACCGTTATAGTGTTCTCATAATTTTATTTTATTTGTTCTCTATTTCTTATAAAGTGAATTTTAAAAAACTTATAAATTTTAAAATAATGCCCAATCACCAGTCTGTTTTATGCCATTAAATCCCACAAAACTTACAAACTTTTAGTCACCTCATTCATTTTAATAAAGTAAATAATTTCACTTGGAGAAATCCCTCTAACTCCCTCTCTCTTAACTTAGTTTTGTTCTTGTAATGGTTATGTGGAATTCAATCCGCGTGGAGTGAAAAATATCATTTCATCCCCTCTTGAAAACTATATATTCATGCTTAAAAAAAAAAAAAAAAAAAACCTTCTATTTATTATAGAAAGGCATTATATTATTAATGTTGTGTGTGTGTGTGTGTGTGTGTGTGTGTGTGTGTGTGTGTGTGTGTATGTGTGTGTGTGTGGACTAGCTCAAAAACTATAAACGGTGCGAACCTGAAATTGGGTTTTTAGTGTGGGCTTTATTTCATAGATTTTTTTCAAATGTTTACCTTTTTTCGATTATCTCAAAAACGGCTTTAACGATTTTGATCAAATTCGTCATGTTTAATGAAAATTAGATGTTCTTTAATATCAGATAAGCTTTATCATTATTAAAATGTTCTGAGGGGGCTTAAATGGGGTAGGGGGTCTTTTTTATTTGTTTGTTTTTTTTTGTTTCCTATAAAGTACCTTTGTTTTTGTCTATGTGGAGAATTTAACTGTCTCTCGTTACGCCTAAAAATGAAACTTGGCTAAATATGAGATATGATAAAAATCAAGTAAACATATAGAGGATAAAAAAAGAAAAATATTCAGCCCACGCATGTGTAGTATGCCTTTAATGATAGACCATTGTTCATCATCAAAGCTGTTCTGTTCATTTAATGGAAATTATTTGTTTCATGGTAACTAAATGAAACAACATCAACAAGTACATTATAAGAGAATTATAAAATCAGACGACTTAGAGTATTATGCTTGCACTGCCGAATTATGACAAAAAAACTTTTATTTAATAATAAAAGAAATTAGTGTTTTTTATAGAGCAAATGAAAACAAAAATAAGAAATGAATGTGGGAATATGTGTAACTTTGAGAAGTGGCAATTAACAAAACGCATTAATTTCTAATCTAAGTAAGTTGGTAAGTGAAAGTTGTGAGCACGCACCAGATTTTTTTCTAGTACTGTCATACAAATTCATCTTGCCTTTAGTTTTTGCTGCATCAGTAAAAAAAAAAAATTTTAATTATCTATTTTATTCTTAATTAAATTTGGAACAAAAATCCTTCTTTACCTCTTAATTAAAGCATTAAATACAGTGATGCTTTTTCTACAGATTTGTCTGATCAATAATTAAAAATAAATAAATGTAATGTAGGTACTATTTCAAGTTGTTTGTTAGAATTTACTCGAACTGGAACTAACAAACCACAATTGAAAATAGAATCCCTTAGCTTGAGATATTCGTAAAATTAAGCCTTTCAAATTTTATCTCAAAAAATGATGTACCTTTCTCCTCTGGTTTCTAATTTATGTTTGTCCTATTCTGTGTTATATTACATCTGGTCAATTTTTCACACCATAATGCTGTATATGGTATTTTTTATTGTAGTTTTGTGGTTACCATGAGCTAAGAATGATATTAATGATATTTTTTGCTTAAAAACTAAATAAGCATGAAAGCTGTGTGCTTCTTCAACTACTTTAAATTGAATCTCCATTAATTATATTTTTTTTCTTTTACTTCCTTATTCCCTATTATTTACTTTTTTTCTTTTACCTCCTTATTCACCTTCAATTTATTTTTTTTCTTTTACTTCCTTACCACTTCTTTTTTTGAAAAAATAGATAATTTTTTGAAAATTTAATACTTCAGTAAAATCAGAGAGGGAACACTAAATTTTCTTCCACAATGATTTTTTTTTTATATTAGAAAAGAAATTATTAGGATCAATAATTGTTTTTTATTAGAAAGAAATTTTTAGGGCCAGATATTGGTTTATTTATTACAAAGAAATTATTAGGATCAGCAATTCATACAGTGTTATTAGAATGGAGTTGGTCTCATTTAATAATAAGACTCCATACTTTCCTGGGATTCCTAATGTATTTTTTTACTTTCCCTTACCTATATATGAAATATATAGTAAGGGAAAGTATTGCGAAAAATTTCGACTTCCGGTTTTCAACGGAAATACACACACACACGCAGTGATGCTTTTTCTACAGATTAGTCTGATCAATAATTAAAAATAAATAAATGTAATGTAGGTATTTCAAGTTGTTAGGATTTACTCGAACTGGAACTAACAAACCACAATTGAAAATAGAATCCCTTAGCTTGAGTTATTCAAGCGGAAAATTGGTCAAACGGCTGGGGTACTTTATTTAAAGAATTTTGTCTATTTTTTATGTTTTTCTCGATTTTCTCAAAAACGGCTCTAACTATTTAGATTTAACTCGATATTTGGTGTAATTTATATACCCGCGACGTGACAGTAAAGATTTCATCAAAATTGATCAATCAATTAGTGGGGACACTTTAGTTAATAAATGTCCCATTTTCACGTGTTTTTTTTTTTTATTTACGCAAAAACGGCTCTAGCTATTTTGATTAAACTCGGTATTTGGTGTACGTATATGCCCGCGATGTAACAGTAAAAATTTCATCAAAGTTGATCAATTAGAGGGGGCACTTTACTTAATAAATGTTCCAAATTTTGGTGTGCAGATACTCTATAGCTTATGTATATCTTCAAACATAGGTATATAAATGTGGAAAAATGTGTGAAGTTGAGGAATGGCGTTTACATATTATCAAAACAAGTCGATTTCCAATCTAAATAAGTTCGTAAGTGAAAGTTGTGTGTTGCGCGCATCGCCCCAGATTTTATAGAGTGAACGATCGTGTTTTCCTAATAGGAATCGATAGAAAGGTTCATAACTGTTGATAATAAATTGGAACTAAATTTTCAATTTTGAGCGCTTGATTATTTTTGAGAAAAGTGTGGCGATGTTTTATTCTTCTCAGGCAGGAACATTTACTATTTAAATTTTATCATATTTTATCTTTATTTAAATCAATAATTTAGGTATTATGTAAATTTATGTTGACAACGCTTTTCACATACGCAGTAATGCCTTTCTTTGTTAACAATGAGAATTTAGTGAAGGCGTCACGCGCATGCGAAAGAGTTGCATCGTGTTTTATGTGCTTGTTGGGACCTATAATAATTGGAAAAATCGGCAGACATTGAAAATTAGTTTTCTCCTGTCAGTGTTTTTATTTTTTCAAACAGAATAATTATTAATTTTACTTTTCAAAATAAGGTCAATATTTAAATTCTGCAGAGCTCCGTTGCTAAAATAAAAGGTAGGAGGGAGTAGAGAGCTAAGCACGTACTCCAAAGCCATACAAGCCACCTGTCCCGTCACACGTAAGTGGCATACCTCAGGGCGCCTACTTCGGTATAGCACAATATTGTTATTACGTGTCTCATGTATCGATCTAATAATTATGCTGTCCCTGAAGAACGGTATTTAAAAATTAATGAATTAATTTCATTGATTTGAATTCATTTTATAAAATCACGAACTTTTCTCTGTAAAAGGGAACGATCGTGTGGAAGGTATAAAAACTGACGGTAAAAAAAAAAACCCGCGCCCCTTGATTTTTGCAAATGTAGTTTTGTTAATTCAAATTAAACTTCTAATTTTTTGTTTTTCTAGCAAAACATAAACTATATTAATCTATGTCTAACAAGAAAAAAAACCTCAGCAGTATAAAAAATAAAACTTTCCTTCTTTATGTGTTTTTTTACTAAAATAAAAAAAAAAAAACTCTCGACCTTCACTTACCAGCCTACTTGGAATAGAAATCGACGTGTTTTGATAATAGTGTAAACGCAATTTAGAAAATGAACAGAAAATAGCTTTACCCACATATCTTTACTTATGTTTGTTTGCTATCCTTAAAGTATAGAGTATTATAATTATTGAAAAACTTGATTCATTTTTACTTTCGCTTACCTATTTATGAAATACTTATATAGTAAGAGAAAGTATTGCGATCGTGAAAAATTTCGACTTCCGGTTTTCAACGGAAATACACGTTTTGGGCCCCCCCCCCCCCCTACCCCTAAAACAACACTTCACTCAAAATAATCCTACAGGATGAGAATGTATAACAATGTGATAAGGTTATGTGCCAATGGGAAATTAAACTTCAATTTTATAGAATAAAAGCGGGATTGCTGTACAAACTATCCAGAAACCACATATTCCATATTAGGCAACCATCCCTTAATAGGGCACTTTCCCCTCTAAGATAATAGTCGATAATGTGTAATTAATTATATTTTAGTCTAGAAACGTTTGTTCCATAATAAATTTCTGAAAGCAATATAAAGCGATTTTAGATGAACAGTAATCGTTATAAAATTGGAACTTAGTTTTCTAATCTTAGCCCCTAATGCCTTTCCAGAAATTCGGAAATCTATTATGGGACTGAATCTTTTGACTCAAATATAATTATTAAGGAAGAACATGCCCGGCCACGCGTTGTTGTGGCTCAATAGCCTCTGATTAGTTTTTTTCTCATTTAAGTGGATTTTTATTTCTCTGGCATAGTACGAATTTAGATAAAATGTTTATAAAATGGAAGATATAATGTGATAATTGAGTGTTATTGTTTTGATAAAAGATGTGAGTACGGTAAATCATTTCTAAGTTTAAGGATGAAAGATACATGAAGAGATTTATTGCAATAATCTTCAAGAACCGAATGATAATAAATCTTTAATCAGGTGATCTAATAATTATTAATGCAATAAATCCATTCCTTTATCTTTCGTATTTTCCTATTCATTAACTCACTACCCGTTTATAGTTCATGTTTGTTTTTACAATCTCTGAGAGGCTTAGCTACATAATTTTTGATTTTGTTATGTCCGTCCCTATTTTACAATAAAATACCTGTGTCGTTTTCTGATTATTGCTTTATTTAACACAATGAATAATGAAAAAAAGGAAGGACTTATTAATGCATGAATATTACATTAAAACAAGAAATCGTATTCGTTCGTATTTACCATGAAGTCACAGGTGTATAATATAATATTCCACTCGATTCTATGTAATAATTGCCTATATTCTTAGCAGAGCCTATTTAAAAAAATTCAGAGGTAAAATTCATAGGTATCCTAATTAGTTTTACATAACTTTTAATATCCCCAATAGTTGTATTGAATTGACCATTTTTCCTGTATTTTTTAGTGATAACCTACTTTTCTTTCCTCTTATATGCCATACTCACACCTTTTATCAACGTGATATTCAATTATTATTTTATATGTTTTATTACGTTATTATATTCTTATGTTCAGGTGCGGATTCAGCAAGAAATTTTGGGGGGGGGGGGGGGGTCATGACCCTCCTGCCTCATAATCACGTGGCTGACAGTACCACTTTTTAATGGGATTATTACCTTGTATTAAGGACTGCGATCTAAACAATCTTAAGTGTTATGTTTAGGGCTTAACAACTAATTAATTGCATTATTTGCTTAAAAATACAAAAAAATTCAAAAGCCAAATAATTTGTGGGGTCAGCCCCCCATGGATCCGCCCTTGCTTATGTCATCCATTCTATGAATGATATTTTATTTACTATTGTATATCATTCTTCATGTTATATACCTTGTTTGTTTTTCATTTGTAGCCTTCTAAAGATGATCTACAGCGTTTGTCGGTCATAAATAAATAACTGTCTTTATTTATTTAATCGACTTCTTTCCGCCAACAACCCGGTTTGTCATTTACTGAAATATTCATTCGGTCAACTATGGGCACTTTCAATTCCGCCTTATTTATACCGAAGTCACTTCTGACATCATCTCCCATCTAGTTTTTGGGATGCCTCTCGAGCTCGCTTATCTGGGTCATGCGTCTATAATCTTTTGGCTCGCATTATCCCATACTGTCGACATTAAAAGCCAGTTCTACGTTGCAGTTTATCAAACATTTGTCTAGTAATGTTACGAATATACGTATGGGAAACTTTCCTTTCGAAATTATCTAAATTCTCTTAAGCAGATTTATTTTATGTCCATTTCTTTCGTTCATATGTTCTTACCGGTCTACTAAGCATCTAATACAACCCTATCTTGGTGGATCTTCTCCACAGCCTGCTTCATAAAAGGTTAATCAGTGCGAATTATGATTCCTTTCCTGCCACTGGTCTCACTCTTATCTCTTGTACATTATCTCCTGAGTTTTCTATTTTAATTTATATTATTTAATACTTATATCTCTGTGCTCGACCCCTCTTTCGCGTTTTAAATAATGAAATATCTTCTTTATTTTGTATATTTTAAAGGGTAATAAAAACATGTCTAATTTATTCAATAGAGCTTCATTAAAACAGAGAACAAATTAAGCTTTTACATCATGACATTTAATTGTCTCTTTATATACTGAGACTTTTCATATTTACATTTTTTTCATTTCTGAGATTAATTAAATGTTTTACATGTATACGGTTACCGTCAAAGAGACACTGTTTTTTGTTTAAATCCTTTGATTAAAAAAAATTTCAAGAAGTCCACCTAGCTTTATTAATTTTTCTTTGTGCACTGAAACAAAAATATATTTATGAAGATAGTTTCTTAAAAAGAATTTTTATTTTGTCATTGATATGAACATTAATTAAATTCGAGTTGTAACTTGAAAGTAAAATTCTAAATCTCCATGAAAGTATCGGTGGGGGAAGGATCTTAGCTCAATGATGTCAATATGGACAGGAAATGGTTTAAAATTCATTACCTTATTGGTAGTGAACAGTGCTATCTAATTTTCAAGCACCTAAATACAGGATAATATTAAATAAAATCAATACTCTTTTTGTCACTCCCTACCCTGTCACAAAGTAGGTCGTACATTGAAAAATAATTGAACCCTTTTCCGTCACAATAATTTTAAAAAATCAGGCACCAATCTTATCAGCAAACTTTCAGGATGCAAATAAAATTGAGTTGAAACAACATGTCACACATTTGTGAGGTCACTCCCTAGCTAGTTTTTTAGATAACCACCAATCTCCTCTGAAAAGGAAATTTTGAGAATCTCGTTATGAACCCTACTATACATCAAATCATATCATTATTCCTAAATTTACTTTATGAACAGGAATTGGTTGGGGGTGCATAAACATAAAATATGTAAATATCACATATTTGTGCTTATTATTTTGACCGCACCCCCAACCAATTCCTGTTCATTATATCTACGGTCAACTATCTTCCACGATCATAAATTTACTTTAGTTGCTGTCAGGAGGTGGAGGGAGCACAGTGGTTGAAAATCCACTATTTTCGGGAAAAACTTTGTCAAGCCTAATCTGCGAGCCGCAAAAAAATAAAGTTGATATTAACGTAACCAAGATTAAATTTCCTATAAAATGTATAGGTTGGAGCGCCCATTTAACCGGCTCTTCGGATTAACCGGCAGTGTAAGGAAAATAGGAAAAAATTGATACATCGATTTTTGACTCGAGATCAGCTAGTTTAAACACTTTTGCTCTGTTATACTATTAATATCCTTGACAGTAATTGCAATACCATTTTAGTTCATGAAAACACTTAAGTTACGTAAAGCAAAACATATATACAGGGTGTTCCGAATTTAAATGGCAAAACTTCAGGAACTTATAGGGGACCGAAAAACTAAGACAAAAAATCGCAAAAAAAGAAACAAAACAAGTTTTCATTTTTATACTTATTTATTTACATTTATATTTATGTTATATTCTTTTTAATGTAAAAATTGCTCAAAATGTTGTCCTCTTGCACCAATGCAAGCATTACATCTAGCATTCACTTGATAAATTGCAGCTAAACATTGTTCTGATGATATTTGGTGCACTGCATCTATGATTCGGTCTCTTAATTGCTCTCTTGAGTTGATTGACACCGAATAAACTTCCAGCTTCAAGGTTCCCCATACGAAGAAATCCATGGGTATCATATCAGGTGATCTGGGTGGCCAAGTTACTACTACTCCTCCACGTCCAATCCATCGTTGTGGATAATTTATATCCAGCCAAGCTCGAGCAGCTCTGCTATAATGAGCTGGGCATCCATCGAGATGGAACCACATTTCAATCCGCTGTTATAAGGGAATGTCATCTAAATAATTAGAAAAGTCGTTCTCCAAAAAATTTGTAAATGTGATTCCATTCAATCTTTCAGGTAAAAAATATGGTCCCACCAGTAATCCCTTCCAAATTCCAAGCCAAACGTTAATAGCAAATTCATTCTGAAACCTATTCTCTCTAATAGCTTTGGGATTTTCAAGAGCCCATACATGATAATTTCTTTGATTAACAATTCCTCCTCTTGTAAAGGTAGCTTCATCGGTTCTTATAATTTTTAATGGAAATAAATTATCATCGCGATTTTTTTCAAGAAACCAGTTACTAAAGTTCAATATCTTGACATAATCTTGAGGTAATAAATTCTGAACTTTTTGAAGATGGTATGGGTAGCGATTATCACCTTTCAAAGTTCGCCATATTGCTTGCCGCGATATTCCTAATGCAGATGCTCTTCGGATGCTAGTCTCAGGATTGTTATCGAAGTGGCGTTGGACACAATTTCTTCTCCGATAATCTGCTCTTATTGCTGCCTGGAATTGGTCGCCTGCATAGCGTATTAAGAATGACCCAGTCTCTCGTCTATTAAAAGTTAAAGAAAAGACTCGTCGATTAGGCACTCTTCTATTTGGAATCGGGGCGCATACTCCCGCACCGCTTGTAAAGCATTACCGTTACAGAAACCATACACAAAAATCATAACAGCGTATTCAACATTAGAATATGTACGCGGCATTGTGGCTGATGCTATTCACACAAAAATGTCTGAGTAACTGACTGAAGACTGATTTAGGAATTATAATTCTTGAAGGAAGCCAAAATGTAAACAAATAAAATAATGTAAAGGATAACATTAAGTGTTTACATATCTCTCTGCCTAGCCTGGCGAACTTTGATAATCGCTACCTATAACATTTTTGTTTTGTTGCTATTTTTGCGATTTTCTCCAAAACTAAGGAAAAACGAGCAAATCTCTAAAGGACTTTTGTCTTAGTTTTTTGATCCCCTATAAGTTCTTGAAGTTTTGCCATTTAAATTCGGGACACCCTGTATATGTATTATATATATTATTACAGTTTAATAGACCTTTTGAATCTCTTCACAGCCATAACATCCTTTAAGTAATTTTTGTACTTGTTTTGCAAAAATTGATGATAAATAGTCGATTTGTTCCTCCCTGACCAGTCACTCCCTAACCTGTACCTACTGGTTTCGTTTTTAGCTTGGGAGTGACAGTGTTGGTGAGGGAGAAACTTGCGACTAAATTTGTAACTTGGTTATGTTGAGTACTAATAATTGTCATTTCAGAAAGTAAGTTTTCGGTTAAGTATACATATCTTAAATCTCCCCCCCCCCCCTTAAACCGCTAAATTAATTTTTAAAAATAAATTCTATAGTTAACTGTTAGTTCTTTAACTATTTTGATATTAGGGAAGGGATCGAACTCATTATACCTATATAAGAATGAGACTGTGAAATTTAGAGAATTCTTTTTTAAAATATTTGAAATTAATATAATTTTGGGGTCACCTGTGGTATAATGTTGGCATTGTAACCTACAATACTAAATGTCTCAGGTTCGCGTCCCGCGGTGGCCCTAGGATTTTTTAATGGGAGTAAATAATCCTTGGCTATGCCGTCCCTCGAATAGAACGTAAAATGGAGGTCCCGAGCATGTACGATGTCAGGTACTCGTTAAAGATCCCTATCCTATTTATACCTGGATACGCAAAATTTAGGACTCCACATGTAGCATCGCCCGATTAGTCTTAGTGGCATAAAGTGACGTAAAACAAATAAACTAACTATATAATTTTGTCATAGGTTAAATTTTTTTACTTCCTAGAACATTAATTTCTTTGAACATTATTATCTCGAAGACTATGAATATAAGTGTGTGCACGCTTCCCATTATTCGTAAGGAGCAAGCGACCATGTCATCTGCAACCAGAAACATAAGAAAATATTGCTTTGAAATCCCAAAAAATTTTAGTGCTAAGTACTACCATAAATTTAAACCCTTATATATATAAAATTATAGGATATTAAAGTATATCAAAACCTTTTTATATTTGTGTTATTAGAAATTACTACTTCTTAAACTTGCCGAATTTGACGAAACATATTTAATAATCAAGGTTATTAAAACAATAAGTAGGACGTATTTGTTCTGTAAGTAAGTATTTTGTAATTTAAGTTATTTCTCTCTCTCTCTCTCTCTCTCTCTCTTTCTCTCTCTCTCTCTCTCTCTCTCTCTCTCTCTTTCTCTCTCTCTCTCTCTGTATATATATATACACATAAATGCATACAATGTGTTTTTTAATTGATAATACCGAAAAGGAAGGACTTCAGAGCTTGTCCATTTAGTTTAGCATTGTTGTGCAGAAACATAGTAGAAGAAGCAGAAACATAGAAATAGTATATTACTGTGTGTAATTTTTTTAACACCACCCTTGACCAATATTTTGCTTGTTGAATATACTTTCTACGTTCCAATAGGATCATACAAACGCTTTGAGGATGACTGACGTAAACGTTTTGCTTATTTAATAATTCTGTGTTTCTGTATTACTCTTAGTCAGTCGCCTTCTTGTAGTCAGGAATCTTGAAAACAATCAGGGAAAATTCCATTCGAAACATAATATAAAGCAGAATTTACGAATAGAATTTTCTTATTCTTATTTCTTTCTCGTTTTCCGATGATATTGCAGAAAATGTTTTATGCCACTCAAGAAGGTCCAGTGGGCAACAGACTTCCTAAGGCGTGGAACAAGCGGATTTAGCCATTTTGCAGAGTCAGCCACTAAAAGGTCCCGGGTCCTTCCACATATATCCGGGGGCTCCGGTCCTCTGCCACTACCTCTACTTCTTCCTGATCCTCTTATCCTTCCCGCCATATGTGTAATCGCCCCCGTCAGCTTGGGCATTAAGGTCAGACAAGTCCTTACACAAGTAGCAGACCGGGAACCGTCTGTTCTTTCAAGGGTGATTCTCATTTTACGATCAGGTAAAACTTGCACGCAAGTATTAAGTTCAGTAGATTTATTCTCTCAGGCTGTAGGAGAAGAATCTTTAATGATTTCATTACTGCTCCTGGATGATTATTATATCAATCCTTTGTAGGGAAGTATCGGCTCTGGTGAGTGCCTTAACAAGATGGTGACATGACCGAGATCTCGCTCAAAAGCCACAGTTTTCCCGCTTAATTAAGAGTTACCAGTTCATTGATGCTGATAGGGTTTGCCTGTCCTTAGGATCGAACCAAGGAAATTGGAAGAGAATGAAAAGTTTTTCTCCTTTATTTAAAAATGATATTCTTTAGTGAGATAATGAGTGAAGAACGTGATGCTTCAACGTTTATGTTTGTGAAAAAATATATGGCACAAGTTAATATTGATTAATTCAGGAGACGGGAGAATGATTAGAGAATAAAGGTGCTTCAAATCAGTTTTTCTCAGAATTAAAAAAAAAATTACCATCATCCACTTGACACTCTAATTATACTTTAATTAACGTAGTTAATTGCTTAAATAGATTTTAATGATGTAATATTAACTGGTCTTACTTGGCTTTGATCGTTCAAGCCTTTCTGAAAAGTCTTCAGACACTAAAATTAGGTTTCAAATAACTGTGGTCCGTAAAATCCCCTTCTATCGATTCCCTTTCACGATTTGTCGACAAAGCCGGTGTAAAATTTGACAATGGCTGAAGTATGAAGCGAGGAAATTGGGGTAAAAATGGATTCGTTTCTGGATTCTAAATTTTATAAAATGTGATTATAATAAATCGAAAATTACTGAAGATTGTCATGCCTTATAATCGTAATAGTACTATATACCTCATTAAGAAGGGAGCGGGGTGGCTCATTAGTAAGCCCTTGAAATGCTGTGCTCAAGGTCCTGCAGCTTGAATTTGGCCTGGCAGGATATCTTATTATTCTGTCACAGATCGTCTCTGGGGCCGAGAGAACGTCCTGAGGCGCAGCCAGACTCCAAACCCAGCGGTCAAATCAACTCCTAACACTACCGCTGACCAAGAAACACTACTTCCTTACACAGTATGTACTAAACTCATTGCCCATCCTAGTAGTACATGTCAATTAATTTATTAACCCTCCGGGGGGCGGGCTGCGGCATTTGAACCGCAATTTGAACATTTGTAAAAATATTAGGAATACTAATTGAATCAGTGACCTGAGGATTCCAGGTATTTGTAGACCGACATGTTCGGACAGGATTAGACGGTCGTGCCCGCCGTCTTCCGGTTTTCCTCAGTAGTTACAGTTAGTAAAAAAAGTCTGTGTACACCACATTAAAATTTTCTAACTTTGCCCAGGACATCAAAGGAAATGAAGAAAACATTTTTTATATTATTTTCTTTTAAACTAACTTTGAAAGAATTAAAATTCATTACCAAAAGAAAAATAAATATAACATTAAAGATAAGGTAAAGATAATTGCTAATAGATCTGAACCATTGCAAAATAGGTCTGTTTACATTTATTATAAACTCCTTCAAATACTGTACAATAATAAACAAACGTTTTCAATTTAAACAAAAAGCTTTATTTTAGGCAGTTAAGTCTTTATAGTGGCCGTGATTTGCGAGTTTTTCTGTAACTTTGCTAAAAATGGAAATTTGTGTAGAAATTAGACAATTGATTATTAATTTAAGAAATGAGGGAAAATCTTCGAGAAAAATCGCAGAAATAATCAAGAAACGTCACTCTACAGTTAAAAGAAAAATTAAGCATTTCCAAGAAACCAGTTATCTTCAAAGTAAACCTAGATTACCAGCTAATAGTAACACCACAATAACAATGTGTTTAACAAAAAAATAATATTATTTTTTGAAATAATTAGTGTACACAGACTTTTCTTTATTTTGTATAAATAATTTTTATAAATGTCTTAAAACGTTGTTTATGAAATTGAAAATGTTTAAAAATGATCAAGTATTAAGGGTTAATTTATAAAGAAAAAAATAAAAGAATAGTCTGTTATTTTTCCTTTTTTTCCTTGGCTAAAATTTGATTTTTGACATGGTGTACATAGACTTTTTTTGCTAACTGTATATTGCCTTGTTTGCAGTAGGTCTGTAAGTGCGGTCCAAACACCGCGGCGCCCCCTTTCGTGTTACAGATTCAGACAATCTCTGCTGAATAATTTAATGTTTTCTTTACAAATTAAAATGCGGGTATTTTGGTTTTTACGTTTTCTAATATCGTTTGAAATATTTTTACTCATACAATTATTTTTTAGTCTTGTTTTACTGAATTGGTATTCGTGAAACATTGACCCATACCTCTATGCCAATGTTTATAATTACAATACGAGCACTTATGAACGAACGAAGAAAGAAACGTTGGCAAAAATAAAATATGTGATTCTTAGGTACTAGTGATATTTATTTTGATCGCCCTCCCAACCATTTCCTCTTCATTATAATAACGGCCAACCATCTTCCACCATTATTCCTATGTTCACATGAGCAGCATTTATTATAATGGACAATTATAATATGATAATCAATTTATTATTATATTATCTCTATTCATTATACTACCAATTGTAAATTTTTTGTGTTTTTTTATTGCCAAAGCTATTTTAATTTAGTTTATTTTTTGCCATCCTTTTCTTTGTACAACTCATCATCTTCATTCATACGAAATGTTATAAACCTAAAGCAACGAGTAAATGACAAAAAAAAGTACCTTATTGCTTATTCTCTAATAAAATATATAAAAACAAAGATGCGGTCCAAACACCGCAGCGCGCCCGCTGATGTAACTCCAATAGACGCGCCCGCCGGAGGGTTAAGAAAAACAAACAAGTTATATCTGCGAAAAAAAGTGTTGCTAAATGGTGCTTTGAAGTATAAAATTGCAATTCTGAATGGTTGGTTGCAACCGCCGCGAAGCAGATTATTTAGTATTAAATTATGATGATTATCAATTGTTTTTACGACTAAGAGATAAGTGAACCAGCAATTGAACAAACATTGAAGCTACGATATCATAGTTGAAGAGTTTTTAACAAAGAAATACAACGGTTTCTTCGTTAAAAACCCTTGACCAAAAACATATATTTAAGTCAAAAAGAACAAATAATAGTAATAATATCATGTAAAATAAATACATTTCTTTGTAATTTTCTTGATCATATGCTTTTCTGACATTCAATTTACATCTTCCACTCATGACTCTCGTCTATATACAATTTATCAATTATTCCCGATAAGCGTAAGATGAAATACAAATATTGAATTATACCGATAATGGAAAATGCCTCCTCTCTCCCTCCAGTTATTTCTGTTTTAACAAGATACACCGAAGTTTGATTGGAATCCCCAATTTAATTCAAAGGAATACTCCTCAGATTCTGAAATAATAGGATGCGAAGATATAATTTTCCTTTAAAATATCAAAGTCTTGCACGATGTAACCTTCTTTTGTAACCCTATGATTTTATTTTATTTTTTCAATTATCCGTACGTTTCTGTCCTATTCCGACAAATTCAATGTTAAGACATTCAACTAAATCACACAAGAAATTTAACTTTTTAATTTATCTTTGAAATGCGGATTGAAATTTAGTACGATCCCGTTAAGTATTAAATAATCTAGGGCAGAAATGGTAATGACCATCATGATATTTTATTCGGCCGTGCTGCGAACGGTGGTATACTACCTAACTACCTAATTTTTACTTTCACTATATAGTAAGTGGACGTATTGCGATCGTGAAAAATTTCGACTTCCGGTTTTCAACGGAAATACACGTTTTGGGGTCCCCTGAGTCCAATTAACCAAGTCCCGCGAAATGGTCTGTGTGTGTGTGAACAGACTAGCTCAAAAACTATAAACCGTGCGAACCTGAAATTGGGTATTTAGTGTATGTATATGACCGCGATGTGACAGCAAATTTCATCAAAATTGCTCAAAGGGAGGGGGTACTTTATTTAATAACTTTTTATGTTTTTTTTTCGATTTTCTCAAAAACGGCTTTAACGATTTTGATTAAACTCAGTATTTGATTTATTTATATGCCCGAGATATGACTGTAAAAATTTCATCAAAATTGATCAACCGGAGGGGGGACTTTAGTTAATAAATTTTGTATCATTTTTACGTGTTTTTTTGTATTTACTCAAAAACAGTTTTAACGATTTTGATCAAACTTTAACGGGTATTTGATCTATTTATATGACCGAGATATGATTGTAAAAATTTCATCAAAATTGATCAACTAGAGGGTGGACTTTACTTAATAAATTTTGTATCATTTTTACGTGTTTTTTTTATTTACCCAAAAACGGCTCTAACGATTTTGATTAAACTCAGTATTTGATTTATTTATATGCCCGAGATATGACTGTAAAAATTTCATCAAAATTGATCAACCGGAGGGGGGACTTTAGTTAATAAATTTTGTATCATTTTTACGTGTTTTTTTGTATTTACTCAAAAACAGTTTTAACGATTTTGATCAAACTGGGTATTTGATCTATTTATATGACCGAGATATGATTGTAAAAATTTCATCAAAATTGATCAACTAGAGGGTGGACTTTACTTAATAAATTTTGTATCATTTTTACGTGTTTTTTTTATTTACCCAAAAACGGTTTTAACGATTTTGATTAAACTGAGTATTTGATCTATTTATATGCCCGAGATATGACTGTAAAAATTTCATCAAAATTGATCAACCGGAGTGGGGACTTTACTTAATAAATTTTGTATCATAATCACGTGGTTTTTTTTTTTATTACTCAAAAACGGTTTTAAGTATTTTGATCAAACTGGGTATTTGATTTATGTATATGCCAAAGATACGATAGCCAACATTACATCACGGGCGGGCACTTTATTTCATATTTTTTTTCCAATTTTTACCTTTTTTTCGATGATCTCAAAAACGGCTTTAACGATTTTTATCAAATTCGCCATGTTTAATGAAAATTAGGTGTTCTTTAATATCAAGTAAGCTTTATCATTATTAAAATGTTCTGAGGGGGCTTTTTTTTGGGGGGGTTGGGGCCTTTTTTGTTTGTTTGTTTCCTATTAAGTACCTATGTTTTTGTTTATATGGAGAAATTAACTGTCTCTCGTTACGCCTAAAAATAAGAAATGGCTATATACGAGATATGATAAAAATAAAAAAAATCTGGTGCGTGCGCGCAACACACAACTTTCACTTACCAACTTACTTAGATTAGAAATTGACGTGTTTTGCTAATTATCATTTCCTAAAGTCACACATTTTTCTACATTCATATCTTATTTTTGTTAATCATTAAAGCCGTTTTTGAGTAAATAAAAAAAAACCGTGAAAATTATACAAAATTTATTAAGTAAAGTCCCCCCTCCCGTAGATCAATTTTGATGAAATTTTTACAGTCATATCTCGGGCATATAAATACATCAAATACTAAGTTTGATCAAAATCGTTAAAACCGTTTTTGAGTAAATAAAAATCTGGTGCGTGCGCGCAACACACAACTTTCACTTACCAACTTACTTAGATTAGAAATTGACGTGGTTTGCTAAATATCATTTCCCAAAGTCACACATTTTTCTACATTCATATCTTATTTTTGTTAATCGTTAAAGCCTTTTTTGAGTAAATAAAAAAAAACCGTGAAAATGATACAAAATTTATTAAGTAAAGTCCTCCCTCCCGTAGATCAATTTTGATGAAATTTTTAGTCATATCTCAGGCATATAAATACATCAAATATCAAGTTTGATCAAAATCATTAAAACCGTTTTTGAGTAAATAAAAAAAACACGTGAAAATAATGCATCATTTATTAAGTAAAGTCCCCCCTCCGGTTGATCAATTGTGATAAAATGTTGCTTATCACATCTTTGGCATATAAATACATCAAATACCAAGTTTGATCAAAATCGTTAAAACCGTTTTTGAGTAAATAAAAAAAACATGTGAAAATGATACAAAATTTATTAAGTAAAGTCCCCCCTCCGGTTGATCAATTTTGATGAAATTTTTACAGTCATATTTCAGGCATATAAATAGATCAAATACTCAGTTTAATCAAAATCGTTAGAGCCGTTTTTGAGAAAATCGAAAAAAATTTAAAAAGTTATTAAATAAAGTACCCCCTCCCTTTGAGCAAATTTGATAAAATTTTTGCTGTCACATCGTGGGCATATACCTACACTAAATACCAAATTTCAGGTTCGCGCGGTTTATAGTTTTTGAGCTAGTCTGTTCACATACACACACACACACACACACACACACACACACACACACACACACACACACACACACACACACACACACACACACACACACAGAGACCATTTCGCGGGACTTGGTCATTTCGACTCAGGGGACCCCAAAACGTGTATTTCCGTTGAAAACCGGAAGTCGAATTTTTTCACGATCGCAATACTTCCACTTACTATATATTTCATATATAGGTAAGTGAAAGTAAAAAAAACACGTGAAAATGATACAAAATTTATTAAGTAAAGTCCCCCCTCCCGTAAATCAATTTTGGTGAAATTTTTACAGTCATATCTCGGGCATATAAATACATCAAATACCAAGTTTGATCAAAATCGTTAAAACCGTTTTTGAGTAAATAAAAAAAACACGTGAACATGATACAAAATTTATTAAGTAAAGTCCCCCCTCCGGTTAATCAATTTTGATGAAATTTTTACAGTCATATCTCGGGCATATAAATACATCAAAAACCAAGTTTGATCAAAATCGTTAAAACCGTTTTTGAGTAAATAAAAAAAACACGTTAATATAACAAAATTTATTAAGTAAAGTCCCCCCTCCGGTTGATCAATTGTGATAAAATGTTGCTTATCACATCTTTGGCATATAAATACATCAAATACCAAGTTTGATCAAAATCGTTAAAACCGTTTTTGAGTAAATAAAAATCTGGTGCGTGCGCGCAACACACAACTTTCACTTACCAACTTACTTAGATTGGAAATTGACGTGGTTTGCTAAATATCATTTCCCAAAGTCACACATTTTTCTACATTCATATCTTATTTTTGTTAATCGTTAAAGCCTTTTTTGAGTAAATAAAAAAAACCCGTGAAAATGATACAAAATTTATTAAGTAAAGTCCTCCCTCCCGTAGATCAATTTTGATGAAATTTTTAGTCATATCTCAGGCATATAAATACATCAAATATCAAGTTTGATCAAAATCATTAAAACCGTTTTTGAGTAAATAAAAAAAACACGTGAAAATAATGCATCATTTATTAAGTAAAGTCCCCCCTCCGGTTGATCAATTGTGATAAAATGTTGCTTATCACATCTTTGGCATATAAATACATCAAATACCAAGTTTGATCAAAATCGTTAAAACCGTTTTTGAGTAAATAAAAAAAACATGTGAAAATGATACAAAATTTATTAACTAAAGTCCCCCCTCCGGTTGATCAATTTTGATGAAATTTTTACAGTCATATTTCAGGCATATAAATAGATCAAATACTCAGTTTAATCAAAATCGTTAGAGCCGTTTTTGAGAAAATCGAAAAAAATTTAAAAAGTTATTAAATAAAGTACCCCCTCCCTTTGAGCAAATTTGATAAAATTTTTGCTGTCACATCGTGGGCATATACCTACACTAAATACCAAATTTCAGGTTCGCGCGGTTTATAGTTTTTGAGCTAGTCTGTTCACATACACACACACACACACACACACACACACACACACACACACACACACACACACACACACACACACACACACACACACACACACACACACACACACACACAGAGACCATTTCGCGGGACTTGGTCATTTCGACTCAGGGGACCCCAAAACGTGTATTTCCGTTGAAAACCGGAAGTCGAATTTTTTCACGATCGCAATACTTCCACTTACTATATATTTCATATATAGGTAAGTGAAAGTAAAAAAAACACGTGAAAATGATACAAAATTTATTAAGTAAAGTCCCCCCTCCCGTAAATCAATTTTGGTGAAATTTTTACAGTCATATCTCGGGCATATAAATACATCAAATACCAAGTTTGATCAAAATCGTTAAAACCGTTTTTGAGTAAATAAAAAAAACACGTGAACATGATACAAAATTTATTAAGTAAAGTCCCCCCTCCGGTTAATCAATTTTGATGAAATTTTTACAGTCATATCTCGGGCATATAAATACATCAAAAACCAAGTTTGATCAAAATCGTTAAAACCGTTTTTGAGTAAATAGAAAAAACACGTGAAAATAATACAAAATTTATTAAGTAAAGTCCCCCCTCCGGTTAATCAATTTTGATGAAATTTTTACAGTCATATTTGGGGCATATAAATAGATCAAATACTCAGTTTAATCAAAATCGTTAGAGCCGTTTTTGAGAAAATCGAAAAAAACGTAAAAAGTTATTAAATAAAGTACCCCCTCCCGTTGAGCAATTTTGATGAAATTTTTGCTGTCACATCGCGGGCATATACCTACACTAAATACCCAATTTCAGGTTCCCACGGTTTATAGTTTTTGAGCTAGTCTGTTCACATACACACACACACACACACACACACACACACAGACCATTTCGCGGGACTTGGTTATTTCGACTCAGGGGGTCCCAAAACGTGTATTTCCGTTGAAAACCGGAAGTCGAAAATTTTCACGATCGCAATACTTCCACTTACTATATATTTCATATATAGGTAAGTGTAAGTAAAAACCTGTACCACTACAACCCATAAAGGGTCTTGGGTTCAGTACTATGTAAGGAAGAGTACTGTTTCTTGGTCAGCGGTCGTGCAAGGAGGTGATATGACCGTGATCACGCTCAACCGCCAGGTTCTTTCCCCTTAATTTTTCAATTAAGGGTACCCACTTTATAGAGGCTGGGTTTGCCCCAGGAGGGTCTCTCGGCCCACGAGACGAACTGTGGCGAATAATAAAGATATCATAAGCCATGTCAGATTCGAACTCGGGACCTTAAGCACAGCAGTCCACTGCCTTACCAGTGGGCTACCCCGCTCCCGTATGATAAAAATAAAGAAAACATAAATAGGAGAAAAAAAGAAAAATATTCAGTCAACTCATAAAACTTGTTGAGCCCACGCATGCGGAGTACGCCTTTAATGACAGACCATTGCTCATAATTAAAGCCGTTCTGTTCATTTGAGAAGTGGCAATTAACAAAACGCATTAATTCCTAATCTACGTAAGTTGGTAAGTGAAAGTTGTGTGTTGCGCGCACGCACCATATTTTTTTTTTAATTTTTCTATAAAAATTGAATAAAACGAATATAGCATGTTTAATAGGAGAAGGTTAAATTCTTCATTCATTTTTACTTTCACTTACCTATATATTAAATAAATAGTAAGTGGAAGTATTGCGATCGTGAAAAAATTCGACTTCTGGTTTTTAACGGAAATACACGTTTTGGGGTCCCCTGAGTCCAAATAACCAAGTCCCGCGAAATGGTCTGTGTGTGTGTGAACAGACTAGCTCAAAAACTATAAACCGTGCGAACCTAAAATTAGGTATTTAGTGTATGTGGTATATGCCCGCGATGTGACAGCAAAAATTTCATCTAAATTGCTCAAAGGGAGGGGGTACTTTATTTAATAACTTTTTAGGTTTTTTTTTATTTCCTCAAAAACGGCTCTAACGATTTTGATTAAACTGAGCATTTGATGTATTAATATGCCCGAGATATGACTGTCAAAATTTCATCAAAATTGATCAACCGTAGGGAGGACTTTACTTAATAAATTTCTTATCATTTCCAGGTTTTTTTTTTATTTACTCAAAAACGGCTTTAACGATTTTGATCAAACGGGGTATTTGATGTATGTATATGCCAAAGATGTGATAGCCAACATTTCATCAAAATTGGTCAAACGGAGGGGGGACTTTATTTCATAACTTTTTTTCCAATTTTTACCATTTCTTCGATTATCTCAAAGACGGCTTTAGCGATTTTCATCAAATACTTCATGTTTAATGAAAATTAGGTGTTCTTTAATATCAGGAAAGCGTTATCATTATTAAAATGTTCTGAGGGTGCTGTTCTTTTGTTTCCTATAAATTACCTTTGTTTTTGTTTATATGGAGAAATTAACTGTTTCTCGTTACGCCTAAAAATAAGAAATGACTAAATATGAGATATGATAAAAACCAAGTAAACATATAGGGGAGAAAAAAAGAAAAATGTTCAGTCAATTCATAAAACTCGTTGAGCCCACGCATGTGTAGTACGCCTTTAATGACAGACCATTTTTCATAATTAAAGCTCCGCCGGGAGTCGAACCCGGGTCTTCCGCGTGACATGCGCGGTATGCTAACCACTGCACCACTGAGCTCGCTTAGTGGTTAGCATGCCACGCGGAAGACCCGGGTTCGACTCTTGGCGGAGCCCAATCTTTTCTCTTCAAAAAATAAATAATTTAAAATAAGGTGATTACCTACAAAAATAGCTTAAATTAATATAAAATCTTTAGTTTTATGTCAATTTACTTATAGGCCTATTTGTTCTGCCTCTTTGATCTTATTCAATCAAGCAACATTTGTGGATAAAAATCCAGATGGGTGCTGAATATGATGAACGGGCACAGTTCACGAAAATGAAAGATTAGATTGTTAAAACGTTTCAGGCATTAAGAACGGAATTGGAATATGAGTAATCTACGTGAAACGTTTTCTATAAGCAACGGATTCCGCCCTCTCCGTTTTATAATTTTTTTAAAGAGCATTAAGAAGATCGATTTTACGTAATATTGATTGATTGAACAAGCTACTCATTCCTCAATAGATTAAAGCGGATTAAATTAGAATTGCTATTTAGTAGTAGATAGTGGGTAATGAGGCTTCATCCTGCACGATTGCTTTGGCTAACATATTTCCCTCCCTCCTCCTTCACCGCAATCTTATATGTATTCATTTGATTTCGGTTATGCACTATTGTATAGCTCGACAAAATAACAAGTTTACCTGAGGGTACCTGACCTTAAACAAGCCATTCCTAATTCTGCTTTGGCGCTAAATTTGAAGTGTGCCAGGTTATGTTATCAATGATGACAAGCAGATGGAGAGGAATCAAATAATTATCTATTGCAATGTAAAAACAAACCATAATTGTAAGATATTAGATGAATGCAATTATAAATGTTTTGTATAAATTAATAAATAATAATAATAATGAAGGCTTAACGATCCCGAAAGTTCGATGCCGACATCACAACTCGCTCTATACACACCTCCATCCATCGACCGCCTTCCAGACCCAACTTCGATTGATCCGCCTTAACGCAATCCTTCCACTTCCGTCTCGGCCTGCCCTTCGGACGTTTCCCATTCGGTATCGCGCTTATTAATCTTTTCAGAATTCGTTCTCTACTAAGTTTCGCAATTTTACTCGCCCCTTTTGTTCGTCTTGCTGCTATTCACTCAGTTCGGCGTTGTGTTAGCGTCTAAATTCCCCGTTTAGTTCATCCCTCTTCGGTCCAGATATTCTACGCAATACTTTATTTTCAAAAACTCTAGGCCTTCGCCCATCCCTCAATGTCAGCGACCATGTGTCGCATCCGTAAAGGAACGTTGAAGGGTTAATAGTTTTGTAAATCCTAATTTTTTAGTTTCGGGACAGAAGGCGCGAGCTAAGAAATTTCGCGACTGAAATGTAGCAAGCATTACCGGTTTTTAATCTAGCTTTAATTTCCTCATCGATTTCGTTTTTTCTAGTTACCATCGTTCCTAAATATCTAAATTTCTCTACGTGTTCAAACGTATTCCCTTCTACATTGATATCAGCAAAATCATCACCACTTCTACGACTAACCATATATTTTGTCTTATCCGTATTCATTTCCTGTCCAAGTTCTTGTCCGGCTTTCACCACCGTTTTTGCGTTTATTTCTATGGTTTCCACGTCCTCACCATGCAATACCAAATCATCAGCATATCCACGCACGGTTATATTCTCTCCCAAATTCAAACCCTTTCCAGAACGTGTCACCTCCCTAATGGCATATTCCAGCACTAAATTAAATAAAACAGGTGAGAGAGAATCTCCTTGTTTCAAACCAGGGCGATCCAAGCTCCTCAGAAAAATAATTACCGATTCTAACTTTAATGAACCTTTCAGTCATACACATTTTTACTAACTTTTTTGGTATTTCCAGTTCGACAAGAATGTTATCCAACTTTTGGCGGTTAACAGAGTCATATGCCTGTTTGAAATCGATAGGAAGCTGATGTACTGTTCCGTTATATTTTAATATAGCATTTCCAAGTCTATTTGAACCTTTTCCAAGTCAACTGTAATCCTTTCCAAGTCACAAGAAATCCTTTCTAAGTCAAGTGTAACCTTTTCCAAGTTAACTGTAACCCTTTCCAAGTCACAAGAAAACCTTTCCAAATCAAATAGAACCCCTTCCAACCCAATCGTCACCCTATCTATTTCAATTGTAACCGTTTCCATTTCATTTGTCACCCTTATAAAAATCTATTGAAAATGGTAACGTTTTCAATAGATAGATGTGTTTTTGAACAAAATATTCGTTTTGTATTTTGGTGGTGGAAGGGGGGGGGGGGCGCACAATAAAAAATTAGATTTTCGGATTTCTTTCACACGGGGGTGTAATTTTATGTTATAGGGGGCGGTGATTCTGGAAAAAATATTCATTTTGTATTTTAGTAGCGCGTGGGAGGGGGCGCACAATAAAAAAAATAGATTTTCGGATTTCTTTCACACGGGGGTGCAATTTTATGTTAGTGGGAACGGTGTTTTTAAAAAAAAAATATTCATTTCGTATATTTATGGCGGGAGGGGGGGAGCGCACTATAAAAAAGTTAGATTTTCGGATTTCTGCCCAGGGTGGTCTAATTTTATGCTATCGGGGACGTTGTTTTTGAATATATAGTCATTCTGTATTTAAGAGGTAGAGGGCAAACTATGTGCGTTGGGGCCAGTGTTTCTTAAAGTGACTACGATCCAGGATACTAAGCATAACTTTAATTTATAAGCCGCAACTTTATATTATTTGTCACTAAGTTTCGTCAAAATATTTATTGCTCTAGGTACTACATCAGCAGATATTATTATTAGTATTTTACAATTATTGAAAAACGGTACTTGAAATTTTTGGCGATATTTATTTTCATTTCGGTCATTGTCTTTTTTAGGGTTAATTTCAAAGTCTCGTGGATTTTTTTTTTTTCGTATTCGCTCCTTCAAATATTGATACAGTTTTTATTTTGGGTCAATCGCTTTTTTGAGAATTTCTTTCTTGGATTCCCCGGGTGAAAGAAATCGGAAAATCTAACTTTTTTGTAGTGCGCCACCCCCCCCCCCCCCCCCCGCCATAAAAATACAAAATAAATATTTTTTTTCAAAAACACCGCCCCCGATAACATAGAATTGCAGGCAGAATAACAGCGATAACAGAAAGGCATCCGAAAATCTAATTTTTTTGTAATGCGCCCTCTCTACAATCTAACCTTTATGTAGTGAGCCACCTCGAGCCACCAACGTCGAGCTGCACTAACGGTTCCAATTGTCTTCGACTTGACAACTCCTACTGTATGTTGGTTTAATAAAAGTTTAGCCAACGTTTAATTTTGATAATTCGTGGCTATTTTTTTTTTTTTTTTTTTTTTTACTTTTATAAAATAATAAATATTATAATTGAAAAAAAATTCTTTGCTACAAAAGTTCAACTATTACCGCTCTATGGGGACAGAGGGAAATCTTTTAAAAAATTTTTGAGCTTAATCTGATCGGTAGGGACAAGGATATTTTTCAGGGTCTGCACATTCTTAACTGGGACGTACCGGGACTGCTTCGGGGGGGGGGGGGGGGGGTTGGAGCATGACGAAGATAAGTTGGCCAGAAAGGCTTTGTAACCCTCGCTTAAATGCCAGCCTCTTTTGTTCAGCCAAGTGATTTATTTTTCAGGAAAAGTTAGTTAAAATGTTCGTACCCAGGTCATTCGAGTATTTTATGCTTTCAGCTTTTTTTTTCTTTTTTTAATTTCTTCTATTTTTTTTTCTGTCTTTCTCACGGTCTAAAGAATTTTATTCCGCTTGGACTGGACTGGATGAAGAAAAGGAAATAAATATTCCGCTTGAATTTCCTTATTGATTTTGAATTACTGATTGAATTACATTTATAGGGTATCGAGTTTGAATTGAACTGTAATTTATTTTTGTTTCTTTTTAATATTTTTAAAATTGTTGGTGTATTAATTTCGATTTATGTTGGTGACGGTCATTGGTTTGATGGGTGCGTTGATTAATGAATTATGGCTATCTTTAAAATTTAATTTTAATTTCCAGGAATTGATTCCTGTTCCATTCGCTGTTATTGCTCATCTTAAATTACAAAGGAAACTATTTGTTTCTTAAGGTTGTAGGATTGAATCAATTTTCTCTTAAACACAACTACTACTTAAAAAATAAGTGAAATGAATCCAAATTAATATTTTATTTAATACTCTATAAGTTATAAATTATTAAATAAAATATTAATCGAATTGTGATATTCCACAGACAATAATTTGTAATTTAACTTCTAACAATTATTACACAAACATTTTATATGCTCACCGGTTAACTTAGATCTGTAAAAATTCTTCACTATGCGACCAGTCTAGAATTTATAGATAATGACACACGATTAAGACGATGTTAAAAACGTTTTAACATCTAACGCACTTCTTTTTTTGTTTTAGTCCATTCTAGTGAGATCATCATTTTGTACTCGTGTAACTAACAATTGAATGGATCCGCCGAAAAACATTCTAAGTGACAATTATGCAATGTTGATTAATCAGTGAAATAAAATCATTGTCTGAAGTTATTGTTAGTTCTGTAGGTGAATTTTTTTTCTCATGTGATTTGTTATGTATACATGTAAAATGACATTATGGAGTACGAGATCATACTCTGACGTACTATTATACATTTTAATACATTCACCCAAAAGTGCCACTTCGGCAATTTTGTCGCTTAGAACGTTTTTCGGCGGACCCATTCAATTAAGAACTTTTGATGCGTTTAGATTGATATTAATATCGTTTACCCTTGGATGGAAGGGTTGATATTGCAGCAACAACATACATTTTTGGTTTTATATTCAACAGCTGTGTTAATCCCCTTTAAGTGGCAATACAAACTTACATATAGAGGTGTGACGGAAAGTTCTTTAAGATGATATTATGTATTTTCTAAAATAGTATGGCTTTTATAAAAGATTCATTAGTTTTAACGACTAGGCTAATAGACTAATCTAAACAGACCTGTTCCGTTATTTGGTCTAACGACAGCTTGATTTAGACGAACTAACAATGTTCTACTGTTTGCCCTGGACCGGAAGGAAATCAAGATGTTGGCCCTTTCCTATTTTCTCGCATCCCGGGGCAGTTGAGCTGTTCCCTAGGGGTTGGTTCCTTCCCTTTCGTTTGATTGCTTAGTTCTCTTGCTGATGGAACTCCCTTCATTCAATGAGTCACTGACCCAATCTACATTCCGGTTACAATTTTTGTGATTTCTTCGAGCTAAACAGTAAAACTCTTTCATTGGTCACATTGCCGTGGATGACTCGCTCGTCTAAAGACTGGCCGGAGGCTCATTATTAGTGAGTTCTCTAGTACCTTCCTCGTTATAGGCAGGGGACATAACATTTGGAAATATTTTTTTTAATTTTATTCTTGTCACCTCACTTGTAATGGAGCCTGATGTCGGTAATTTGCCAACTTCTGGGAAACGAGCTCCTTTCCACGCAAGCGTTAATGTACTGTTCCTCCGAATTGCCGCGGTGGCAATTCGTCAATAGGGTCTAAACCAGGGGCCTGAGCAGTCTTTTGCTTGTCCACGGCAGCACGAAGATCCCATATATCCCACGGTGGGCACGGATCCTTTCGGGGGGGGAGGGGGTTGACTCGTTGGAAATCGGGACTGAAATCGTCAAAATCATTTTTTGGTTTAAGAGTAATGTGTCCCTTAAAAAAAAATATCCTCCTGAGATTTATCTGACATTGTGGTCAGAACTTTTGATAGTAAAATAAAACAATATTTTGAAATAAAAATACTCATAAATGAATAAATTAAATATATATATTCTTATCATCCAGATTCCATAACGTAATATTAGCAAACTGTATGACTAAAATATCCCAGTTCAATGAACCCAAGTTAGCAGTCATCAGTCACTTTTAGTACTATCTCCAGGATCGCTAAAAGAATGTTTGGGTGCTTTAAAATGACGTATTGATTTGCGTGAGCCACGCACGACATGACGCCGGTCAATTAGAAAAAAATTAACTTTTTTAGACAGACCAATAATGTAGTCATTTTGTTCCATTAGTCATATTATATTATAATTTTGTAGCATTAGTCATATTAGCTGATGGACAGATAATATATTTTATTTTTGCTATAGTTCATCTACTGTATCTAGTTTTCTTGGTATCTTTATTTCGGAAGACCGTGCATAATCAATATATATTTATTTGAAGGTCAAGCATTTCATAAACAATTCAAAAATCAAATTCTTATGTTGCAACCCCACTCCTTTCAAAATTTAATATATTAACATGTTTTTTCGACACCTGATATCGATACTTATAATCTTCAAGAAAGAGTTTGGACAGAATAAATTGAGTGTAGTTATGTTTGGATAATGGACTATTACTGCAGTCAATTTTTTAAAACATTATTTCAATATTTATGAAATAAAAAGTGCCCCATCCGGTTGATCAATTTTGATAACATTTTTGATGTCACATCGCGGGCACATGCATTCATCAAATATCAAATTTCAGGTTTGTACGGTTTAAAATTTTTGAGCTAGTCTGTTCACAAAAAAAGGGGTATTTCCGTTGAAAACCGGAAGTCGAAATTTTTCATACTTTCATATTTAGATAACTGAAATTAAAAAAAGTTTTTGGCTTAAACTTGTCTGTAGGACTTTTTCCAGCCATAAATATAATAATTTAGGGTAACTGTACCATAAGTTGACAATGCTCCAATAGTTGACATTTTGCACAAAAAGTATGAATAATAAGATTCAGGGTTGATTAATTTCGCTCAAAATTTCTCGGTAATTTGCCAAGTTATAGTAGTTAGCTGTGCTGCCATCGGCATTAGTGTGATGAAAACTAAAGCTTATTTGCGAGAGGTTGTAATAGCGAATTTTCTAGTGGCCTGAAAACTTGGTTTCTGCTACCCTGTTTCATTAAGGTGGAAGTTAAGTTAAATAAGCTTTTTAGTTGCTTTATTTGTGTTCAATTATTTTTTAACTACTTTCATGATATTCATTAAGTTCATGGGAAATATTTGATATCCTTTTCGATTTATTTATACAATGTTTTAGGGCTTAAATGTGGGTGTCAACTATTAGAACAAAAATTAATCCTTAATTTCGTTAGTTGACATCGATGTCAACTATTGGTGTTTCTTATTGAAAATTAATCCTTAATTTCAATAGTTGACATCGATGGTGTTTCTTACTCTGATGAAACTGATAGTTTAACACGTTGAGCGCCAGAGAAAAGATGATGTACTTTTGCCTGGGGCCAAAGCAATTTTTCCTAAATTATATACAGCTACCTATCGTAGTACGGGGGCTGCCCGGTTATGACCGAGACGTCAACCCTTGTCCCCTTAAAATATGTTATTTTAATAAATAAGATATTTTGTTTTGTAAAAAAATAAATAAAATTAATTTATTTTATTTATTTATACCCCCCAAATTAAAAAAAAAAAAAAAAAAAAAAAAAAAAAAAAACATTTGGGCCAATTGCATTGGCGAATTGTTCAGGGCCGGAGCGGTCCAATATGCCTTGAAATCACGCTCGGCAGGCGGTCCCCTGGCCCAGAACAATCTTTTCGCTGGCGGGAGCGGGCGGTACCTGGGGACCGCCTCGGCCCCAGCCAATAGTCCAACAGCGGTACGATCGTACCGCTTGGCGCTCAACGTGTTAAAATAATTTTCTTGATTTGAAAAACATCTGAGTTTAATATCGGTAGTGGAATCACTGATCTAGCTCGATCCTATCCAATGTTCGCCAGGGGTGTCAACTATCCGTTCAAACGTGTCAACTAGTGGAATATTCTGTTTGTAAATCGTGTGTGTTTATAGTTGACACCCATGCATAGCCTCAGCTTTATTTGACATAATCTTGTTTTGTTTATTTTTTAAATTAATTTACAATTGTAACAGTCGGAAATTATAACAATTTTATTTTATTAGGGAATAAAATATTTCGACGTTGTAAATAGTTGTTGAAAATAAATGTTGTAAATAGAATTCAAAAAGAAACCTAAGAAAAATTTAGTTAATCAGGAGATACCTGAAAATGCTGCAGGACTGGAAGTAGACGAAACCATACTATCCCAACCAGAAATTTGGGACGAGAAAGAAAATCAGAAAACCTTAGATCCCCAAGAGCAGGAGCAGAGAATTAATGTTGATCAAGGAATATTTCTTCATGAGGACGAGCTAGGTAGTAGGTGTAAAAAATGTCTGGCTCAAGTTACTAAAGTTGCCAGTAAATTAGAGATTCTGGTTTTACTTATACAACCATGCAATCGGATGAAAACAAGTTTTATTAACACCAATACATGTTGCACTGTCCCATCATGTGATATTATAGCCGCGATACATATGCCAAAAGTTTTTACCTTTAATGGACAGCAAAGGTACCATTTTAGTTTCCCACTTGAGGTAGATTAATTTAAAATGATTGTTGTTATTTGGTATCTGTATTATTCTTAATAGGATGATCTCATTTTTCAGTTTAATATTTTTTCTTTTGTCTATTAAGTTTTTGTGTAAATAAAGTAATTAAATTGTGGAAATTTTATATGTTTCGTTTCAATTTTGAATAGTTTATAAATAAAAAATGATTAACTTTTATTGCAGTCCTTATTACCTAATATTCTTCTTCGGAAATTAAAAAATAATGTAAGCGTCAACTATTGTCACAATAAATGTCAACATTCCAAACCTTTCCACTTTGATGTGTCAACTATTGGCACATTTTAGAAGGTTCAAAGAAATATTTTATAAAAACCGTAAATGTAGACCATAGGATATTGTATTCCCAGTTTTCTAGAGGGATTGGCCTTACTAAATTCATAACAAAGATTAACCTAACATCAATATTTTAGTCAACAGTGTCAATAATCTAATATTTTTTTCTTAACCTGTCAACTATTGGTACAGTTACCCTATACTTCATAAAAAAAAAAAATGTTTTAAAGAATTTTTATAATTTGTTTCTCATGGAGAAATATAGAGCATCCCACGGGAGGCGGGTGTGGGGATGGACGATGGAAATTCCTTGGAAGTAATTTAGTAAGTAAATCCGTTGTAGTCGTAGTAAGTAGATTTAGAGCTTACAATGACTAATTAGTACTCAGTTAGGTTTATTATCATGCCAATAATCAACTTTAATGTACATCCCCTCGTATCAAAACTTACCCTAAAAAAGGATCTTTTGAGAAATTAAAGCTGTTTTTAATTGCAGTTTTCAAGTATAGGAGTTCAAAATATTCAAATAATAAAGAGAACACGAAATACAGTATTATTAGTCTATGACCTACCAGTATTGAGAAAATGAGTTTTCTGTAAGAGCTTACAAAATCCAAAACCTGCCCAGTGAAACAAAGATGGATACCATTTTGAAACGGTTGACTCTATTTTTAAAACTAGTTTTAAACTACTGATTACATACATAATTGGTTGTAAAAATATAATTTTTTAAATTCTTTACTATATATATATATCATGAAGATGAATCGATAGAAAGTGTATTTACGTCTCGTAGTTAATTAAAACTAAATTTTCCAATGTTTGTATCAAATGCCTTTCCGGACCACCCGATATGGATTGACCCAATAATAAATCTAAAAGTATTGAAGAATTTAAAGTTTTTCAATAATTATAATACTTTATAACTTACGGAGAATAAACAGAAATTGAAAAAGCTATTTTCTGTGAAGTTGCTAAATGGCGTTTACACATTTATAAAAACACGTTGATTTCTACTCTAGGGGTTTGGTAAGTGAAAGTTGTGTGTTGCACGCACCTCACCAGGTTTTTTATCGTTGTTCCTGCCGTAGGAAAACTGTAAATTTACTGTTTCTCCCCTACTCTTACACCGAAACAGAACATATTTAAGTATTGTAATACAGTCTATAGCGGTTGGCCGTGGGCAATGAAGCACTAGTGGTAGCTTTAAGAAGCCTCAAATAAAAACTAATTAGAGGCTTTAGTACTAATTCTGCCCTCTTTATTTAATCCCACCAATTTGTTCTAATAGACGCTAAATCGCCTCGCTCTCCCCTCCCCTTACAGGCTTTCTTAAGTTAAGTAATTGTTTCAAATTAAAATTTATCTACCCTATTCGTGAAGTTGATCTGTCACGTTCGGGCCGGTTCCTATTCTTATCTCAAAATTGGGCCTTTTTAGACCGTTTATTCCCAATTCAATTAATCCATCCCTTGAAATTTATTAAGTGTTTTATATAGAGTTTCGTATAAACTTTTGTTATAGTTGAAACTCTGTTTAAATTTCTCGTCATGAATTATTAACTGCCTTAAAGAGATTAGTATTTATGGATTGTCGGCATATTATAATTACCGTACGGCATTTTTAATAAAAAAGTTTTTTTGAATTATTATCACTTGTCATACGATATAATATACTTACCTCCTTTGGTTGAATTAAAAACCATGAAATATTAGGGTTTATTATTATATGCTGAGGGAAGATACAAAGAATCCTTAACGATACGTTCATGTATGTAATTATATTTCTTATTAATATAACGATAGAGTTTTGAAAACGTCCGTGGGTCCTTTAAGATTAACTTTTGGAATATAACAAAATAGAGCGCATATCTGTAATGTGAGCGATTATGCCTTTATAATTTACTATCTACGATTTATCTATGCCCCTCTCGAGAGTTGGGCAAATTGTAATCTGAATAATGATTTCGAATATGAATAATTGGTAATCATAAAACAAATGAATAATGAATAACCATTATTCATAATCTGTACGGAGTATTTTTAATGATTATTGAGTGTTTATGGTATTCATATGAAATGAATAATGAATAACTGGTATTCAGTTATTCATGAATAAAATATATTCATATATAATATTCATCAATCATCAATCATGAATATAATAATAATAATAAATTCTTTATTTATTTGTTCTGGGACGTGTCCCTTAAGAAGTTTTGATTAAACAAATTTGAAGTTTAAATAAACAAATTGAATTGATACAAATAATTACAAATAGTTAGGAAACCTCTATTTTAAATAAATAAAAATATAAAAAATACACATTAAATATTCAATCGGGTGAAAAGAAGCTAGTTTTGCACCTTATAATATATACATATGTACACACTTATTTTCAGGTTGGTTAAATAGTATTTATATTTTCTAAAACAAAAAAGAACAAAAGAAAAAATTATATATATAAAAAAAAATTAAATAAGAGCTTCCAATGGTTTAAAAGGTAAATTATAGTAGGAAATGTCAACTTACGTTTTAAGGAGACTGGATGGCTATGAAGTGATTATATAGGCGGGATTTAAAGGTGGAGAGGGTATTTGAATTACGGATCTATCAAAAGCTGACGTATATAGATCTGAAGACCTAGAGTGGGTATTGCGGGAATGGACACAGGATTTGAACTGAAGAAGTTCAGAGATATATAAGGGACGACGGGAACGAATAACTTGGAAAAGGAAGGAGGCTAGGAAATACTTACGGCGGTAGAAAGGATATAATCACTTTAACTTTTCGTAATAAGGCGATATGGAGACGTCTCTTGGGATCCCAAATATAAATCGGATGAAACAATTTATTAAACGTTTTAATTTTGCTTCGAGATCCCCTGAGATATCCCCAAACACTGTGCAACAATAGTCGAAGTGGGGAAATATCAAGGAGGTGATCAGAAGTCTGCGTGTTTCAAAAGGGAACAGGTTTCGGAGATGGTTCAGTTCCTTTAGGGTTGAAATAGTGCGACGGGAGATATTGGAGACCAGGAAAGAGTTTGGTCAAAAGTTACACCAAGGTTTTTGACAGTTGGATAGAATTTGATGGGATTGTTATTTAGAAACAGGGGTCGGATGTTAGGGGCGAGATTGCTTTCGTTTTCTCAGCGTTCAGCTTCAACTTGTTAGCCTCTGCCCAGAGACTGACTCGATTCAAATCTTCCTGAAGCTTTTTCGTCGCTGGCAACAACTCGGAAAGTGGGAAAGACAGGTAAATCTGGAAATCTTCAGCGTAGATATTGTTTTGGGAGTGATGAATCAGAAGTGGAAGGTCGTTAATATTAATAGCAAACAGAGTGGGATCCTTGAGGGACACCACAGGAGAGGGGAAGTGTTTTGGATGGAGGTTGACCAGGAACGACTACATACTGTGACCGGTCTGAAAGAAAAGACCTGAACCAATTTAAGGCGCTGCTAGAGAGGTGGAGTTTTTGCAGTTTTGCAAGAAGGATGTTATGATCGACTGTGTCAAAGGCTTTGGGAAAGTCTAGAAGGATCAGAATACTTAGTTTTCGGAGTTCGAAGGTGGTTTGGAGGTCATGGGTAATTTTTAGGAGAGCGGATTGAGTTGAGTAACCTGATCGGAAGCCGGATTGGAGTGGGTTTGTGAGGGAACGTTCTTCTAGGAAACTTGATAGTTGATTTTAAACTAGGCGTTCTAACGGTTTAGAGAGATTGGAGAGAAGGGAAATAGGACGGAGGTCATTCATCGTGGAAGGGTTTGAGGTTTTTTTCAAAGGTCGGACTTGAGCGGTTTTCCAGGAAGAAGGGAAAACCGAGTTTTGCAATGAGAAGTAAATATGATAAATAACAGGAATTAGTGAGGGGAGGCAGGACTTTATTAGCTTTACTGGAACATCGTCAGGACCGTAATTGTTGGTGTGGGATTTTAGGACTGCGGTAAATAGGTCATCGTAGGTTATGTGGGAAAAAAAAGAAGTTCTCCGGATTAAAATTAGGATAATTGATAGCGGCGACTTGTGATGGATTAAGAGGGGGGGGGGGGTGGTTACTGAGGTCATCTGGAGTGAACGGAAGGGAAGTAGAGTTATTGGAACCAAGGAGGGATA
The DNA here is from genome assembly GCA_911387785.2 of Aelia acuminata. Lineage (NCBI taxonomy): Eukaryota > Metazoa > Arthropoda > Insecta > Hemiptera > Pentatomidae > Aelia > Aelia acuminata. Next base: position 88,057,172 of record OU426979.1, on the reverse strand, counting down.
ATTGACGTAGTATTTTCCACTTGCTTTTGTTATTAGGGGCAGCTGTAGAAGTCGAAAATCAAAATAAATGGTTCACTAGCAGCTGAGTTGGGCACTATCCGAGTAAAAAAGTACTAGTTTCGGATACAAGATACAAGTTACAGATACTTTTTTACTCGGATACTGTACTCGAATCCCTCCAAAATTTTCAAATGTATCCGAGTACTTCTCGTATCTGTCAGCACGGATACCCGAGTATCTGTGAGTACTTCGGTATTTAGTTATTTTTTTACAGATACTATTTCGGATACTTCTTCTTCTGGGGCTAGGAATGTTTATAATTCTATTATTATTCTAATATTCTATTAAAATTATAAAAAATTTATTAGTATTAAGCCGTCAACATTGTATCTTTGAAATAAGGGTTCAATATCCAAAGCGTTAATTTTGACAAAAAGTAATAATTTAAAAAAAAACGATAGGAATATTTCATTGTGAAAATTATTTTCTTTTTTTATCTTTTCGAATTTTTTTTTTTTAACTTTCAGTTTTCTTCGAGAAGAGTCTTTATGGAAACGGGGGGGCAGATTTTCAAAATAGTTACATTTTTAAAATTTGGTGGGGGAGGGGGTACGATTTTTTTTATAACTGCTGATTAATTTGTTTTGAGTGTCGGTCTCTATGTTTACGTGTTCGTAGATTTTGAAAAATTATTAATTTTTAAATTCAATCTTGGTGGTGGTGGGGGGGGGGGGGGGGTATTCCTCATTCCACAACTTTATATTCACGGATTATTTTGACTTGTGGGACTCGTTTTATGATAATGGCGTCTTATTTTTTGTTTATGTAGGGGGGAGCAGGACTTGCTACTTTTGAGAGATCTGTAACCTCTCATTTTTTTTTTTTTTTTTTTATGATGTTCGATCATATATTAATGCAGTCGTAGATTTTGAAAAAAAAATCTATTAAAAATTTTAAAGGATGTGTTGCGGTTACCTCTCCAAAAATTTAAACTTCAATATATGGATATCTTTCAAATGAAGGTCTATTGTTTTGTAAGAGAGATTGATTATAAGCTTTTGATAGCATTTCCAAGTCAAATTCAACCACTTCTTCATGTTTACCTAAGCATATTATATCATGACTAGGTATCCATTAACATTAATATTTATTTTAAAGTTCGAGTGGGGGGGGCCTATAATATTGAAAACGGTAACATTTTCGAATTTCTTTTAAACTGATGTCCATAACTATGTTATGGACGGTATTTTTGAAAAAAATATTCATTTTGTATTTTAATAGGGGTGAAGAGGGGGAGGGGCGCACTATAAAGAAGTTAGATTTTCGGAGTTATTTCACACAGAGGTCCAATATTATGTTATCGGGGACGTTGTTTTTGAAAAAAAAATATTATTATTGAGTCCAGATATGAACAATTTGTATATTGTACCATCTATTGTATATTGCTAGTTTTACAATTCCTTATCTTAATTTCACACCTGGTCGTTGTGTTTACCCTTTCACTTCAAAAGGGTTGGGTTTCCCCGCAGTAAACCCTTTGAAGTCGGCAAATTAACCTCTCCTACCTGTACCCACATAATTTTGCCCTAGTCTCTGCAATACTCTACTCAGAAATGAAAACAGGAGTTTTTTTATCATTGAAATATTCATTTTTAATTTCACCATCTTTTATATGATTATCTTTATAAAGTACCCATGTCATGCTAACACCCCATCAGTTTGATTTGGTTTCCACTATTTAGTTACTTCTTGTTATTACCAGCCTATGCGACAATGACAAAGATTCCAAAGTCATTTTTAAGTTAAAAAGTTTCCTAAGTTAAAAAGATAAGAAGTTGAATAAATTATTAAAATGTAAGATGTTATAAATGTTTTTCCATATAATTTAATTTATTTTTAAAAACATTGAAATAGTTTGTGAATTGCATTTTATTATCTCAAATAAACTGCTTCTGATTATTTTTGATTTATAGTGTCTCCATTTTAGATAGGAATGTTTTAATTCATATCTACTCTTGTGTGTTTCTTTATATTTTGATTATAATAAAACGTACTATAATAAAATTTATGTGTAACTAATATAGACCCTCACAACGAAATAATCAAAATTTAAAAAAAATTGCGTAGTAACCCCCCACCAAATTTTAAAATTGTAAATATTTTCGAAATCTGCTCCCCCATTATCTTAAACGCTCATTCCGAAGAAATCCTCCCTAGCTGCATCGAATTTTAAAATTGATACCATTCACCAAATCTATGCCCGTATGAGCCCTCATTTAGTGTATATTTACAAAAATATAAATTCTATTCGTATTAATTGTAGAAGTTACAATTTCCTCTTAAAGGTGGACCCCCCCACAATATAATAATTTTAAAATTATTTCTATTTTCAAAAGTTAGGCCAGCCTAAACATAATTATGCTTCTTTATTGTGAAGAATTAGAAAAAAAAAAAGTCCGTTTGGGAATCTTATTAATTTTAAATAATTACAATTTTAAAATTATAATAATTTTTAAAATTTTCGATAGGATCCTTATTTCGAAAACATAAAATGTTGACAGCCTAACAATAATAAAAAAGTTTAATAACAACATTTTAAATATTCCTAACCTCAGAAGTAGAAGTATCCCTAAAACATTAATACTTTTTCAAAATCGACGAACGCGTAAACTTCATAACTAAACACTCATAACTAAAGGCCGGATTTCGTGCAGTAAAAATTATAAAAACGTGCAATAAAAATTAGCCAAACGTGCAAAAACGTGCAATAAAAATAAAAAATCTGGTGCGTGCGCGCAACACACAACTTTCACTTACCAACTTACATAGATTAGAAATTGACGTGTTTTGCTAAATATCATTTCCAAAAGTCACACATTTTTCTACATTTTTGTCTTATTTTTGTTAATCGTTAAAGCCGTTTTTGAGTAAATAAAAAAACCCGTGAAAATGATTCAAAATTTATTAAGTAAAGTCCCCTCTTCGGTTGATCAATTTTGATGAAATGTTGGATATCACATATTTGGCATATACATACATCAAATACCCAGTTTGATCAAAATCTTAAAAGCCGTTTTTGAGTAAATAAAAAAAACCGTGAAAATGATACAAAATTTATTAAGTAAAGTCCCCTCTCCGGTTAATCAATTTTGATAAAATTTTAACAGTCACATTTCGGGCATATACATACATCAAATACCCAGTTTGATCAAAATCGTTAAAGCCGATTTAGAGTAAATAAAAAAAACACGTAAAAATGTTACAAAATTTATTAAGTAAAGTCCCCCCTCCGGTTAATCAATTTTGATGAAATTTTTACAGTCATATCTCAGGCATATTAATAAATCAAATACTCAGTTTAATCAAAATCGTTAGAGCCGTTTTTGAGAAAATCGAAAAAAACGTAAAAAGTTATTAAGTAAAGTCCCCCCTCCCTTTAAGTAATTTTGATGAAATTTATGCTGTCACATCGCGGGCATATACCTACACTAAATACCCAATTTCAGGATCGCACGGTTTATAGTTTTTGAGCTAGTCTGTTCACACACACACACACACACACACAGACACACACACAGACACACACACACACAGACCATTTCGCGGGACTTGGTCATTTCGACTCAGGGGACCCCAAAACGTGTATTTCCGTTGAAAACCGGAAGTCGAAATTTTTCACGATCGCAATACTTCCACTTACTATATATTTCATATATAGGTAAGTGAAAGTAAAAACACTGACAAGCGTGCAATAAAAATAAAAAACACTGACAAACGTGCAATTCAACCTTCTGCTGTGTGAAGAGGCGGTGTATAATTAAAAAAACAAATATTAATTTAACATATTTATATAATTATTGTTAAATACATATGTGCTTACAAAACCAACAAAAAAAATGTTTGATAGGAATCATAATTAAACAAAACTAATAAAATATATATAGTAAAACATAAATTTTCGTAATTTTCTACTAACTATATTAATTTATCAAATAGAAATTTCTAAAATTTTATCGTATTAAATTTACAATAATGTACATTTCCATATTATGCTTCGTAAATTCATCTCCAACTTTCTCGATAATATTAATCTGTGATCTCAACGTTAAGGTTTGCTCTTCAAGCTTTTTTATTTGCGAAGGTAGAACCGATAAATGGGATCTTATAAATGCTAGATCTGATGCAAAAGATATAAAATTTAAAAAAAAAATTTACTTTTTGCACAGATACTGCATCATCTTCAAGAGTAGAAACAAACTCTTTAAAATTATTAAACTGGTCTGAATAAAATAGGGCTGCTTCGATCCATGTTCCCCATCTAGTTATCACAGGTTCTGGGGGAAGGGAGCAGTCCATACTATTTCTATAAGCTGTAAAGCGGTGAGGAGCTTTTAAATATATTTTTTCCCATTATTAACAAGTGTGTTCATATTTCGGCAAATTTCCCTCACTTTTTCAGCAACACGGTTTAAATCATGCTCTACACAAGTTACATGTACCATATTTGAATAAAAAACTTTTAATGCTTCTCCAGCTTTTACCATATACGGAGCGGCATCGCTAAAAAATGAAAGGATTTTATCTTGGTAGGATGTTTGACAGAAAAAATTTGCTAACCTGTCGTTTACAAATCGAGAGACAGTCTCGTAGTTCGTTTTTGGAAGCTGCTTACATGAAATGAGGTAAGGTTTGGGTTCAATCTCCAGGTGTAGGATTCCAACAATTAAACTGAAAATATTAAGTCCCCGTGGGTCTGTTGTTTCATCTACCATGATGTAAATATAATTATTTGCAACTATTTTTCGTATTTCTTCAACAGAATGTTTAAAACAGTTTCGAGGTAATTTTTTTCTTAGGGTGTTCTCGTCAGGAATGGTTTGTTTTGTGTATTTTTGCAAAAAACACTTAAAGGGGTTGGACTGCAGTTTATTGAATGGAATATTGGAAGCGACCATGGCGTAACATAAATCGGTAAAAACTGTTTGTTATTGCCTAACGACGAGCAGCTTTGTTTGTTTTAATTGTTGAATTGGAGTTCGCTTGGATTTTTGTGCTGCAGTTAACTGCGTGTTTTCCCGTCTTCTTTCAATTCTGGGTATGGTTTTATCCATTTGATTTTGGAAGATTGGCTGGCTGTCACTTTAGGCCATAGGTCAATAGTGAAAATTTTTGTACTTGTTTACCGAACTAAACTCAACTTCAGAATGAATGATATGGAAATAAAGGAGTAGGTGGGAAGGTTGAGTCAAATCCAGTTAGAACTTCTAAGAAAGTTAATACAAAAGAACGTTGTTCGACATAATACCATTTCCGTAACGATTTCGAAGAAATATTTTGAAATCGTGATAATTTTTTCTTTCTTGGAAAATTAGGTAGAAAAATAAATTATAAATACATACATATATCGGTATTATTGTTGGTGATTTTAAAATAAATCATAACTATTCTCTATAATAAAAATTTAAAAAAAATCAATATTTTTAATGAAATATCAAAAAATGCACTTTCGTGCACTGAAACCTAAAATGTGCAAATTTGTGCAGTAACCCTCAAAATGTGCAATTTCGTGCAAAATAAAACTTACACATGTTAATCAGGAAGCCTTAATTCGTGTAAATAACTTGTCCCCGATCGATTTCAAGCAACCGAAAAAAAAGTGCAATTGCACGAGAATCCGGTCTCTACTCATAACAAATTAAGCAGAAGTTATAAAAAAAAATCGTAGTAACGCCCTCCCTAACCAAATTTTAAAAATGTTACTATTTTCAAAATCTGCTCCCCCGTTACCATAAAGACTCTTCTCGAAGAAAACGGAAAGTTAATAAAATGTGTCCACCCCCCCCCCAGGATCGAATTTTAAAATCGGTAGTATTTTCCAATTATAAGCCACTATTATCATCACAGTAGTATCCGTGCTGACAGATACGAGTAGTCACTGTATCCGAAGCTGACGGATACGAGAAGTACGCGTTGCCACTGACAAACAGACAGATGATTTGAGAACCAGAAGATAGCAAGTTCAAAACCCGGAGCCAGGGGAAATTTATTAATACTCGGCATTAATCCCCCACCCTCTCCCCTGGCCCAGGAAACCCCTTATAGCCTAAACGGCGAGGAAGAGGAGGACCCAAAAAAAAAAATTGGGTAACATTTTTAAGTTTTTTAAAAGACGCATAATCAGCTGCCAGACAGGTACGCCGAAATTTGCGTCTTGCAGCTTCCCTTCTTTTCATAAGATAATTTATTTTTGGCTATGAAAAGTGCTTATCCAGACGTCAGCCAAGGTGCAGCGGGGCGACGCACAGTGGTTCCTAACCGAGTTTTTCTGGACAAAATTCAGATTTTTCGAAATAGTTACTGCACAAAAATGACTGCAGATATTTATTTATAGATAGCTAGAGTTACCCAATCCGACAAGCCGTTTTGATAAAAGCAATGGACCATAAACAATATATAAAAATTGAGGTATAATTATTGAAATAAGCTTGCTAAAAACTATTTTGCAGGCTTCTAGTGAGTACTATCCCAATGTTATTAATAAAGAAAATGGTTTTACTGAGCTTAAAATTGTTGAAAATAATAGATAATAGGCACCACTGAGTCGTTATTTCTTTTACTTTTAAAGTCTATAAGTATTGATCTAATCGTCCCCCACCTAAGTTTGTAATGTTGTTATGTTGAAAATTTAGTTAGTTAACAATTCCTATGAGAATTAGCTGCGACTACCTGCGACTTTAGTGTTTGTAACAATTTTAGTAAAAAAAAAAAAATAACACTTTACTGATATTGCAATATTAAAGTAATGGACGAGAGAGAATACTAACTGATAATTGGGTCAATATTTATATTCTAATAAATGTAAATTTTTTCTAATGCTGGTACAGAATTTAGTTCCAGAAAAAATTATTAGATAGCAGTGAAAATCAACTAAAAAAAATCTGGTGTGTGCGCGCCACACAAAACTTTCACTTACCAACTTACTTAGATTAGAAATTAATGCGTTTTGTTAATTGCCACTTCTCAAAGTTATACATTTTTCCACATTCATTTCTTATTTTTGTTTTCATTTGCTCAAAAAAAAAAACAACACTAATTTCTTTTATTATTGAATAAAAGTTTTTACTTGTGATAATTCGGCAATGCAAGCATAATACTCCAAGTCGTCTGATTTTATAATTTTCTTTGTACTTGTTGAATATTTCATTTAGTTCCCATGAAACAAATAATTTTCATTAAATGAACAGAACATCTTTAATTATAACGCATTGGTTTGTCATTAAAAGCGTACGAATGCGTGATCTCAAGGTGTTTTATGAGTTGACGGAATATTTATCTTTTTTTCTCCTGTATATGTTTACTCGATTTTTTTCATATATCATATTTAGCCATTTCTTATTTTTAGGCGTGATGAGAGACAGTTAATTTCTCAATATAAACTAAAACAAAGGTACTTTATAGGAAAACAAAAAAGGCCCCTTCCCCATTTAAGCCCCCTCAGAAAATTTTAATACTGATATTAAACTTACCTGATATTATAGAACACCTAATTTTCATTAAACATGACGAATTTGATCAAAATCATTAAAGCCGTTTTTGAGATAATAGAAAAAAAAAACACGTGAAAATGATACAAAATTGATTAAGTAAAGTCCCCCCTCCGGTTGATCAATTTTGATGAAATTTTTACAGTCATATCTCGGGCATATTAATACATCAAATACTTAGTTCAATCAAAATCGTTACAGCCGTTTTTGAGAAAATCGAAAAAAACGTAAAAAGTTATTAAATAAAGTAACCCCCCACCTTTTGACCAATTTTGATGAAATTTTTGCTGTCATATCGTGGGCATATACATACACTAAATACCCAATTTCAGGTTCGCACGGTTAATAGTTTTTGAGCAAGTGTGTTCACACACACACACACACACACACACACACACACACAGACCATTTCGCGGGACTTGGTTATTTCGACGCAGGGGACCCCAAAACGTGTATTTCCGTGATTAATAAATTAATATTATTCATGATTAATGAATGGTCTGTAATCATAAGTAGTGAATTCCCATTGGTCCTGATTAATGAGTAATCATGAATAATGAATCCTTCTTAATCATGATTACTGATTAACATTTAATAATGAACAATGGCCATTCATGATTGTTGAATACATTATATTCATGATTAAGGATTCCGCGCTAAAGAATGCGTGCGTGCGTGCGTGCGTGTGTGTGTATGAAGAGACTAGCACAATTGCTATAAATCGTATGAAAATGAAATTAGGTATTTGAGTTAGGTATATTTTCGTGATATGAAAGCAAAGGTTATGTCAAAATTGACTAAACGGAATCACTTTACTCCTCTTTACGATTGGTCAAAAACAACACCAACGATTTGAATTAAACTCTTCATATGGATGAACGATTGATTATTATTTAAAAGAGAAAGTTTTTATTATCATATAAATGGTCTCATAAGATTTTAATGGCAAAAGAAAAATTGTGCTCATTGTCCCTAGTACATAATAATAATCTATGCCATGTAGAGAAGAACAAACAGAAATAAGTTGTAGCTTTGTGAACAAGGCGTTGTTTCCTGTGGCGTTGCTAAATAGTGCTTTCACATTTTAAATTTCTACTTGGAGCAGGTATAAAAGTGAAACTTTTCAAAAATGAGTTTTATAGGAATGGGCCAATAGCGATAAATAAATAAATAAATCGCTGTATGCCAATATGTTAATTATCTTTAATATTATCCAAGAGGTACAGTATTTTAATCATAACTGAAATTTAAAAAAAAACTTTTTCAAAACAAGTAGTTGCATAATACTAGTAATGCAAAGTACTAGTAAATATAAGCTATGCCTTCCCTCGATAGGACGTAAAATGGAGGTACCGAGTTTGTATGGTTTATCCCAAAACTTTGAATTCCTCAAGCTTTTTGTGAAAACAAAAACAATATGACTGACGATTAAGTGTATTCATAGGTTATGTATTTTCTAAATTGATCAGGTCACTGAATATATTCTTTTTGTCTTGCTCTAACTATCTAAAAATAGTTGTTCCGAGGGGCGAGACACATCTCTTTTTAAATTTAAAACGTTGTATAACTACGATTGAAAATTATTCGGCTGCTAAACGAAAAGAGAGGAAGATAGATCATGCCTTCACAGGACGTTTTCGGTTGAAAACTTCATGTTATATTTCTGGTATTTTTTTGTATATCTGCCTGGCGTATTTAAATGAAAAAAATCATCTTTTAAAATATTGAAACTATAGTCTAAACTAACGAGAGGGGGCAGAGCAGATGGTTCACCGATTTCGACTAAACTTTAATAGGTCGAAAAGTATTTACCATGTATGTGAGGTCCGTGGATTAAGCCATTCCATAATTAAGCCACATTAGGGCTTAGGCGACCCTTTTTCTTAACTAGTCCAAGTTAGGTGTTAAGTTGAAATTTCGTCTAATCTTAATGGCAAGGTAATGGCCTCTAGTTGTGATCAAATTTTAAATATCCAAAAATTAGTATTTCATGCGGTTCGTACAAACATTCAAGCTAGTTTCTATCAAATTTGAAATATTGATAATAGGGGATTTCCTGCACAATTCCAATCAAGAGTGTTCACAATCTAAAGGAAAATATACTACCGCATTATGTGACTGAGTTAATCATGTTATTAATATCTACTAATTGAATAATACCCAACTAATGATAGGTATAAATCATGGTCTAATTGCGGCTTCGGATCAGGCCGCCCGAACCAATCCCCTATTAATTCCTTCTGAACTGAACAATTAGATCAAAATTATATTCATATTGGAAAATAGTAGTATAGTTCGATATATATTTACGTAATAGATATGTGGATAGAATAAAAATGTGTAAACAGCTATGGTATATCCATCGAATCTCCGTGTTCCCAAAATCTTCATCATTATTATTACTATTTTCTTCTATATTTTTTAATCCATCTTCAAATCAATCCTTCCATATCAGATGTTATTTGCTATATAATCGGTGGAACCTGCGAAATGCTGGATATGTATTATTCTCTTCACTTCCGACAATATCCGAAAACAACTTCCGAGCAGGATTTAAAAGAGTTTTCTGCGTTTCTGATGAAAATTTCAGTCGAGAGGCACTTTTAAAAAAAATTCGTGTTTCCAGAGAGTTGAGAAATTGGAGGACGGGTTTAATAAGCGAGCCTTTGAGCGATATTTCACGGAATGAGGCTCAGGTGGATTGCCAAGGAATAATTTAGTGGTGATGACTGTTGTGCCGGACGTGGGCCGTCCTGTGGTCCCGCCATCCTAAACCAGTGCCAAATATTGTCAGTCAATTTATTGTCCCCCACCACAACCCCCCTCATATTCAGTGAGTTTCATTACATTTATTACTTTGTAACAATATCATTAAAAACAATATTTGTAGGCTTACCAAAAAAATTGATATCCGTAATACCTGAAATCATGAGCACACAATCTTCTATTTATATACTGCTGTTACCAGAGCTTTAGAGAGAAATATTAAATGATTCAGGAGATAATGCTTCCTGAAAATAACATGCTTATAAAAACTGCTCGATACTTATCACATCATATGAAAGCTGGTTAAGTTAAGATATACAGACCATCTGATGAATATTCGAGGATGAATACGAGAATAGGTAGGACGAGGGAAACTTTCTTATAACTATAAATACTTAATTAGCAGGCATGAGAACACATGGAGGACCAAAATGTGAATGGATATATTTTAGCGGCAAAGATGTAGCATTTTGGAAAGCAGTCAGTAGCTAAGGTTAGCTAGATGTGTAAGATCTGCAAGGGATGGTATGCCAACTGAAAGGAAGTTAAATAATACAGCCTTGCAGAAAAAAAAAAGTTTGGATTTAGTTGGATTTAAAAAGCACCTTGAATTCAATAGGTGATTTGAACTATGTTTGGGGCGCTGATTCCAATAAGGCAATCAGATTTATTCAGATTGTCTATCAGCTCTACTTTTTTAGCTTCAGTATACCTAAAACGAGACTGAAAAAACATTCAAGAATGTCACGCAAAAGAAGCTTCCGAAGGGTGAAATAGAGTTTCTTTGAAATGTAATTGGTTTCTCATGAAAAAAAAAAAACTAACATTAACTATAGTTTCTAAGTGATTATGTAGCTAATCTGTGTTTTTATATGGTTTTAATTGATTTAAAAAGTTTTACGTAAAGAATTTTAATATCTTTGTTTTTCCCACCTGCTATAGACCTACTTATGTATTTGAGTAATTATGTTTTGAGAGGTAAGTCTCGCCATTTATATATCTCAACTAGAGATGATAAAGAAAAAATAGTGGCAAATTTGGATTCAGCGCACCAATTACACCCAAAATCGGCAATACAACGCACAGTGGTCCAAAAATGCTAAAAATGGGAAAAAACCTAATATCTATTATAATTACTTTGCTAGCGGCTTAAAACCACCCATGTATTGATTTTTTGAGGTGCCGAATCTAATGAAATCAAAATCAGTGCAATGAGACCACCATATCAAGTCCAAATTTGAGGTCAAAAAGTCAAAAATATCAAAAATTCGTGTTTGATATAGTCTTATGTGTTTTTTGAGGAACCGAATCTAATGAAATCAATATCAACGAAATCAGAGCATCAGATCAAGTTAAAATTTGACGTGAAAAATAAAAATTTGAATAGATTTTTTTTTTTTTTTTAACATTTTTATGAACAATAATACAAATAAGATATAATTATTTAATCTTGTTTAAATAAATTGTATGCTTCCTCGGTTAGCTCTTTTTTCTTTTTATACTTGCATACTGGTCTTAAATCCTTAATATATGGGTCGCTTGTTACAAAGAATGGTGGAAAACATCTTCATTTGTTGCGACTCGAGATATCTTCCTGGAATGATGCTCCCTGTACTGCTCATGGTATTTGTTCCTACTCTCCATGAGACTCTTCTGACAGGGAACCGATACAAAGAGCTATATGCCCAATTATGCGTGCTACATGGAAAAGAATTTTGTGGACGGTTGATGGGAAATAGTACCGGGGGTACCGAGTCACTGCCATCTCAGCCGTTTCCGCTGTATACTTGCGAAATGCTGCAGTATCAATCGGGTACAGAGAGCAAATTTTATTTTATTCTACGTCTAGATAAATTTTATTCTACGTCTAGTACTGTTTTTAATCTCATAATTAATTCTTCATTTATCCTTGTAATTTGCGCGGTTACTAAAGGATTTTCAAAAAACTTGCAACAATAACCGCTTCAAACTGAAAAAAATGTACCGCCTCAATTTTCAGGGGTGAGAGCTCTTGTGCAAAGGATCACCATACACTATGAGCAAACTGTGCAACTTCAAAAAACCTACTTGTAGTTGTATTTTATTTGATTATTTAAAACACAAAATAAAACAATTTTTTTTGTGTGTTTTAGAATTAAAATTAAAATTATTTTATTTTATTTTAGTATTTTAGAATTAAAATGAAAATAGCGTGTGAGTTATTTTATTTTAATTCTAAACCAGTCCCCCTACCTTAGAGACCTATAGGAGGATTTTTCTTAACTAATAGTTCCTCCCCTAGGTCATCCGCCCTCGCTACTCGAACCGTAGCTGAAGGTTTAAATCCTTATAAATCCCAAAGTTGGCCGAAATTGGCGCTGAAAATTTTACCACCGTTCCTCTACTACCTACAGTTACATATTAAACCATTTCGACCGTAACGCAAGCGTTTTATAAACCAAAAAAGTCAAAAAATCATACTTATTTCAGCAACGATTTCGAAAATTAATTTCTTCTCTAACTATTGACATTATTTAAAAATGTTTAGTCCATAACAGTGCACATATAGATGACACACTCCTGGTGTATTGGGGAACATTTTATTGTTAATCTTATACAGAGTAGAAATTTTTTTTTGTGTTGGTAGAGAAGTACGATTTTTTCAATCATTAAAAAGTTCAATTTTACTGATACACACACATTTTAATTTTGAACTAGTTAAAAAAATATATTCTTTCCATTGTTCTACAAGTATCTAAGTATTCGAAAACCAAGAAAAAATTAGGTTTGGGCTATGTTCATTTATGAGGTTTTTTCCCAGGTTGGACCACTGTGCAACGCTCGGCACCAAGACCACTGTAGGCCTGTGTAATCAGTTTAGGTAGATTCTAAAAATTAGTTATGAGCGGAAATGTGATTATTCTTCATAATCAACATAAACAACTTCATAATAAACAAACAACTTTAAAATTGCGGTAGCGGTATTGAAATCATATTTTGTTGATTGTGATCCCCTTAATTACTGGCGTATGTTTTTGATAGGATTAATACCTTTATCATAGCGTTCGTAGCTTTATTTTTTATAAAACAATCTTTAACCTCCTACTCCTGATCTCTGTTAAAATAATATTAGCATGTTCTGCCTTAAAATGGATTTTGTCTATATAGTTTTGTCTGTAATTGATTGCTTAATTTTCACCGATTTAAAATTTCCAAACCATTTAGAATAATTATATAGTTAATGAATTTTAAAAATGAAATTTACATGAAAAAAATTCATTTATATTTTTTCTATGTCTATTGTATTTCTGAGTATTTTCTAACCAAATGTCCTTGTTTTGAATTGTACTGAAATCTCTCTCAATATGACAACGAGTGTCATAATGGCAAACAGTCGGGAAATGTAGTCATTACTGAAAGAAGTAATTTGTTGAGCCCTTTTAGAGGTTTGACCTATGTGAAAAGAATAAAATGTAGCCTTTCTGCCCTTTACTCTCCCTTTATGAATGTAGAATTGTACTTAGGTAGGGCTCTACTTAGCTTGTATAAATAAATGTATTAAACTTTCATCCTTTATTTACGAGTTTCTTTTTCTTTTTTCTTTTCCTCCTGAGAATTCTTTTTTTCCATTTTTCATTTTGATGACTTACGGTATCTAATCGATTAACAAACCACATTAATTTAAGAGGGATAAGGCTGGGTAAAAATGAGAAATGCTTTTTTTTTATATTGTGAAATTTTACCACGTGCGTCCTTCATCGCTAAAATGTCTGGAGTATAAGAGCTTTGTCCTCATAGGCCGAAAGGGAAGTGGTGGTAGTACCTTGAGGCTAATCCAAGCTTTCATACGGCGTGCCGCACAGTGGGGCAAATCGGCAAAAAAGTGGAAAAACACTATATTTCGAGAACGGTTTGTCCTATCGAGATGAAAATTGTTTTATTCGATTAAGGATGGAAAATTACCAATTTTATATTAATTACGTATATAAAATTATAGGAAACTTACGAACAGATATTTTAAATAATTAAAAAAAAATTGAACTTTTAACTTAATTTAGCTTGTTTTATTTTGATTTAACTCAATATTAATTTCAATTTCCTTTAAGGTAGTTTTTTTTTTTAAGGCAGCTAATGTCTTGCAGCTTTTTATAGGAAAAATTGAGACCCCAGTCTTTAATCGCCTTTCTTCTCACCTCATACTGATATTTAGACAGTTTTGACTGGATAAAAACAGCTAGAGCAGAATCACTATTTTTCTCTCGGAGGAGGCTGAAGCAGCCTGCTTACTTATATCTGTAATAGGTATTCGATTTCATTGAGTATTACTCTAATCATAATATATTTTAAATTTAAACCATGATTAAACCATTAAACTATAATTAGGCTTCAAATTAATTATTTTGTGTGAAAGATTTTCGCTTATTAAATTGTTTATATTGGATGACTGCTGTTATAAAGTGATACGTCTGTATATGCATATAAAGGCTGTTAAACAACTATCACTCAAATGTGCTGTAACTATCTCAAAATATTTTTATAAAAAAAAAATGACAGTACTACTAATACGGGTATGCATATTTTTAGTTATTTAATAGTTTTTCATTTGATGTACATTGTAATTTTAGGAGTTGTTTCCTTGATAATGGCGAAATTGCCGAAATCTCAAAGCAATAATGTAATATAAGTGATCCTTGAATAAAGGATCATGTAACAGCTTAGCTGTATTTCCTTGCATCTTATCTATCCCATCTACACCAAATTTTGTACTATTTTAAAATCTAATAGTTTCCGGTATACGTTCTATTTCTATTGAGTTATGTTGAAACCGACTGAATATCTGTTACTAACATTGGCGCATCTAGGGGGGGGGGCTGTGGGGGCTGCAGCCCCTCCCTTTGGAAAATTTTTCGTCATTTAAAGATAGAATTTGACTTTTGTTAATGTAAGGAAGCAAGTTAAAAAACAAATAATGTGCAGAACAAGTAGTATTTTAGTTGTAGAAAGGGAATGTAAAGGTAAAAAAGCTGATTATCAGATCCAAATGAAGGGATGTGGGGCTGCAGCCCCCCCCCTTACGATCGGCTGGATCCGCCCATGGTTACTAATAGGATTATTTTTTTCCACGGTCATATTGACCGACCGCGTTAGCTAGGCCACATAACAAATTTTTCTTGGAAAATAGAAAAAATAACCAGAAGTTAAGAATGAAGATAGTATATAGTTTGATAGCTGTATTATAACGTTTAAAAATGTGTAAGCTTTACAAAATTTTAAAAACGGTCAATTTGAGCAGTACTGATAGGTTTAGTGTTAACAGCTACCTCTGCCCAGAAACCTTTAAGTCCTACAATGCAGCATTCCATTGCAAGTTGTTTTTTTGGTTTTTAATTCAATATTTCCAAAAATATTGTGGCATTAGTTAATGTTCAAGAATTATCAATGTGCGTCTAATAGATTACGTTTCTTGTACTTGCAGGTTCCATTTTTACCTAGAAATGTAACCATTTATGATTCAATCTCGTTTGCCATATAGGGGTCCAACATCTCTGGTTCCTGTAGCCTTTAGAACCTTCCTGTCATAAATAAATTTATTACTTATTTGTCTTTCTCTAAAGTGCCTTATTTCTTACCTCTTGACTGGTCCAGTTTTCCAAACTACTTTTTATCGATGTCTTGGTAGTTGGTCATACCACCTATTCTACACTACACGGTGCTCATTCCTGACAAAAAAAAATTAAATGAATGAAATAATTTTTAAATTAATTTATTAGAAGATAAAAGATTCGACCACGGCCGGGAATCGAACCCAGGTCCTCCGCATCTACGTTGCGGCGCTCTTACCACTGAGCTAACCGTGGGCCCGTCCCAGACGTGATCGAATCTTTCACTTCTGCGACCCCTCCCACCAGGTCTCGCCACATTGTAGTGAAGTACCGGGGGTTGAACAATTGTCCAGACTAACGGGATCTGATTGACATACGTCGAAGATATTCATTTAATGATGTATGAGATATTCGTTTAATGATGTATTTATTTTTGGTCTTTTGGTTAAATATTTAATTTATAATTTTTAAATTATTTTATTAGAAGATAAAAGATTCGACCACGGCCGGGAATCGAACCCAGGTCCTCCGCACCTACGTCGCGGCGCACAGTGGTTGAAAGGCGGAAAAAACCCATTTTTTGAAGGTATTGGAATATTCTTTTTCTTTTCAATATTAATTAATAGAATAGTTACCTGACACATTCCATCAATTTATTCGGATATATTCTGATTTTTAAACTTGTTAGGACCCTTTGAAAATCGATCATTGAAAAAGTTTATTTTTCAACGGAAAATTTATAGCACTATAATAATTTTTACAACTCGCATTTTTGTTTCTTAGAGCGATTTTCCTTCATAATCATGAAAAGCGATCTCACATATTACACTAGCATAAAAATGATGCTATTTGGTCTATGTTTTAACCAGAAATAAAATCCCGAATAAATACAATAAAATTAAGACAAAAAATTTTTTTGGTAATCCATATTTTTCAAGCGCAGCCGAGCGCAGTTTTAAAATCCATTTTTTTAAGAAGAAGATACATTCCAGGAAATATTAAAACATATTCTAGCTGCGTCCACCTGCGTCTGTACACGTGGGATTTTTTTTTTATTGAAATACCTAAGCTATTTCGTGCAGTTTATTCGCTATGGAGCTTGTACTTCGAATTAGGATATTACTAATCGTTTAGTAAAACATCATGCCTTACTTACCAGGTCTTTAGCATCATTTATAAAGTCAGTCTGAATCGTTGTTAGGTCGATAATAAATCAACTTTTTCACCTACCGTGATTTTAGAATGGATTTGGAAATTATTAATAATAAGTTTATTAACATGACCTCCGATGACTTAAAGGCTTCGGCACTTTTCATTTTAAGCATCCATTTGTTTTTAGAAGATTGGTATTAAAAAAAAGGTTCAGCTATTATTTAGCGTGAATAAGGGAACTAAATTTTCACAGATAGAGTTGCAGTTATTAAACCTACATTGAACAGTCAATCCCACCATCTCCTATCAAAATTATATTAAAGTCGGATGATCCCAATCTTATATTTTAATATGATATACATTTAATAGTTAAGAATTAAAACATAACGACAAAAATAATTGATTGTTCCTATGTATGATTTTTTTTTTTTTACCTAACTTGAGTGTTTTCATGAAATAAAATTATATTGCAAGTACTATCAATGATATTACTAGCGTAAAACAGCAAAAGTGTTTAAACTAGCCGATTTCGAGTCGAAAATTGATGTATAATTTTTTTTTTCTATTTTCCTTACACTGCCGGTTAATCCGAACAGCCGGTTAAGCGGGGCTCGAACCTATACATTTTATAGGAAATTCAATCGTGGTTATGATAATATCAACTTTATTATTTTGCGGCTCACAGATCGGGTTCTACAAGTTTTTTTCCGAAAATAGTCGATTTTCAACCACTGTGCGGCGCTCTCACGTCTGGGACGGGCCCACGGTTAGCTCAGTGGTAAGAGCGCCGCAACGTAGGTGCGGAGGACCTGGGTTCGATTCCCGGCCGTGGTCGAATCTTTTATCTTCTAATAAAATAATTTAAAAATTATAAATTAAATATTTAACCAAAAGACCATAAATAAATACATCATTGAATGAAATAATTGTTTAAAATATACCCATTGTATTAGTCCGTGCATTCTTGTTCAATTAGAAGTTTAATCGTCAGGGTGAAGGTTATTCTGGAAATTGACCCGATTTTTTTTCTACTAAGAAAAACAACTTATTACCCAATCGGGCGAAGGTAAAAAAACTTTTTTCCTCTTTATTTTCTGAAGCCAGCTGGTGAAAAGTAAGTAGTAAGTATTCCTATTAAAAGTCTAACAGTATCTTTTACCTTTTTATCATTTGATTTCAGAAGAACAATGAGACAATACGGATCATTAATGAAACACGATGCCTGTCCGTCCTCTCCCCATTAGACTCTCTTGGCCCACTTTTTGTTTTTTCGTCTGCGGGTGTGTTTATTAATGTTTCTTTTGCTGGTTTGTAAACATGTGACCAGGCAGCTCGCTGTACTCAATACGATAATGAACTGTCATATGGAAGAAGGTTCGAAGTTTGTTTCTGTTGAACACTGTGCGTCACACCATATCACGTCTCGTTAATCCTTTTTTGTCTTGTATATTATGGAGAACGATTTGTCGTACCAACTTTTAGAAGAACATTCTATAGGTAGCATTCCATTAATATTCGAAATTAAAAGTTTTATTCAGATCTTCAAAGGATGGTTGTATATATATATATTTTTTTTTACGGTTAAGGAGCATGAAGATTTTGAAAAGGAATTTATTTATTATTTGTATATTAGATATTATTAAATTAAAAGTAATGGATATGAGAGAGATATTTAATATTTGGGAGGTATTCCATAGTTTGATAGAAGAAAAAGAAGATAATTCTAATGAATTTTTTATGAACAAGGCTAATTAAAATGTTTAACCCGATATAAGACCTATTAACGACGGGTTACATATACATATAAACTTTCAATGATTGTATTTCTCTTAAGAAAGGATTTTGCATGTTGTGTTTTTTGTGTGTTTTTCTTCTGTAAATGGCTCGAGGAATACGTCCTTAAAGTATGTGAAGCTTCAATCATGTTTAAAATACTTGTTTAGCTTATTTGACAAAAAGTAGCTTTTTTTTTAATCCTGGCACGTGACTGGGGGCGCCTGCTGTTTGATTAGATTTGTTTTAATTAAATGAATTAATTTTAGTCTGTATTTCCTGCTGTAACTGTATTTCCTTAAATAAATTAAAACTATTAAGTAGCGCAGGGGTTAAGGAATTACTTTTAAGAACTTATTTTTTTTAAAGGGTGATTGGCGTTAATTATTTTTGCTTACTTTTTCCATATTCGTTTCAAAACTTGACAAAAACAAGATGGGAGCAGTGTTATTAAAACACTGCTATGAACTATTTATACTATATGTAGTTTGAAAATATATTAGCATGTACCGATCTATAGTTATTATACGTTCTAGAATATTATTGTGATGAAGTAATATTTATATAAACGACCTTATGTAATACCTGTAATTTTAATGTTTTTTGTGTTGTTGTTTTTTCAGCTGAATTTTGGTGATCAACTTATTAACAACTGGTTTCCACTTCGTTTCTATCAGTTATTACATCTTGAAATCATCATTCCCTCCTTGGCCATACATTTTGTTTATCGTAATCTATTAATAATTGGTGATTTTAATTTATAATAATATTTTTTATTTAAGATTTTTGTATCAGTGTCAGAGTTCATATTTTATCTATGTATTAGTTTTTACTTGTTCTTCTTCCTCAACAACAATTAATGCCATATTAGTAGTTTTATATTTTTTTATTTTATATACTTTTCAATGAAAATTGAATTTTAAATAATAGATTGTTTTATTTTACTATGTATGTTTTAAGTTCCTTTTGAGGTAGCTACATAAACGAACTTTGCATTGTATTCTTCGTCTTAGCTACCTATAGCATTGTTTTATTTATAAAGCTTTCTCATATATTAATTTATTGTATTTTAGTGCGACAGTGGTTTTACAAATTTCGTCATATTCATGTAGATTATTCGTTTTTCAATTGTTTTATTTAATTTTACTATTGTATCGCTTATTTCAAAAACTTCAATCTATGCGTACTAAAGTTTCAAAAGTTGAATCTATTATGTAGGTATATGGTGTAATAATTAAATCATCTCATAGCATACGACAATTGTTTTTAAATTATCATTTTTGTCTTAAAATCAGTTGAATAAAATATTAGTCGTTTTGAAATAAACGATTCATTAATTCTATAGAAATTGTCAATTTAAGTAGTTTTCTATTTAAGTTAAATCGAATTTAAACACTTCTTTAATACATATTTAAATAATACTAGCAATAACAGATGCATTGTATAATTCAGACAAATTGCTAATCATTTTTTACAGATATTTACTATTTCAGTTGTACTATTCTACTTCCAAATTATTCTGTTAACAGGTTAATTAATAAGATTATATTAATGCTAACTTAGTTGTTATTTAGCATTATTACTGTTTTTTATTTTGATATTATGCTTTTTATTTCACATCTTAATTATTATGATTAAGTATTATTTATTATTTGATATATAATGTCTTATATGATAAACATTTATTGTTCAGTTGTAAAATAATTTTATTATTCTTGTTTGTTATATTTCGTCCTGATTATTTTAATGAAAATATATTTATGTTATTTTTATCTTTTCTCTTATTCTTGCAAATATAGTTTAAATAATAATTACAACTTGTACTGCTTATTTTATTCTCATCGTCTAGTTACATTGTATGTTACAGTATCAGAAGAAAATTTCGTAAAAATCGTATTTGATAAAAAAAAACCTAAAAGAGAATAAAGCACCGTGTATCCGGCAGCCTGTGACGAGTGCTTATTTGCGTTATTTTCATTATTTATTCTCCATTATACTTATACAATTAGGGAAGAAAATGAGAATACAAATGGAAATTCTTAACATTTTTCTTGCATGTATTTATTAAAAATTGTCCCTGTCACCCGATAATCTTTAGAGGTATGGAATCGCCGCCCTATCTATAAATCTTGCCGAGTTGATGGGATGAATGGCTCATCTTCTTTTCCGTCTTTTCAACGCAATGGGCCGATAATATATGAGACACGGATCCATCTTCCATTCAACATTGCTAAAAAGAGACTGTCAACCTGGGGAGAAATTCTTATACCAATATTAAAGTTTTTGTTGCCATAGAAAGTTTGGTATACAAATCGAATATTGAATATCAAGTACTAATAATAATGAAAGAAAAATTATTTGAAAACCAAATTTTACAAAAAATTGAGAATTAAAAATATTCCTGCTGTACTAGCAGATATAAGTAAACATAAAATATGGTTTTTTGATTATACTGTTAACACAGTCGTTAAAGACTTTAGACCTTGCCTATAATCCCACATATAGGTATTATTTCACAAACCCTAAAAATCGGTTTTTCATTAATTATAAGGTCCTGTCGTGCTCAAATGCCATGAATGTGGTATCGTTAGATTCAGAATTTCAATTCTCAGTATTCGTTTTTTGGTCCAAAATTATATATCGACCCAAAATTAGTGATCAAATTGGGGTTTTATAAATTGCGATACGAGAATTAAGATCCTTCCCATGGAACTATATTGGGGTTTGTGTTTTAAAGCCCTAAAACCTACCTTTTTTGAGATAACGCCTGATTTAGGCCCATCCGCCGCACAATGCGGTATTCACTATTAAATCATGGCCAAAAGTACAAAAAATAAATTGTACTTTAGAACATGACAATACGTATTTCCTGGAAGCTTTGGAATTTTTGCATCGAGATATATTTATCTCGTTCATTTTTATCCACTTCCTGCCCGAGGGAACCAGTCTGAATACATGAATCGAGTACCTACGCAGTTGCTTTTTACTGAGTAGTTAAATTCTTAAAGATGTTTTGATTTCTGTGGAATCCATTTAACAAGTGATCTGGAATTTCTCTACACAGTTTCGAAAGTTATGAGTTTATCTGTGATAACCAGTTTTTTAAATCATTATAATTTTTATAATAAAATAATTTTATTAAAAACGATTTTCTTTGTATTTTAACTGTGCAAGTAATTAGTGACTTACCAAAGTTTTTACTCTGTTAAATAACTTTGTTATAGGTGCTGTAGGAAGCTTAAATTTAAAATCAACCAAGCGAAGATTTCATACAGGAACTAGAACTGGAAACTAGTTGAATAGTCTAGAGGCTAATCAGGAAGTCGGCTGCACGTGGAGAACGCTCATAAATAAACGATCACAATTAAAATTTACTACGCAAATAATGTTACCTATTTAGTATTTGCAAAAGCTAGATAATGAATCGCAATATAACTTTCAAATGTCATATGTCTTGAACATTTTCCCGACTTTTTTCAAATTCTCTGAGTTTTGTAGAAATTCCACTGATTTTTGCATATTTTATTAGTTTAATATATTTTTTTACTGTTATTAAAAAGTTTTAATTGTTCCACAGTTACAAAAATATAGGTAAATAGTATTGGCCAGGAGTTCATGGCCAGTACTCCACTGTGCGCCGCACATGGTTAACTACTTATCGTGTGACATTACATCAAATGTAAGGTCCTGTTGTGCAATAAATGTGGTTTCGTCTGATTTAAAATTAATTGTAGCGTTAGAAAATTGCACTCTCACATTTAGCAATTACAGTATACTCCCGCTTAACCGACTTTACGGATAAACCGACGGACGCTGTAAATGATAAAAAATTGTTTTTCACATCCTTAAAAGCATTTATAACTTTGTCATATTCTCAATCACTGGTTAATTTTTCTTTTTAATTTGTATTGAGTTGCGGTTCGATATTGATTTTTTTTTTTTTTTTTTTTCTTTACCACCTCTAGTAAAACAAATCTCTTCAAAGTACGAGAAATTGACGACTCGTAAAATTGATCTTGAAAGAAAAAATGTAAAAATATAGTAGGTGCGTATTAACGAAAAAAAAATAAAAGATTCTGTGAAAACTGAATAGATTGGTAGTGTAATTTTCGTAAAGTTAGCCAACAAATGTTATTTTCTTTATTTAAAACTTATATAACCTTTGTAAATTAGGTTGTGGGTTGTATTTGGGTTTTATCGCAATATTCGTTCTCTTACTTAAACGGCAATATATCGGTTCCGACGAGGACGGATAACAAAGTCCTGTTTGTACTCATCAGTGACGGTACCGGCCCGTAATTCTACTTCTGGTAATCCCACAGCTCTTTCGAATCACACATATCCGTAACGTGACAGGCACCAGTTCGTTCTTTTTCTCAGCTTGTTGCAGAATTACAAGCGGGAATGTAATATTGTACCCATTTCCCGGGTGAGAGAAATATTCACAGAATATTTCAATTCTTAAGCTAGACCGCTCCCTTGGTTACAAATGTAAGAAAAAAAAATGCTAAGCTGGCGTGCAACATAAGGCTCATTCCATTGAGAGAATAATTTACAATGCCGAGTTTTAATTTTTTTTGACCATTCGTAGTTGAGTAATAAATATTCAAAATACCCAAGAAGGGCAATTTTTATGGAACATTTTGGATTATCAAAAGCTACACAGCTCAAATACTATTGGTCCTAGAAAGAGGAATCCTGTGCCACATTTTTATAATTGCAAGGGCTTTAATTTGCCATATAACAAGTTTGCAGTACTTAGATGTTTATTTTTTTTTTAGAGACAAAAAAATTATTTTAAAACCGTCGAAAATCGGATTTAAAAAAAAAATACATACATATATATATATATATATATATATATACACGTCGTCACCATGCTAAAGGAACGAATGTGCAACTAATAACCAATACAATAAGCATGGTGATGACGATATATATTATTCAGATTGGCACAATGAAAAATTGTAAATGGTACAAGTTTAATCTTTCTTGGACAAACAGTATTTGAGCTACTTGGGTTGAACTGTTTTAATAATTGTCATTCGTCGATTTATAAAATAACCTTAATTATAAAACAATTCAAATATATTTTCCATATAATAAAATATTTCTTGTTTTCAAAGATAAATTAATTCATCAAACAATAAACAACTGTAAAGAAATTAGACTTACCTATATAAATTTGTGTTTAATTACCAGTTGTTTTCATTTCCTCTCCAATCATATTAAAATATTAGATTGGGGTTATCCGGCTTCAATATAAATTCTATAGGAGATGGTGTGATTGACTGTTCAATATAGGTTTAGTAACTACAACTATATCAGTGAAATACAACTCTAATTCATACTAAATAACAGCTGAACTTTTTTTAAATAAAATCAATTCACAAAATATGTAGGCCTGGTTTTTGGAACGAACTTTGTACTATGCGACACACTCACCGAAATAGACAAATTGCTCAACTACTCAACTAATGATCGACCTCCGGTGTTTCACCCAAAAAAAAATCCACAAAGCAATAAAGATACATCCGAACAGAAAAGCATCGAGCTATGATCTTATCACCCCCTTTATCCTTCGTCACCTAGCTCGAAAAGCTGTTTTGTTTCTTACTAACATCAATAAATCTGTCTTACACACAACCTATTATCCTCTTCTTTGGAAACTCTCCAAACTTAAAATGATTCTAAATCCACAACTAATCCTTCATCTTACCGTCTTATCGCACTCTACCTATAAAGAGAAAATATTTGAAAAACTTTTCTTGAACCGAATTAAGTCTTGAAAGTTGTGAAAGGTAGTTTAAAGTAGTGAAGTGATACCGAGCCATCAGTTTGGCTCTGTGCAAGCCATTCTTCATTTTTTAAAAATAAATTTGTTTTTATTTCTACGAGCTTCCTGTCTCTTACTGTTAAAACAAGGCAAGAAAGTTTTCATGAGAAATCAGTTTATTTCCACCAAGTTATCCGGGATCATGTTAATAAACTTATTATTAATAATTTTCAAACACCTACTCAAATCACGGTAGGTGAAAAAGTTTTTTTTATCATCGACCAAATAACGATTCAGAATGACTTTACAAATGATGCTACAGAGCTAGTAAGGCTTGATGTTTTACTTAATGATTAGTAATAGCCTAATTCGAAGCACAAGCTCCATAGGGAATATACTGCATGAAATAGCATAGGTATTTCAATAAAAAAAAATCACACATTTACAGACGCAGGTGGACGCAGCTAGAATATGTTTTAATATTTCCTTGGAGGTATCTTTTTCTTAAAAAATGGATTTTAAAACTGCGCTCGGCTACGCTTGAAAAATATGGATTACGAAAAATAAAAATTGTCTTATTTTTATTGCATTTTTTGGGAGTTTATTTCTGGGTTAAAAAGAAGACAAAATAGTATAATTTTAATGTTAGTGAAATATAATTTCACGATTATGAAGGAAAATTGCACCAAGAAACAAAAATGCGAGTTGCAAGAATAATTATGGTGTTATAAATTTTTCGTTGAAAAATAAACTTTTTCAATGATCGAGTTTCATGATTATTTTTATTTATTTTTTCAAAGATTAATAAAATCAATCTAAATCGATATCCAGGAAGGGAAAAATGTGTTTTGCTAATTAAGACCTACCCTAAAGATATTTTAAACTAACAGGTCAGTGATTTCATTCAAACTTAAATGATTATCATTCCAATAAATGTTCATTTATAGATGTACTACTATTTGAAGTAAATAGAAAAAAAATGATATATATTTATTTTTACGCGTTGTTTACTGGCAGCAAAACAGTACCTATAAAACAATCTAATTAGCAGAAATCTGAATTATATAAACTAAAAAGTATCTTTGAAAAAAAATTAATTTATAGGAAATGGTTTGATAATAGTTATTCCTTGGTGAAATTGTAACCAAGGTAACATCAGCATAAAAATATCATTTTTGTTTCTATTAAATGTGTTAGTTCGTCAATATTTGTAAAAGTGTAATCCAAAAGATATTTTAAGCAAAAAATATGTGATTTTATGCATTAATGTTTTACTATAATTTTGATATTTATGGTTTAAATATCAATTAACTTTAGTTTTTACAAATTTAAAATTACCTCTTTTAAAGGTTCATGAAACAGTAAAGTTAACAATGTTTACAAAAAATATTTTCTTGCCAATAATTTTATATTTATAGATGTAATACGATTTGAAATAAACTAAAAAAAAAGTAATATGTTCATATTTACATTTTTTTTTAATCTGAAATCTGAATTGCATGCACTAAAAATTATCTGTGAAAAAAAATTCTTACTTATATTATCCAAATAGCCAAAAATATGTGGTTTTCGCCAAATGCAATGTCCTATCGTGCTCAAATGCCATAATTGTAGTATGTGTCAGACATATACGGAGTGTTTGCGAATTACAGTCTCATTTTTTTTCTAAAAAATTAATAAATGATGTATTAATAAACCTGTATTAAAATAGCATGCTTATAAACAAAAACGTTATGAAATCGACATATGACGCCATGTTAATAAATCGAAACACGACCTACTGTATTTGCAATAATTCGTTATATAAGAATTATTTTGGTCACTAATCAAGTTAAAAACTATCCTATCTCTTAAGTTGGCCAAAACTATAAACATTGAGCCAAATTTCATTAAAATCGGTTGAGTAGTTTCTGAGTTATTAAAAGACAAACATCGGGACACGAGATTTTTATAAATATAAGGACTAACCACCCTTCAATTATGAAAAAAAAAGGTTCTGTTAAAGTTTAATAACGGTTCTTAGTTTAAGACCCAGCTGTTTTTAGGAAAAGGTTTTAAAAATATTCTTGAGAGCTAAAAGATTTCATAAAGTTTCGCACTTAAATCACTCTTAATTAAGAATAACCATAAATAAACAAAAATTATGAAGTTGGATACAAAGTAGTTATTAAGACTTTTTGAAAAATACGCCTTGGAGCAACTCCAACCTTCAGACATCTCCAAACTTTTACTAAGATCATTGTTACTCTTGATGTCATTCTTAATTAACTCGGGATTGATGTATTTGTCTCTTGCAATTTATTTTATTTTGAATGTATAATATTTGGTATTTTAAATATGATCTTATTATTATCAGAGTCAAGTAGGCGTTTAACTTGGTTTTTGGTATACGTTTAGTTTTTGTACGACCATTATTATTCGATTACAATTTATACCGTAAGTACGTATTTATACAATCTTTTGTATTCATTAATAATTCTATAAATTTATGGACTTAGATTTAGCGAAAAATTCCAGGAAAACTTGTGTTGTGTCGAACCTTTTTTTAATGTCGGAATGATATAGCTCAGTGTTAACGCGCTGAACTATTGTGTATTCTATGGTAGAGTAAATTTCTTTCCTGTTATAACAGCCTTAAATCGACCCTCCAGGGGCATACCTAACCTCTATAAATAGGCGGGAGAAGGTGGTATTAGGGTAGGATTTCAGTAATTTTACTATGAAAATGATGGAAAATAGTTGGCAGTACAATTTTAATGGGAATGATTTGGGGGGTGTGGTGGAGGGGCTACGGTCCTAAGTAAGTTACAGTACACTTTTTTTTTTTTTTTTTATAAGGGCGTCAACCACTAGGGTCATCATTGCCCTTTATTCCAAATTTCGGTATATATCTTATGATATAATTCTGTTAATTTAAGAAAGTCATACAGTTTGTCTGTTACGTTGTCTTGCAATATATTGTATAGGTCGTTTGGTATGTCTAAGAGTGCTCTGCATTCTTCGTATGTCCTGCATTCCGTCAAAATTTGCTTCACTGTCAGTGGACAGCCACAAGCCTGACAGTCGGAAGGAGATTCGCGAGCCATTAGGTATCTATGTGTCAAGCGCGTATGTCCTATGCGAAGACGCGTCAAGATCACTTCCTCTCTGCGCTTACTCCTGTTAGAGAATTTCCATGGGATCACTTCTCTTTTAATTTCCTTTAATTTATTTTCAGCTAAGTTCAACCACCTATTTCCCAACTTTGTTTCATTTTTTCCTTGATGAGGGATAAAAAGTCCGCTGCTAGAACCCCTCGATAAGGAATGACATCTGTTATTGCTTTTTTGGCGGCTTGATCCGCTAATTCATTCCCAACTATTCCGCAGTGACTTGGAACCCATACGAAGAATACAGTGCTATTGTTTGTCACGCCCGACTTTAATAAAGTTAGGATATTTTGAACTATAGGATTTAAACAGAAAACATTTGTTAAACAGATTAGATCTGAAGTGAGTCAGTGCAAATAACTATGGTTTTCTTTGTGGCCTGTATAATTTAAACTTTTATGGGTAGCGATGATCTCCGCAGTAAAATTGCTACAAGTAGCAGATAAGGAAAAAAGATGCTGCCTATCATTGCATATTATCGAGGCTCCTATTGAGCTCTTAGAGCCGTCGGTGTAAATGTTGTCCGCGTCACCTAGTTTGTCTTTTAGTTTATGAAATTCGTTTTGGTAAATTAGTGGTGATGTGCTGCTTTTAGGTAGCCTAGTGTGAGAAAGGATGATTTTTGGGGTTGGTAGTCCCCAGGGATGGATCGGAGATGTTGCAGTCTCATGGAATGTGGGTAAATCAAGGTCTAGATCAAATAAGGATGCTGCGACACGGACTGGAAAGGATGACCTCTTCTTTAAGGAATCTTGTTGTTGGGATAGGAGCTGTTTATTGGGGAATAGGTAATTCAGATCTACCCTTTCTAAACCCACTTTGCCATGCCTGTAATAAATTTCTGGATTCATGATACCATGACGGACGGTTGCTTATCAATTTTTCCATCAATTTACAAATGGAGGAGGTGAGTGAGATCGGTCTATAGCTCTTAACATTACCGGGATCTTTATCTTTTTTCAATATTGGAACAGTAATGGCGGATCTCCAAATGTTTGGAAAGCTTACGGACAAAAACAGTTTATTTAATATCGCTAAAATTATAGATATATTAGCCGGACATAGATTTTTGATCATCCCGATGCAGATTTGGTCAGGGCCGGGTGAAGAATCTTTTCTAGAATTCAAAGCTGTCATGCAAAAGAGGAGATTAAGAGAATCTAGTGGGTTATTAGAAATAACTAGCGGTGCTGATTCTATACATTTTTTATTCTAAGAAAATGGGGTAAAAAGTTTGCCTGGTTGATGAAATGGTATAAAAATATTTAGCCACGGCGTTTGCTAATGATAGGGTCTGTATCATAACGGTCTTGGATTTTCAAATGTTTTATTTGGGGAGAAGGGCCATAGCCCTTAATCTTTCTACCCGTTTCCCAGAAAATGACAGGTGGTGTGTTAGAGCTGACGTTAGTAAGAAATTTTTATCATTTTCTCGAGTTTTTCATTTTTTTCTCTCTTTCATACACCGGACACCTAGTATAAAGATGATCCCCTAAGTAGCTGGATGATCCCCTAGGCAATTAATACCTTTAGGAGATTTTTGGCAATCATAATTATTATATTGGTGTGTGTTTTCACGGCACTTTCCACAGTTAATAATGTTACAATTTTTCTTCGTGTGCCTGTATTTGTAACAGTTAAAGCAAAGAAGTGGTTCAGGTTCATAGGGTCTTATTCTGATAGACGTAAAGTCTAATAAAACCCTTTCTGGTAGTTCACTTTTTTCGAATGTTAGAATTAATAAAGGTGTCGCTCTGTTTTCATTATTTATTTTTTTAAAAATCCTTTTTACATTCACGACACCATGCTGCTCGAGTTCAGAAACTATTTCATTCTCAGAGCAATTTAGCAGTTCAGGTACATCGGCTACACCGCGGGAGAAGTTAAGCGATTTATGTAATTGAAATGTAACTGGAATTCCTTGAAATGATGTTACGTTAATTAAATTTAAAAAGTCCTTTTCATTATTCACTATTAGTAATTTTAAAATTTTTTATGTTTATTCGTGGACCATAACATTTAATAAATCGGCAGACACTGAAAGGGCTGAAATCTTTGAACGTTTTATTTAAGGAATTTGTTCCTATACTCATTATGAGATACTTATTTGACCATTATCCCTTAGTTTTGAAAAAAGATTCCTGAAGGTCAGGAGGTTTAGGGTCTAATTCGCACATGTTTTACCTAACCTAATCTTACTTTCTAAGCTTAAACCTAAATATTTCCTTATAATCTACTTGAATAATCGTAAATTGATTCTAATTTTGTCTAAACTACTAGTTAACTAGAAGAAGAATGGAGCACCACAGGAGCAACTATTCACTTCGGCTTCTAAACACCATATGACAGTACACTTTACAAGTTATAATTCATTTTATTCTGCGGTTCAAGTTATCATCAGCTTAGGTAATTTTAGACAAATAATTGTACGAAAAATATATAACAATAACGCGGTATGGCGATGCGGTAAATTACTGTCATGAGCCCGCTTGCGCTCTGGATGGATAACAACCGAAGATTGATGACTGGTTTCACAACCCGGCACTTAGCCTTTTAGTGTAGTTCACACGAAACGGAACAGTTTCAGTGTTTATTTTTAAAATTGTAAATAAACTCCAGAAAGTTGCAATCGAATACAATTTTCAAATATCTTTTTGCCTAAGTATGAGCCATTTTGGGATGGATACAGTTAACTTTAGAACAGGAAAAAGAAACACATTTTTTATTATAGTGTCCTAGATGTTCTGAAGTTGAAAAAGTGATGGGCCTTTTGTTCTACAGAGTATAGGTATATTCCACTTTCCAGGTATTGTGAGTAAAGTATTGATTTTAGTTTGATATTGATTAGTCAACTTCTTGAATGTCTTGAGAAGTTTCAACATAGCCTTGAACAGTTTCAACATAGCCTTGAACCTTCCTGAACAAATCGCCCTTTTGGAGCTCATCTTCGACTAATGAAGACTACCTTATAGGACGAGTGGAAACGCCTGAGGGTACAAATTGAGTTGGGGGAAGCGAAAGGTTTTCGGGTAGGGAAAGCGGGAAGTGGCCCAGAGATGGATGAACTTGCTCCACACTTCTTATGACCTACTTATCCCTTCCCACCAGTCCCTTATTGAATACGTATGTTCCTAATTTCCCTAAACGGTTCTCCACCCAGTCGTCTAATCCGCCCTTTTTCTCCATCTCTCGGTCGGGCTCGCCCAGAATTCACCTCCTAACTTATTTTCATATTTCCCTCGACGAGACAACTCCTTTGTCTTATCAAGTTTTATCAATATCCCGTTTTTTTATTTTTATTGTATCAGAATAGGAAATTGTCTGGTATGTAATCATAAAAAAAAAAAAAAAATAAATAAATAAAGTAAATCAGAAAATCGATTATAATGATATAAAAAAAGTTCAGTCGTAGTGGTGTAAAATTCCAAGACATTACTAAATTCAGGCATAGGACCGAAATTAAAATTTCATCACTATTTTAAAATAATTTAAATTTCTAGTTTACAATTAAAATGATTCATCAAATCTGTTTTAATTTACGTACAAATACGTTAAATTAAAAGAAAAAATAATTATACATTTATGCCGTACATAGATGTTAAATTAATATGTATCTGATACACTCAAAGGTACAAAACAAGGATTAACAATAAGATTCAAAAACAGCTTTCCGCGCAAGCACTTTCTTCTTAACATTCAGTCGAGATCGTGGAACGATAAAGGTTTCAAGGACATTATAGGATAAGTTGGATAACAGATTATAATATCTGATGCACAGAAAACTACAACAAAAGAAAAAGTGTTGCAAATATTATCCTTCCTTGAATTCACGCTAAACAACTTAAAATTCAACTAAATGACTAGTGACAGTCCTAGTAAATAAATAAAACTAAAAAAAAAAAACCATA
The DNA here is from genome assembly GCA_911387785.2 of Aelia acuminata. Taxonomy (NCBI): domain Eukaryota; kingdom Metazoa; phylum Arthropoda; class Insecta; order Hemiptera; family Pentatomidae; genus Aelia; species Aelia acuminata. The sequence continues at coordinate 88,025,522 of OU426979.1, read as the reverse complement.
CTGAAAGCGAAAAACCTTATTTTTTTTACAAAAATAAAGAGAACTTTATTACTTCTTATACCTACATACATACTTGACAATTAGTTATATAATATTATATAATTAGATGATCAACAAGCTTGCTTTGCTCCTAAAGCCACCTCTTGATCTATCATCCCTACCTCCCCCCTTGACCGCCCCTGCAAGTGACGCTAATACGTATCACGATTCCACTGACGCCATTTTGAAATTACAAATTCACTACATTTCGTCATGGATGGGCAATATCAGACTCCGACTCCAGACATACAGGGCGACTGACACATCAAAATAAGTGCAAGAAAATGGTTACTACTCAAAATATATAAATTTTCAATTATACCTACCGTTGTTGTCAGAATAAAAAATCCTACAGTGCCAGAATCTAGTCACAGTAGTATTAATAGTTCAAGCAGGGCAATTTACGTAATTCTTTTAAAGGTAGGATGATCGTTTTAACCAAGTATCGGTTTGCTTTTTAGAAACGGATTGTACCAGTGGTACCAACTTCCCCAATGGTAGGCTGTGATCTAAGACCTTACATAGAAAAATTAAGAATGAAGTTCAAAGTTCAAAGGTGACTATCCAAAAAACAGTTTTTTGAGTCGACCACGTTCTTGCCGACGTGCGATGTATAAATTAATTGATTTTTATTAAGAAACGTCTTATATGGGATTTAATTGTGGATGAAACTGGAGTTAGAAATAATAAAAACATTGTAAGCTTACTATTTACACCATAAGAACAAAAATGTGAACATAGTTGGAACTTGGATTTTCTATTGAGTGGGAGGCAAAATTAAGATTTTCTCCCCTCTTCTTTCACACAAACACTCTCTCTCCTATCACCAATAAACGTCAAATCTTATTGAAAAGCCAAAGTATTCTAGTTTATGTTTTCTAAATAATTAGCATCGAATCATATTATGGTCTGAATAAAGGTCAACGCCATCAAAAAGAACATCTCCTTAAAAAAAGAATAAAACTTCCCTCTCTAAATTCCGCCAGTCCCTTCTTCCCTGAGAACCCATTCATTTTAGCCACGACATAGCTCAGTGAGAGAACGAATCTTTAAAATAAAAAAAAGGTTACAAGTTATTTTAGGGGTAGAATTTGAACATTACTTACCACAACCTTAAGTCTTTTCGGTTCCCAGCTAATGTTTGAGCAGTCGACATTATTTTGATTTAATCTTCATGAGAACAGAAAAATATAAATGTTCAGCAGAAACAACTAATCAACAGCCTAATTCCAAGGCAGGGACAATCAGTATTTGTTTATTACAACCAGTAAGTACAAATATATGTTTAACTATTTTATATTTTTAGGACTATAAATGTGAGAGATACTTTATGTAGGTATCTATTTATAGATATTCACCGGTCCATTTGAGGACTATATTTTTAAAACGTGGATTCTTTTTGTTTTTAAATATGTTTTGGAAGCTTAATGTCCAAATTAATTAATTAAAATTTAAGCTCAAAGACCTTAATGTGAATATTTTTGGAAGTGGAATAGATGAGAAGGAAAAGGCTAGGATATTATAGCTCTTTTCGCTTGTGACAAAATCTCGGTAAAAGGCAGAAGGCGAACCATTAACTCGAGCCATAACTCCTTGGATATTGGCCAAGTTTGACTAACGGCCAGTGGGGGCATTAGGAACACCGCCACCTTCTACCCTGAAAAATAGATAATATCCGATGTCCTTTATTTATAATAGCTTTACAGAAATAATCTCCAGGTATATAACAATTTAAAAAAAAAAAAATGGAGGAAGAGGGAAGAGGCCTAAAATTTATACGCTTAACATATACTTGCGATTTTAATTTCGAAGGACATATCGTTTAATTTAGGCTGTTCATATATTCATATGTTACGTTATTTGGATTTATGGAATTGGATCTCAAGATATTATAATTTCTAATTCCAAGTTTTCACGATTGCAATATTAACATTATATGTTTATTCATATGCAGATAAATGAAAGTATCTAGTAACCTATATGATAACATCGCATACCATAACTAAACAAAAAAACTTTTTTCATATACTGTTTCTTTTATTTGAAGCCATAGATTGTATTTAAATATTTACAAATTCCAAAGTGATGCCTTTTGTGTAGCAAGCTTTCATAGGAACCGTGTCCAAGACAAGGAGATTTAGCCTATTTCACAGGCCCAACCAAGGGGGAGGGGCTTAGGGACAAAAGACGACAGAATGAAGCTTTTTTTTCTCAATAAAATCACATACTGAATTTAATTTAAATTTTAGGCAGCACTTTTCCTTTTACTTCATTGTCAAATAAATAATAGTATCATTATGTAGTTGAGAGATGTAGTGGGATACCTTTTATTTAAATTCAATAAAATGATTTAAGTCCTGATAGTAATCCTGGTTGCGCCACTGGCGTTTTATGGCCATAGGAAGTCTTACCTTAAACATGTCTGAAATGCCGAAACGTCGGACAAAAAATAAGCGAAGCTATAATTATGAATAACTTTGTAATCATTCATATAATTATTATAAGGTGTCTATGTCAAAAGCAGCTCAAAAAAGCCACACTACACGAACCTGAAATTGAGTATTTGATATAAATGCCCGCGATGCGATAACGAAATTTTCATCAAAATTTATGAAACGGAGGAGGCACTTTATTTCATAAATGTTGTCTCATTTTTACGGTTCTTTTTTTTTTCGATGTTGTCAAAAACGGGTCTAACAATGAAGGTCAGGCCACACCTGTCCGCACCGGATCCGCACCGCAGCACTAATATAGGTTATGTTCAGAATATTTTTAATTTAACTTACATATTACCTTAAGTTATGCCTAAAGATCAGGCCACACATCTCAGAGACAGGCCACTTTAGGCATAACTAAAGGTAATATGTAAGTTAAATTAAAAATATCCTGAACATAACCTGTATTAGTGCTGCGGTGCTGATCCGGTGCGGACGTGTGTGGCTTGACCCTGATTCGTCAGGTTTAATGATAATCAAATATTTTTTAATATCAGTTAGCTTTTATCATCTTAGAAATGTTCTGAGGAGGCTCTAATAGCGATGAAAATTTTTTGTTTTCCTACAAAGTACCTTTGATTTTGTTTATATGTAGAAATTAACTGCCTCACATTATGCCTAAATATAAGCAATGGATAAATATTTAAAAAAATCGAATCTTTATCTTCTGGGAGGGATCGCAGAAGATAAAGATTCGATCACGTCTGGGACGGCCCCACGGTTAGCTCAGTGGTAAGAGCGCCGCAACGGAGATGCGGAGGACCTGGGTTCGATTCCCGGCCGTGGTCGAATCCTTTCTCTTCCAATTAAATAGTTTAAAAATGATAACTTAATTATTCAACCAACGACCATGAATCAATAACATCATTAAAAGAAATATAAGGTGGTTTTAGAGGAACAGATATCGTTGTCGGTGTCTGGAAAGGCATACGAGAGAAATATTTGAAAATTAAGTTTTAATTGTCTACGACCCTTACTTTAACCAAATCTCGCCAACCTCTCTCATCACTCTATCTGCTGATCTGCCTCCCCTTCTCCTTACATGGTCTCTTGGAATCCACTCGGTGCAAACTTTGCTCAATCGGTCATCTTTTGACCTGTGTGTCTCTTCTTGGGATTTCGAATTTTCATCATCTCGGTGACCTTTGCATTCCTTGTATATTTCGTTTCATTTCTTGAAAAAAAAAAATGCATCATGCTTCTAATGAAAGCTGCATGCATGGACCCAACTTCTTATCCAACTTCTCGGTCAATTTGTTTGATAGCAAATATTTACATGTTAATTAATTATCAATAATCGTAATATATATTATAAATTTTCGAAATAATAAAATGAAATAATCTTCTAAATCCGAACTACCTAACTACCTTTTCCATTGTTTTAAGTTCTATACAATTATAAAAAAAAATTAAATCGGAACACACTAATTATTGAATTAATAAATTTATTACATACTAACCACCATAATAAAATAAAATAATAAATTAAAAAAAATCACTATAGTACTTTTAAATGATGTACTCAGTAAGTATATGATTCATTGAATAGAGTACCCTATGAATCGCCTCAATTTATTCTATTTATGGATGGTCGATTTTTTTTCAGAGCTTTCAGCCACGTTGACACTAAAATCATAAATTATCTCAACAATAACCTAGTATAGTTAGAATTATAATTAATGAATCTATCGATCAACATATACGAGGTCAAAGAAAGGAGGTGAAAAAAATTCAAAAGGTTTAATACTGCTGCTTTAAGATTACTATATAAGGAAAAAATTCAGGTCAGTATAGGTAACTCTAGCTGGGAACTTTCGACAAACTCAAAGAAAGTTTGCTATGAAGTTTCCCACTTTTTTCTTTCAAAAGAACGGTCCCCGAGGGGAGTGAGGGAATAGGTTGCCAAGCCAGCGGTGGGCGGTCGAGGTCCCCGCTAGCAAACTGGAAATTTTTTATAGGATAACTTAGAGAACTATAAACTAAGTGGCCATAGTGCTCCGAAGTAACTTGCCCAGGCTATTCCAGTGCGGAAACTACTGCACTTTTTTAACCACATTCACTGTTTAACAATGTATCGCGCAAGGGTCAGGAAACTAGAAATACCAAGCAAAAAAACAAAAACAAACTATAAATCTTGTTTTAGCGTTAAGAACCTTAACAAAGATAATAATAAGCAGGAAACGGAAAAAGGATTGCATAAAGACAGTTGTCTTATGATTTATAACGTGGTTATGTATGTACTCATACTTTAAATTAGGCACTTCATGTTCATCTAACGTTTAAACATTCTGAGTCACTATGTATAATCTTTGTTTGAAGAAATAGATGCCCATGTAATTTAAATCTTTCCCTGAATAAACACTTTTCATTTAATTCATCCATGAAATTTAGTTGATACACATAAAATTACTGGATCCGCTACAGCGTTCTGCTATCGTTCTTTTTATTTGGATTTTTTCATTCCTTACAGATATATCGAAATATTGCACAAGCTGCTACACCTAACGACAATAAGTATTGTAAGAATGCAGAAAAAATACCTCTGTATGAGCGCCGTTTTTTTTCTTCACAGCTCGGCATTCCCCACCCTCTCCCATATTCCGGGAACAAAGATTTTCGTATGTTACTTCTGGGCGGGGCCTATTTCGGGAGGTTATGTCACCGTGATTTAAGGGAACTATCATAGCTTTTAATTTAAAAAGGACCTTGATTACCTTTATTAGATCACAGTTTTCGACTTGCGCTATCTACACTCGCTCTTCAGAGATAAATTAATTCCCAAAAGGCGCCTTTTCAGTGGAGATTAGGACCATACTAAATTGGCTATGCCCAGAAGTAATATAGGGTAACTAGTAACAAAAGCGCTTAGCCCCAAAGGATCAAGGTATTTCTTCCATAATATACAATAAATTGCTTCGGGAGCTACTACCTTCTCTTAATACAATAATTTTGTAAGTTCTTAAAATAAAAAATAAAAGATTATATATATAAAATAATCTCTCACTGTTTGAGATATTTTGTTTTGTTCTCAGATATTTTTTAAAAATTATTTGAGTACCTATAACAAACTCAACAATTAAGAAATTATCATTCCCCATTTTTGAAATTTGCGAAAGTATTCAAAATTAAATATAGTAAGCTAATTTGAGCTGCTTACGAAAATGTCATATAGTTTTCGGTGGATTGTCAGGAATGGAGGAGGGGGAGAGGTTGTAAACGAGTGGGTTCGAATGTGTCTGAAGTTATTAATCAAGAAACATTCGGCGGAAATTTGAGTTCGTTTATCAAGATTATTTTCATTTTTTGCAGATAATCAGAATTGATTAACTTAGCAAATTATCCATGCATTTGATCTCAAATGCAGTTTCTCGAGATATTGTTTTGCAATTGTTTGGATTTCGCCACCGTTAATCAGCATAAATGCAAAACCATTTCATCACGACTTTAATGGAATTATTCGATCCTCCCCCACTACTCCCCCCCCCCCGCCTTCACAGGCGAAAAGGTGGAGGTAATGTGTGCAAATGACGAGAGAGTAGAACTTGCACCGATAGCAAGGACATTGTACTCGGACAGGAGCTAAGTCGAACTTGATTTAGATGTAAATTGGAACGGAGTGTTGGATGCAAGGCTGGATTACATTAGCATTTTCATTTGCTAATAAGAGAAGCAGAGGGAAGGGGGGAGTTGATGGTTGGGGGGCTAAACCCCCCGGCTAAAGCTGTTTAACTTTATAAGCTCTATAACAGGCTTATTCTTGCTCGATTTCATTCACGTCCCCGAAGCCTTGCCGCGCGGCTTAGGCTGTGACGATCATTTGACGAAAGCCTAACCGCCATTATCCGCTCTCGCTACGAGGACCCAGACTCATCCTCGATAATGGATGTAGCGCCAAGAAAGGATAAAGAGATTACTAATGAAGAATCCGTCTCGCTTAAGCATAGGAAAAATGTAAGCTTATTTTTTAAATGTACCCACAGGCGTTTATTATTTACATCTTGGGAAATAAAGGCTTTCTCTGGAACGGAAAAACGTTTTATTCGATTTCCACCAATAACAACAATAGCCTAGTACACAGATAGTATCCTATTAATTAGCTAAAGTTAAATTATGTCTTTAACTGACAATTTTTTTCCAAAGGGGGGCTGCAATCCCCCTCCTCCTGGATCCGCCAATAGTCTCTTATCTGTGTGTGTTGTGCCAGGTTTTAAACAGCATGGCGAGTAGCAGTTGGGAGTCCGCTAGGATTCACAAGTACGCTAAAAACGCAAGGGATACAACAATACATATAACATTTATTATCTATATGTCGCTCTTCAATGCAAAACAACATAACTCCAAATAAGCTATATCAGAGAAAATTGCGTTTCTATTGTTTCATTTAATCTTATCTACTTGTAGGTTTCATTTGATGTAAAATTCGAATATATGACATTTTATAATGCATACATAGTTTTATAGGATATATAATTTATCACAATGAAAATTAAATAACGATCCTTTCATTTAATTTGTTTTATCTCTGAGTTGAAAAACAGTACCGTACGAATTATTAAAGAAGTGCTGATAAATGATGAAATGCTTGAATCTTCTGTAGAGCCGTACAAATAGGCATAATTTTTGTCTTTTATTCCTCAGAAAATACTTAGCGTTTGAGGGACTCGGAAATTTCGAATAATAAACACTCCTCGACTGACTTTTCCGTTAATTATCCGCTGTCTTGTTAAGGAAATTGATCATTTAGAAATAGTCGAAAGCAACTCTTCCATTAGCAGAAATAACGAAGATGGAAATATAAGATGATTTTATCCCTGCTTAATCCTCCTTCTTAGCAAATTAAAATTGAAATGGAATGTCCACCTTAAATTCCAAATACAGAACATACGTTTTGATATTTTTGGTTCGTTTTCAGAAACAATCTAGATGAGGTAATTTTTCGCGAATATTTTATTTCTTTATTGGATTAATTAATTATTTATATACCGTACACAAGACGCGGGACGGCATTTTTCTATGTTGCTATAAGGGGCTAGTTACTTACTACAAATTTCTATCTTTTTATATTCAAATATTAATCTAACTAAAGGCTAATTGTGAGCTACTCCGCTCCCCTTAACGAAACTAACGATCAAAAACTTTTTTAATCACTTCTAAAGGTAGGTACATAAAAAATAAAAAATAAATAAAAAAAGAAAGAAGAAAGTAAACACCATACTAACTAATTACCTGGCTTGTTTCTACTAATACAACATCTGAATAAAAGAATGAAACTTCTCTTACATACGAACATGGTTCTTTAATAATCGTTCTGTCATTAGATTTTTTTCCCCTTAAAGTCCCTGGGGAGCCATTACGGAGTCTCGTTGAGAGGGGAAATCTTTTTTTAATGTTTACAGTAATTGAACAATTAAGGGCGTTTCTACTAATGAGAGAAACAGAACTTGGCGGATTCCATTGTTCCATTTCAAATTCATTCATTTATTTCCATTTTTCTCTTATGCTCGTAGAAATTTTATTTTTTACAAAGTTTAAAAAATATATCCGATGTAACCATGATGCTAGTTTACTGCCTCTTTCGACCGTAATGTAATAAACGTTCAAATATTATTTAAATTTATGTATTATTTGAATTTATGTATTATTTAAATTTATGTATGTATTATTTGAGGTGTTTCAACCATTAGGGTCATTTATACCACCTATTGATGCTATAAATTTAAACAGGCTTCAGTGTTATTTTAATATAGAATATTTTAAACTAATTTAATATTATGTAAATATATTGAATTATTTTAGTCTAATATTATATTAATATTCTAATCACTATTTATGGCACATTAAATAGACATGATACTCTCTTCATTCTAATATTATAGGGTCTCAATAATTTAAAAGAAGGCGGGATGTGGCAGATCACGTAAGGCGGGATGCTGCACAAAAATCCCGCTAAACTTGCAATAAATATAAAAATAAAAATACACTTGAAAATTATGCATGGTTCAATATATCAATTCTTTTAAATGATAATATGATATCAAAATTTTAGGGGATGAATAGTAAATTTAATCTTATAAGTTGTGATTGTAGATTAGATGTACAACGGCAAATAACGTAGCATATATTTTTATTTGAAGAGTAAAATTGCGTGTGAAAATTTCAGGAAATGCCTGAAGTGATGTGTTTTCATTCCTATTACGGCAAAACTAATTTGACTGGACGATGAATAGCAGCGAACAACAAGATGCCACCAAATCAGAAGACTACATCTGTAACTCAATTTGCAGCAATCCGCCAACACTCCCCTCTTTAAAAAACATCCAGTCTTGTGCGATTCGGGTTTGTTTTTGTTAGTTCACATATTATTTTTAATACATTATCAGTCTTCTCTGAAGTAATTACTTAAAAATTTCGTCGTAACAATCGGTTAGTAGTGTAATGTGCTCTTATAAACTTGAAAAAATTAATCAGTTACTGAGTAAATTTCAAGATAAAATGAATCGCCATTTTGGATATTCAGTAATAAGAATTTTTTTCATGTAAGTTAACAATTATTTGTTCTGACATGTGTGTAAATTCTTGTTGTTTGATTTTTTTATTTAATACCATCAAATGGTTTTAAAATTACGATTACGGATTACGAATTGATTTTTTTTCTGAGTAAGGCGAAGAATTTTGATATTATTTAAAGTATTTAAAAAGAATTTTGAAATTTTTTAAATATTAGAAAAAGGTTGCTAGAATCTTTAATTGTATAGCATTTTTTATTTATAATGTAAAGTTTAATATTTTACTGATCAATATTCATTTATAACCCATATTTTTATTTCAATTTCCAAAATGATATTTAATTGGTTTTAAACAATTTTTAAAGGGTTTCTTAACAATTTAATGTACCTAATTATAAAATATTATATTGATGGTTTTACTCTGATCTTTTAAAAATTAACTTTCCATTCTTATTTTATGTAAGTCTTCATGGAAAACATTTTTTAAGTAAAAACTTATCTTTGAGTTTCGATCATTTTCTGAATATATGAAGAGAATAAAAACTAAATAGGAAATAATAGGAAGGAAAATCCTTTTCTCATTCATAATGATTAAAAATTTAAATTATATAAAATAATACTTCCTCGTAATTTTAGGATATGTTAAAATTCTTATTGTAGTTTGAAAAATAAACATTTCTTATGTTTAAGGAGAACTGTGTGGTTTCTTCAGTGACCTCAGGACAGGTGGTTTCCAGAAAAAGAAACAATAGCTGTTTAAAGGTGAGTACTTATAAAATTATGAATGCTATTAATACCTAGTTGATCATGATTCGGATTGTGCTTTATAGTTAAAACTTATTTTGTCCTTCTGATAGATAGGATATCAACATTAGTTCAATTTTATTTCAGATTCTGTTTCTCAAAGTTGTCTTTGCTGCTATTATGTTTCGATCCATTCCTTTTTTATTCAATAAAATTTAGTTGGTAAAATCATAAATACCTAAGTTCAAACATAATTTTTTTCTATTAAAAAAGTTCAGATTAATTTACAATGTCTGTTGTAACATTTTTGTACATTCTAAAAAATTGATTATGCATATCCCCTATCTGCTATGCCCTATATGCATGCATAGAGAAAATATCTGTCAGAATTTAAAAAAGAAAAAGTAAAAACCAATTCTGTTTTATGAAATATAAGTATGTTTTGTTTTATAACATAATGATAATTACATAGTAATGATAATTACTATTATTAAGATCTTTAAGAAAAAATCTATAGCAAATATTTCTTATTTAATAGACGTAATAATTCTGAATGATTTTATATTAATTGAAACATTTTTATTTCTTTATTTAATTCATTACCTACAATTCGCATAGCTTTCAATCTAATCATAGTCCAGTGTTGCTTTATTATTTTGAATTTTCCCTTTTTGAATTAATTAATTGTAAATAAAAAACACCTGTCCATATTTACAGAAATGGGCAAAGTTGTTTTAGAGTCATGAGTGAAATAGATAAATATTTAATTTTTTTTTTTTTTTTTTTTTTTTTTGCTATCTCTTAAGATGCAAGTTCATTCATCACTACATAAGTAATTTTACTTGTGCGAATGACTAGTCAATATATTTTTTATTTATCAATTGCTATTGGGTCATTCCATATCAAGTGCACTTTGGTCCTACAGGGACCATAGCGCCAACAGAGTTAGTTAGAGAATAGATTTCTATTTCAATCAGATTTACTAATAACTGAAAATACAGAAAAAACATATAATGATATAAAAATAATAAACATATTCTGGTCCAAATTACATATCAATTTCATGTAATAGGGTCATTCCATATCAAGTGGTCCAAAGTGGTTGCTCGATCATTTTAGAAAAAAATTATAATTTTACCACCAATTACTTGATTGAATTGATTAATTGAATCAGTAGTTCAAATCAATTTTTTAAAAAATTTTAGGATCAACCGTTTCAAAATGGCAGCCATTTTTGTTTCACCTTTCAGGCCGATTTTTGAGTTTTTAAGCTCTCACAGAAAACTCATCTTCTCAAGACTGGTAAGTCAAAGACTAATAATTCAAACACAATTGTTTTCCTTAAAGTCTGTTCTATATTTCGTGTTCTCTTTATTATTTGAATATTTCGCAGTCCAATACTTGAAAAGTGCTATTGAAAAAAAACTGCTTTAAATTCTCAAAACACCGTTTTTGAGGGTAAGTTTTGGGTATACTAATGATAATAAACCTAACTAAGTAGCTTTCATTAAAAGTACTCTTAGCCCGTATATTCTTTACCATATTTTTTAATGAATTTTTAAACTTCACATTTTTTAATTAATTATTTGTTAAATTTAGGCTCCAATATCTCTGGCGGGCTAGTTGATAAAAATCTCATTCTTTTACATGTTATGCTTACATGCAACATAAATCAACTGCAAGAAATTCCAACCTGTATATTTGAGTACATTAGTAGCTACGAATTTTTGAAAATGGTCATTTTCGTGCTCATTTTACAATGCGTGAACTTGATCATACTTCATTAAAATTTTACTGTTTGTGAATTTTTTACTTTTAATACCCCTTATTAATTGTTTGGTTTTTTCATTTTATCTATATCCAATGGAAAATATTTTTAATCACTTTTTCATTAAAACAAATAATAAAAATTTAATAGAGTAGATTTTAATTATAATTAAACCCAATACTTTTTTTTTTGCATTGAACATAGACCATTTTCAAAAATTCGTAGCTACTAATGTACTCAAATATACAGGTTGAAATTTCTTGCAGTTGATTTATGTTGCATGTAAGCGTAACATGTAAAAGAATGAGATTTTTATCAACTAGCCCGCCAGAGATATTGGAGTCTAAATTTAACAAATAATTAAAAAATGTGAAGTTTAAAAATTCATAAAAAAATATGGTAAAGAATATACGGGCTAAGACTTTTAATGAAAGCTACTTAGTTAGGTTTATTATCATGCCAAAAATCAGCTTTGGCATACATGCCCTTGTACCCAAAAGTTACCCTAAAAAAAGGTGTTTTGAGAATTTAAAGCAGTTTTTTTAATAGCACTTTTCAAGTATTGGACTTCAAAATATTCAAATAATAAAGAGAGCACGAAATATAGAGCAGATTTTAAGGAAAACAATTGTGTTTGAATTATAAGTCTATGACTTACCATTCTTGAGAAAATGAGTTTTCTGTGAGAGCTTAAAAACTCAAAAATCGGCCTGAAAGGTGAAACAAAAATGGCTGCCATTTTAAAACGGTTGATCCTAAAATTTTTTTAAAAATTGATTTGAACTACTGATTCAATTAATCAATTCAATCAAGTAATTGGTGGTAAAATTATAATGTTTTTCTAAAATGATCGAGCAACCACTTTGGACCACTTGATATGGAATGACCCTATTACATGAAATTGATATGTAATTTGGACCAGAATATGTTTATTATTTTTATATCATTATATGTTTTTTCTGTATTTTCAGTTATTAGTAAATCTGATTGAAATAGAAATCTATTCTCTAACTAACTCTGTTGGCGCTATGGTCCCTGTAGGACCTTGGCCCCCTCGACAACCTTCCTCCATTCGGCTTGATTTTCTGCTGCGCTCCTCCATTCCACCACTCCCATCAGTCGAAGATCCGCCTCCAAATCTTCCTGCCATCGCAGTCTAGGTCTGCCTCTTTCTCTTTTACCATCCGGGCGTCCTTCCATTATTTGCTTCGGGATTCTTCCTTGACCCATCCGTTGTAAGTGCAACCATCTTATTCTACCTTTTTTGATACAGGAAACTAGGTCTGGATCCTCGTACAGGTTCCTAAGTTCCCCATTTGTTTTAATTCGAAACTTATTTGCGTCTATCCTGGTTGGCCCATATATTTTTCTTTGGATCTTTCTCTTCCATGCGTTTAGAAGTCTCTCTCGCTGTTTTGTTATGGTCCACGCCTCGCTACCATACATCACCACTGGTCGGAGCACCGTCTTGTAGACTCTTTTTTTAATGTTCCGTTAAATAATCCGTTAAATAAGAATTAAATTTCGTTAATGTAATCTATTCTCTTTCAGGTTAAATATATTTTTAATCTTCATAACAGACAATTCACATATTAGCAGATTCATATGCTATCTGATTTACTCATCTCAAAAAACAGAGTTAGCGAAATCTAAGATGTCTCTCGGTAGCTTTCACCAGCAATAATGTATTTCAGATTTTTCCAGAACCATTGAAGACTGAACCCTGGTCAAAACAATCAAACCCTTGGAAGTTTACCGCTGGTTCATTTCATAGGCTGGCTTTAAAGGAGTTTTGTTCATGATTCAGCCCCGCAACTTTATTACAAAAAATCCTATAAACTTAGCTCTTCATCAATAGATTTTAACTTTTTTTCATATTCAAACATTTTAATGAAACAACTTTAATTGCATAAAGTGTCCCAAATATAATTAAATTTTTGTAATGTTTATATCTTTAATCACAGCATGTCTAACTATGAAATAAAACACCATTTACTTCTGAATTTGTGCTTAGAAAAAAGTTCTTGGGGGTATTGCTCTCGAGGTCAATATTCTATTTAAATATAGCCATAGTGATTGTTCTCAGGAAGTTTTCTGTAACAAGTATATTATATTTATATGTATATTTTTTATAGTATATTTTTCTCTCATATTGGCATATTTCAACATTTGCAAATAATTTAACATATGATAAAAAAAAAGATAGAAAAACATTGATTTTTTTAAAAAACGGATATGCTTTCGTGTGGATATAGTGAGAGTATATAGAGATATAGCTTTCGTGGAGCATGAATGAATAATAGGGCATAATAGCAAATTGTATGAATTATACAGAGAGCATGTTGGATTATAGTCAATAGACTTCGATGAGCTGGGCACTTAGTGCGAATGGAGGATAGCCAAATGCCAAACAGAATTTTCTTTGAATAAGAGAGAAAGATTCAACTTTATGATCCGGTGTTAATTACTTTTTAATGTAATTATTTATAAAGTATTATTGGAAGAAGTGAAACCTGTACAAATAAAATTCATATAGAATTTTGGTTTCAGTATATGGTAATAGGGATCACAGAAGTCATGTAAAACTATTGATAGTGGGAACTATCGATTGTTGCGATAGTATCAGACATAAAACTATCAATAGTATGTGGTGGTGACCAGGGGGGGGGGGGGAATAGTTAGATTTTCCAGTTGGAATGATAAGACTTTCACTTTTTCTTTTTTTATTAGGGAATTATATAAACATTTTTCTAAATAGATGATGGGTTGTTGATTTCAAGGTTTGTGGTAATAGCAAACAATTAAAAAGTTATCAAATATTCAAGGAAACTGGATTTAGAGGAAAGTGATACAGACTGTCTTTGAATAACCATGCGCCCAGGATTTCCAGCTGTCAATGAAGTTGATTTGCACAATACAAGACGTGACAACATTTTGAATGTGATCCTCGAATGTCATATTCGAAAGAAAGGACTTTGTTTTGAATTTGGCAGAATAATCTTCCTGAAGGAAAAATGACGTTTTTGTGACATGTACATTTGCCTGGACACAGATAGTCTTGATAGTTTAAAACTATTAATAGTATCGACAGTTCTATCGATAGTTTTACATCATTGGATCAAAGTTTCGAGGTAGCAGTTGTGCTTGTAGGTGATTTCAACGAAATCATACTTAACCACCAGGCATTTCCCCAATATTATTAATAATTTAATTAAAAGGAGTCGATTTATAGCTGCATTAGCCATATATAAAAGTAGTGTGCCACAGCTAGGTTCGACGCTTGATTAGATCAGTGCTTATCCCCTGAGCTACCTTGAACCCGGAGATAGAAAACAGAATTTAATGTGTCGAAAAAAAAAATATTGATTAATATATTGATCTTGTATGTATGATAATACGTTTTATTTTATCTTAATTATAAAAGCATTATTAACCAATGTTTTTGAAATCTCTTCTATAACAATATTATTTTAATAATATGATTTTGCATGTAGCATGCAGAACTGTTCAATTCAGTACAAAGATATCCCTTTCCACAGGGTTAAAGCTGAGAATTAAACCCTCTTGTAAATTTTGAGATATAGATTTTTTATTTTATTTTTATCTAACTTTGAATTGAAATGAAATTTAAATTGAATTATAATTTTTTAAAAACAATTTTAGATAATAGAAAAGAGAATGTAATAAATAACATTCATTTTGATCAGTTGAATGAGATATTTAAAAATAAAAAAAAACCAAGGTTCAAAATTAAAAATGTTTTGTTTTTTCAAGTCAGTTCAATTTAGTAAATGGAATTACTATATGGTATAAGATTATATTATATAAATTAGGAACAGATAAATGTCAATAACAAAAAAGTAAAAGATTTTTACCTTAACAAAGGAATCATATTGACTTAAAGTATTAATAACCCAAAACTATGAAAATAATGTACTAATATATCAGTAGGGTAAATTCTAAATTGTCATATTTTTTTTTTTAATTTAATATTAATATTTTTTTTTCTTAATTTTTATTTTGTTTTTTAATTCAGCATTGTGAAGTTTACTGTTTCATCTGAGATATTGCTTGCTCAATTCGCTTCCCTTCCCCCACCCCACAGTTCAAATATTCAGTGTAATAGAAAATTCCATTTACAGTCCAGTATGATGCATGAAGGACTGGTTGGTTCCAGATTAGACTGGGTTGTAATATTTTCCTTCTTAGTTTATTTCTGGAATAAGCAATTCTAAATCCCCAGATAATTTAAGTGTTAGTCCAGCATTTGCTTGATTTCATCATTCTATTCATGCTTAATAACTTATACTTGCTGTTAAGAGGTTTATAGTTCTATCTATATTTCGTAATTCTATGTAATTTTATTGAATTTGTTGAATCTATTGAAAATCGATATTCTTTACTAAATGTGCCGAATAATAAAAATAATTATTTTCGCTTGATAGGGTAATCCAATTATAGTGCCAACTCTTTATCGGGACTTTATCCTTTGAAATTTATAAAACAATGTTAGATAGGGTGATCACATGTAGTAGGTAGGTATCATTTTATTGAAAAGTCTGACAAGGCTTAAATGACGAATTTTCCAAACTTCTTCTTTTAAAGTACCTTTAATTTTGTTTATTTGAAATAATTTCTCATTTCACATTTTAACTTTTATTATATGATTATATGAGAAATAATTTATATATATTTATAAATATTATATGAGAAATAATTTCTCATTTCACATTTTTTATTTAAATTAAATAATATAGTAGATAGCTAAAATAATCATAGGAATGAATTGGGTTGGTCCAGGAGATCCAAACCCTCCAAAATTCAGAGTGGAACCTATTTATTATGTGAATATATTACAAAACGTACTCATTTCCCTAAAATATTTAGGTATAAGAATTAGTATGGTATTACTAGGCAGTTTCTTAATGGGCATTTTATTTCTACAAAAATAATAACACCTGTATTTGGTTTGGTTACAGTATTTTAGGCAACCCACAAATTGGTCTTTGGACCCTCAGGAATTTCTGACAGGTTATTACCTCTGCCATAATAGATAGATAGCTAATAAAGTTCTGACTGAATAAAGTGGGGTTCATATTCCAGGGCTATTTCTTCATATATTCATATCTTAGTTGGGTCTTTTTATTAATTATAGCTTTTCAATATAATTATCTTTAAATAAGTATAGATAAAAATACCAGCGATGTAGGGGTTAGCATAGAAACTTACATACTAAAGGTAACGGGTTCGCGTCCTGAGGTGACCCTTGGATTTTTTAATGGGAGTAAAAAATCCTTGACTATGCCGTCCCTCGGATAGGACGTAAAATGGTGGTCCCGAGCCTGTACGATGTCAGGTACTCGATAAAGATCCCTTTCCTAATTATACCTGGATAAGATTATAAACCTTTCCAGAGCCTGTACGATGTCAGGTACTCGTTAAAGATCCCTATCCTAATTATACCTGGATAGGCAAAATTTAGGACTCCCATTGTAGCATCGCCCGATTAGCCTTAGTGGCATAAAGTGACGTTAAAGAAACAAACAAACAAAATACCAGCGGTTCAGTTCCTAAAAAGTTACCTATGGCTTATCACACCAACTTGTATCGCTTATTAGCGGTTTTTCTGATTTTCTTGTTATTCCTTCTTTTTTTTTTTTTTCTTTTTTTAATTTAAAACGTTTCGTTGAGTTCCAATAAAATGAGATAAAAATATTTTTGTTTTTATCATTCACAAGATGAAATTTTCATGAAGACTGGCGATAAGTATAATTGTCAAAAAAATGATTTTAAATGACAGCATCGGGCATTATAGTCTTTTATGTAGCATTATACTATCATAGCTTGTTGAATTATTGCATCAACATATTTTTTTAAATACTAAAGTGAATGAATGAGAAAACAATTAGCTTTTAAATAGATGTTCTGCTGATTGTTCGAGATTTCATGAAAAGGCGGATTAAGAAGCTACGAAAAGACGGATTAAAAGCTACGAAAAGGTCAGATTATAAACATTTCCTGCTATTTTTAAACCTCAAAATTTATTTGTTACTCGAGCAGAATCGGTGGCATTGTTCATTTATTTATTTATTATTATTTTTTTTTTTGGATCAAATTTTAACTTGATAATCCTGATAAAGATTTATTATATTTCCTATTTCAAGTGCATATCTCTTTTAATTTTAGCCGTGATTTTGGCCCTCAGACTAGGGTTTTAAGGTTGAATTATATGATAAAAATTTGACTTAAAATCCAGACTGTCTAGATTATATAAAGATTACCGAAAAATACAAGTTTTCTGGAAAATATAAAATATTCGTTGATAAAATTAATTCTTTTCTTAACTATTGTTCATTTGATAATTACTCCAGACGGATTTGGAGACGTAGGTTACCCTCAGTTAAGACGTAGGGCGGACCCCCGCTGACTGAAGGAACTACAGGCAACAAAGATAGAGCCTTTGTCACGTCATTAATTAGCAGTGAGCACGCGAGCTCTTTAATCGTGAACGTTATCTTCAGCTATAAAGCCACGGTCACCTTTTTAACCCCACTCCTCCCCTCCTACAGGTACAGATTTACAGTTCCTTCCTTGTATATAAAGCGGTTCAGTTACCCATATCGCACGTGTCTTCGTAAGTGGCCCAAGACATGCACACCTTGGACCAAATTTTTTCCCCCTTGCTTATAACGAATGTTCACTCAGTTCTGATTTGGTATGTCCTAGTTTCTTGCCTTTGTGAACGAGAGCTGCTTTTTTTCCATGCGTGTAAAATATGAACGTATTTTAACTAAAATGCCAACTTCGGAAAAAACAAACATTGTAGCGACTATCGATTGTATCTTCTAACTCAAGAATCCTTTTACTCGTTACAAAAAAAAAAAAAAAAAAAAAAAAAAAAAAAAAAAAAAAAAAAAAAAAAAAAAAAAAATTTCAGCTTTGCAAAGCTATTATTTCCTTATAAAATAATTTTCCCCTCATGCTTTATAACAAATATTTGGAAAAAGCCGGTTTGATAAGTAAAATAAGTAGAATCTTGCTAATTTTTGCACTTTTTTCATAAATATTTTCTTCTAAATTTGGTAGGAAGATTTTTATATATTATAAGTAATGATTAACTAGCAATTTATCTTCCTTTTTTCCACACAACTATTTATTTTCACATTACAACATGTTATCGTTTCGGGGCTTTTTCCCTATTTTCAAAACCTTTACATAAATTTATCTACTAACATTTAATGATTCAATTACTGTTATAATAAATTAAATAAATTACATTAAATATAATTTACATAAAATAATTTCTCAACCGTATGATTGATAGTCTTTTAATAAATTTGCCGAAACTATATCACTGTCAAACTATTTATTTTCACATTACATGTTAACGTTTCGGAGCTTTGTCTCAATTTTCAAAACCTGTACATAAATTTATCTATTAGTAGATAATATAGATAATCTATTAATATATATAGAACATTGTATTTTAGCATTTGACAGTGATATAGTTTTGGAAAATTTATTAAAAGACTATCAATCATACGATTGAGAAATTATTTTATGTAAGTTATATTTAATGTAATTTATTATATCAGTAATTGAATCATTAAATGTTAATAGATAAATTTATGTAAAGGTTTTGAAAATGGGGACAAAGCAGAAACTACAACACGTTGTAATGTGAAAATAAATAGTTGTGGGGAAAAAAGGAAGATAAATTGCTAGTTAATCATTACTTATAATAAATATTTTCTTTATAAAAAGAAAATCAGCTATTTTCATTGGTGCAGGGGAATTGTGCATGTGGAATGCGATAGCTTGCAAAATGTGGGATAAATGTATTTTTAACAAGACTAGCATGGAAAAATCTAGTTTTTGAGCATAATTACTGTTACTTAGAAATTACTGTGGCCATAACCAACAAATTTCTTGGGGTTTTCAAAGTGTTTTGCTTATAACTTCTTATTGCTTATTATAATTGTATCGAAATGTTACAAATGCACTTAAAATAGTTATCCCACGTATATAAAAGAGCATACATACACTATAACACCTGGATGGCTTGTTTTGAAGTTCAAATCGTTTAGTCGTTTAGCAAAAATTGATTATTAAAGATTAGCCGAGATAGAATTAAAAACGTAACCATTTGTTCATAATTATGATCATTTGGGGGTTGTAACTGCCAATCTAATTTACTTACTTATTTAATCAGGAGAAAGCCAATTTAAAAAATTATGAGCTGCACATTATTTGATCCTCTACAACTTTTATTGGTAAAATTTTTCATTTGGAGTAGCCGCCCTCGTGATGCAGGCTTTGGAACGAACGTTATTAATTTATATTTACCGCTTTTTTATAGTGACAAAAATTGACAGTTTTGTTTTCACCTCTAACGGGTTCAAATGGGTCAGGGCTTCATTGTTTAGGATTTTTTATAGGACACATAAAAAAAGAAATCTTTGTGCAATGATACACAAAAAAAGTGCTAACTCTGTGAAGCAGAAACTAATAGCAAACCAACTTAGAGCAAATGTTCTGGACTTCACTTATTCGTTATCTAACATTGAAACTAATCAACTTATCTCTTTGATTGTAGGATGGATGAAACGAAATAAAATAATAATGGGTTCATGGCAAAAATTAAGACAAATTTTTGACCAATACTCATATTTATCTTATATATAAATTTTTTAAAAATATGATCGCATGTTTGTGTTATGGGAACCGTACACTACCAAACTATATGTCCACAACTAAAACTGATTTTCCAATGCTTTTTAAACAGATATTTTCCGCTTTTTCAATCTTAGGAGTTAGTAAAGCAGGTATTCCTAGAATACATATATACATCTTAATATAAAATATTTATTCATAAAAAAATGGATAATCGATAGTCCAAGGATGTTAACAATATGAACCAGCGTTCTTTTTTTTCCTAATATCTGGAAGTATACCCAAGGCTAAAGTAAATAAAGTTCAGCGTTTGAAGAGGGGGGGGGGATTGGTGGGTGGGTGGAAAGGATGGTGGGGGGAGTTGACCCGCGGTCTGTATGTGGAGAATGTAAATCCCCTGGACAGATTTATGGTGAACAGATTTTCAGTAAATATTTTGCCAGCGTATTTGCCCTCCCGTTGAGCACACACTGTATGACCGTAATAAACTACAATTGCCAGATTGTCCACATTAGCCCTCTTTCTTCTGTGTAAATACCTATGCTTCACTGCCTCCTGGACCATTCCCTCAATCTTTCGTCCAATTGGCCGATAGTCATAGCCGTAAGTAAAAGTCAGGTAAGCGCCTGTCAGCTATTTGTCTGTAACCGTAATGTGGACAAAAATGATATTACGTAAAATAGCCCTATACCGTTGTGTAAAGTATATGAACTATTTACTTAAGTTGAGGGTGAGCCCCATCACCTAAAAGTGGTAACCATGTGATATATGAAAAAATATATAAACAACTATATATATAAATAAACGAGGTGTCGTTGCAATGTAACAGTGTTACAGAAAAAGGCAATGTAATAAGGATTCTACGAATGCATAGCAAAACTACAAAAATGGTGATATGAAATATAAAAAAATGAAAACTATAAAAAATAAAAAGCTGAAGCTACTAATGTTCGCAAATACCTGTTTTCCAGTGTTAAGTTGTTGAATTGCGTATTTGGTATTCTCGTGTTTTGTGTACAAATCAAAATAATCATTTTTTTACGGTAGGTTGAATGATTGTCAGGATTTTCAGTTAAATCTTTTTTATTTTTAAAAGCCAACTTTTCGATCCAACTTGTGGATCTTCATCAGGGCTTCTGAGTCCAGAGTAATACCTTATTGGTATTATTATATATATTATATACACCTTATTGGTATTCTCAGAAGCCCTGATGAAGATCCACAAGTTGGATCGAAAAGTTGGCTTTTAAAAATAAAAAAGTTTTAACTGAAAATCCTGACAATTATTGAAACAGTTGACTTCTCTCACCTCCGAAATTATTTTTTTTTTTTATCGTTTAAATAAAAATATGTTATCTATATCTTTCCTGTGTTCCTTTTTTTCCTTGTTTCAATGCACTTTACTGCAATAGCGTCAATTTTCCCAAAATATTAAATGGAATAATAAATTCTGGAGTTTAATAATAAATAAATAGTAATAATGCTTGCATTTTTTAGTCCGGATAGTCTTGGCTCTGCTGTACATTGGAATAAATGAATAAAATCTACTTGGAATCGGCGCAACTGTGGATGGCACTGTTCAACGAACTAATTATCAGGACAAACTCTTTCAGGAAAGTTAGAGTGGTATTAGAACTGCACTTGGTTTAAATCTCGTTTATCAGGGTTTGAAATTAACTCTTATTTTCTCGGAAAGAGAATGGAAGTCAAGTCAAAACTTTTATAGTTCTAATAAATAAAAATCGCATCATGACTTTTAGATGTCGGGCCAGAAAATAAAAGTCCTGATGTGATCGTTATCACAATGATATCTAATATAAGAGTCTTATAAATTATTTAAGGTTAAGTTTATGAGTTTATTTTGGGATTTCTCCATATTGGTGTAAATTAATGGGTTAACCGCTTTAATGGGTATCTTCTAGGTTACTACCCTAAAATACTTTATATCGATCTAAATATTAATTTTTTGATAATCAAGGATGCTGATAATGAAAATAATATCGATTTAAAACACCAGGCTCGCCCAGGTATTGATTTTTATATTACAACTTACGCGATGTAAACGATATTGGGGTCCGCTCATAGGTTCATTGAGGTACTGAATTTGAAAATGATATCGATTTTGGAGTAACCCACTCAGCTATCTATCTATTATTAACTTACAGGATAGAAACAATATTACGATCGGCTCATAGGTTAATTGAGGTGTTGAATTTGGAAGTTATATACATTTTCGGTTTATGCACTTAGGTATCAATATATTACAAGTTGTCTGATTTAAGTTATTTTAGTGTGTATTCGTAGGTTGTCAATGATTATACAAATAATATAGATTTTTTTAAGGTTACCAAATCGGTATAAATCAATACTCTTCTATTACTGTAATAAATCAATTTCTGAGTGCGTAATTAAAAAATCAAAGTCATTTCTAAATTCAGAATCTTAATTAAATAGTATAAACCAAATCACGAAATAGAAAATATTGTTTCCATGATTTAAAAAAAAAATTTCTATGATATACAAGAGTTTTATCACAACACAGTATTTTATAATTAGTGACTGGCCCATTGTCAAATTGAAATAAAAAAAAGTTGCTTACCTTTGCCATAAACCATCGATTTTTACCATAATAAAATCGAGAAATTTTACATCAGTTTACTGGAGGATTGTACCTTTACCTTTTAAACTATTTTTTGCGCCAATCAAAACTATTTGATTGCGACATCCATCGGTTATAAATTTACTTTAGAACTGAACAGCTAGATTGGGAAAGTTTTGACAGATATATCGCTTCGAATCTTTAGGACTGGAACCTTGTTCAGAGCCTTCATAAACTAAAAAATAAAAACTTTATTTATTACCGTGGAGCTATTGTTATAAGGTGTTACAGTTTTATAGTGGAGTGAGATTTCCGATATCCAAACTGATGTAGTTATTGCAATCACGCGAATTCTGGTAGAGGCATTTTAGTATAAGTTGTTACAGGATTTTTTCCTATTGTTAACTAGAGGGAGCTGTGAAATATAAATATGAATATTCATTAAATTAAATCACATAAAAAGTTATCTGTAAATCTTGTACTCATATATATATATAAATCTATATATATATAGATATATATATATATATATATATATATATATACACATACTATTATCTATATAAATCATTGGCGGATCCAGGGGGTGGGATCATTTAAATTTTATCATTTTGAATTGGATATAAAAACTGTGGAATTTAATTTTAAAAAACCTTTTTATTCAACTTTATTTCTAGTATTTATTAAAATTGTGGGCATTAAATAATCATTCTATTGTTCGTTCAATAAATTTAATAAGTGACATAAAAATGCTTATCACTTTAAATAATTGTAAATTTACATTTCATAGCTTTGGTTTCAGCAGTTATATTTGCCAGCGAAATCATGTTAAAACTTTTCCTATATCATTGTTTTTGAGATTAAAATAGTTTTATTCATTTAAATTTAACTGGGAGGTATAAAAAAAAAAAAAAAACTCTATTAGCCTATTTCCATATCATTAGCGAAATTTAAAAATCAAAATATTGGCTATATTTCCTCGAATTTTTGACAACACGCTAATTTTGTATTTGCTATGATTTATATATTTGTTTTAGATATATGTAGTAGGTATCAAGTTTGTAGAAGTGAAAGGTTTATTCTTGATTTTTTTTATTTTGGCTTAATTAAATTTAATGGACTTAAGACATAAACATTAACTTGAATAATGGAAACGACGAATAGTAAGGTCTTATTATTAATAGTCTTAGTAAGGTCTTACGAATAGTAAGGTCAATGTCTTAACAATAAGGTATTGATTCAAGTAGTATACAATTATTACAAAGGCATGGTGAACATGAGTGTTTAAGTAATCGGGACACTGCGATAGTGTCTCTCTCGATAGATCTCGATAGATATCCGGCTGCTGCAGGTTTCTGTCCCTGTGCTGCGTCTTTTGTATCTCTTTCATCAGGGGTAAAAAAATTGAATAATTAATTTTTTTTGCCAAGGACCCAATGAAACAAAAAAATAAATAAAATTATTAATTTTATTCTTGAATATTTATTTAACTTTTAATGTAACTGGACAGCCTATTAATAATAATATTTGAAGACAAACAAGAAATAAACAAATAACACAAACAAAACAATTTTATTTAAACACGCTAGGCAACAAAACTAGATCGCTAATCCAAAACAAAAGTCCATATACAAATTCTGGGTCAATGACAATTATAATTATGATATACAAGAAATAACACTTTACTAAGGCCGAATAACTCACAATTAACAACTGAACTTTTTTTAACCAACAACGTTAACACTTCATTTGTTTGCAAAGACGTATTTACCACTGATCATAAAATAAAATTCTTTTCGATAAAACATGAATAAAAAAATTAATTATGATTAGATAAAATAATAAGATTAAATAATAAAATAATAATAAATATATATATAAAACTGTAATCAGTGGTAAATTAATTAAATTGGCCTTTAACATAAACAAAAAGTTGGTCATTCGTTCACGACCCATTACACCACTTAAGTTGTGCGTTCACTCGCGACCCGTTACATCACTCCCCCCCAATGACATCGGCACACAACTTCACCTTCGGCTTCACTTTTCTGCCGAAGCGTGTACGGTAGCCAGCCTGCGGTTGCGTTGTAGGAGGTTCTGCGTCGAGGTCATTCGATGGACTGCTGTCCGAAGGCCTAGGAGTGGGTCGATCCCTGATGATGTCGTCTGCGTTGGTCTGCAGGAGATGTGCTGGCTTCAAGCGGTCGATAGAGACGGTCTTCGGACCTGAATGTAGCAGTACGGAGAAAGTCTTCTCATCCCTTGAAACGACCTTGTAAGGGCCAGAATAAGGAGCAATCAGTGGTCCACGGACATAATCATCTCTTACGAAAACTTGGGTGCAGCTTTGTAGATGTGGGTGGACAAAGGTTTTGGCGTTACTACTGCGATGAGGCGCTGGGCGAAGATCCTTCATAGCCTGACGGAGTACTCTGAGCGTCGTCTCGGAGTCTTCTGGGCGTCTAGAGGGCTCGAAGAACTCACCAGGCAAGCGTAGTGTCTGTCCAAAAGTCATCTCAGCAGCACTAACACCAATATCCTCTCTGACTGCGGTCCTGAGACCGAGAAGAACTGTTGGCAGCACTGTCGTCCATCCTTCCGTGTTGAGCGCTGCCATGATAGATGCCTTCAGGGTTCGGTGCCATCTCTCAATGCAGCCATTAGATTGAGGATGGTAAGCCGTAGTGCGACATCTTTGGATACCAAGGATGTGAGTGAGGCTCTTGAACAGGTCTGATTCGAATTGGCGCCCTTGGTCCGTAGTGATTCTGGCTGGTGTACCGTATCTCGAAATCCAAGTGCCAACTATAGCATCTGCAACGGTGTTGCTCGTAATGTCCTCCAGTGGACATGCATCTGGCCAACGAGTAAACCGATCAATCATCGTGATGCAGTATCTCTTCCCGTTTGATGGTGGTAAAGGCCCAATTATATCCACATGGATATGCTCAAAGCGAGAACTGGGAGCAAAACTTTCTTCTGGTGGAGATATGGTATGGCGCACTACCTTAGCACGCTGGCATGGAATGCAGCAACGAGCCCACTTCGAGACGTCGGCGTTCATGTTAGGCCAAAAGAATCGCTGGGCAAATAAACGTCTCGTGGCTCGAATTCCAGGGTGACTGAATCCATGAAGACGGTTAAAAATTTCTTGACGTATCGATTCGGGGACTTATGGTCGTGCGTGAGGTGTGGAGGTTTCGCAAAAGATGGCCTCAGAAGATCCTGGGAGCTTGAGTTGACGAAGTTGAATGCGAGTATTCCTCTGCAGTTCTGCGATCTTCGGATCTTTCTCTTGTTCCGCTGCAAGACGATGAAAATCCTCTGTGCAGTCGATGTCCTCCACTCTCGACAATGCATCAGCAACCGTGTTTTCATCTCCGGGTACATGACGGATATCGGTAGTGAACTGACTACTGAAGTTCACTAGCCGAATCCTCATGGGCGTTGGGGTTTCCGGCTTTTGCTGAAAGACATGCTCCAAAGGTTTGTGGTCCGTCCAAACGACAAAATGTCTTCCCTCCAGAAAATGCTTGATGGCTCGGTGGATCGTCAGAAGTTCTCTGTCGTAAGTCGAATACTTTTGTTGCGCCGGAGAGAGCGACTTAGAAAAAAATCCCAAGGGACGCCAATCCTTGCCCTCTTTCTGCTGCAAGACTGCGCCCATGGCTATATTAGAGGAGTCACATACCAAAACGAGCTCTGCGTATGGCTTGGGATGACCAATAACAGCTGCGTTTTGGATTGCTGCCTTGCAGTCTTCAAAGGCTTTCAAACTCTCCTCTGTCCATTTTATGGGAGTCTTGTCGTTCCTCCGCGCTCCAGCTTGATATCTGTTGAGGGGGGCCTGAAGTTTTGCTGCCCTGGGTATACAACGTCTATAAAAGTTGAACATACCCAAGAAACGTCGAAGGTCCTTAACTGTAGATGGTCGGGGATAGTTTGCAATAGCGTCCACCTTAGCAGGGCGCGCAGTAATTCCATCTTTTTTGAGTTTGTGTCCCAGAAACTCAACTTCGGATTGCGCAAAGACACACTTAGTTAAATTAACAGTGAGTCCATGGTTTTCCAATCGTTGGAGGACTTCCTCCAGATGTGTCCGGTGTTCTTCTTCATCTTCCGATGCTATGACGATATCGTCTATGTACCACCATGCGATCTCCAGACCTTGTAGAACTCGGTCGTGAAAGCGTTGAAAGGTCTGAGACGCATTCCTGAGACCAAAACACATCCTTAGGAACTCAAACAGGCCGAATGGTGTTATTACTGCAGTCTTCTAAACGTCTTCTTTCGCTACGGGGACCTGGTAGAATGCACGGTTAAGGTCCAGCTTGGTAAAGGTCTTCTTACCATGCATATTCATGTTAAAGTCCGCCAAGTTGGGTACTGCGTAGCGGTCAGGCGTGGTCTTGGCGTTGAGCTGCCGATAGTCTCCACAGACGCGTATACCACCATCCTTCTTCTCCACTATATGTAGGGGACTGGCCCAAGGACTACTAGACGGCCTGCAGATCCCCTCTTCGATCATCTGCATGAATTCAGCTTAGCCACGTTGTATCTTTCTGGCGGTAAGCGACGGGCTTTGGCCGTGACAGGTGCACCCTTCGTCTCAATATGGTGCACTACATCATGCTTTGGCTGTTTTACGAAAGAGGTGGGCTGTGTCACTTTAGGATAGCGCCTAAGAAGATCAGTGTACCATTCTCCAGCCGGTACTGAATAAATCGTCGGCTCCTCGACTGTCTACGATCTGGTATCCGGCGATGTCCACCACAATGCTATAATGGAACAAAAGGTCTGCGCCTATGATGGGGTAACTGACCCTCGCTTGAATAAAGCGCCATATGAGTCTCCGGCGAAGGCCTAGGTCCAGATCCATGACCACGGTGCCATAAGTAGGGATTGGGGTTCCGTTCGCTGCATACAGTGTGAAGGCCTCTTCCTGCTTCTTTGTCATTGACTTCGCCGGGAAAACAGATAGGGCGGCTCCAGTATCCACCAGGTATCTGATCCCGGACTTCCTTTCTGTGACAAAAAGTCGGCGGTTAGTAACCCCAGCGACGGTTCCCGCCTCGTCCGTCGCTGAAACTAGTTTCCCGCCGGCTTGGGTGGCGGTGAAGGCTTCCAGTCACATGGAAATCGACATTTAGTAGCCTTTGAGCGGAACCGCTCGTGGTAGAAACACAGTCGTCGACCTTTGCTTCTGCTCCGACCGCGAATAGTCTTCTCCATCGTCCTGGTGGAATCTCCTCTTGTCTCCAGAGCCGCTACCCGCTCTGTAAGCTCCTCTAACGCTGCAAGCAGTCTGTCCTCTCTTTCAGTTGACCTTTCCGGCCTCATTACCGCTACTTCCGCTATTCCGGGCTCTTGCACTTCAGCGATGCGGTCTGCGATGACGCTGAGCTTCGTAAGATCCGTTTGTTCGGTCACTGCCAAAGCTGATTGCATGCGAATCGGCAGTCCCTTCAACCAAATGGTTCGCAAAAGGTCTTCCGTTATCATCGAACCACC
Source organism: Aelia acuminata (assembly GCA_911387785.2). NCBI lineage: Eukaryota > Metazoa > Arthropoda > Insecta > Hemiptera > Pentatomidae > Aelia > Aelia acuminata. The sequence goes on along the minus strand of OU426979.1, from coordinate 87,997,187 downwards.
CAACTGCTGAAGCGATCGCAAAAAATGTGAAGGTCGCCTGTCTCCGAGCCGCTGATCCTCTAGTAGTCTTCTAATTCTTGTATTTTCAGATTCCCAAAAACCTTTCATCAACCTGGCCTTTAATACCTCATAGGGAGTCTCATCTGGAGGTTGCCTAACTAAGTCCATTACTTCCCTCACAGCTTCACTGTCCAACTGAGAGACGACATACCTAAATCTAGTAACAGAACTTTTAATATGATAGAGGTTGAAAATTGTCTCACATTGAAGAAAGAAAACCTCAGGGTCGCTCTTCGAAAAATGAGGAAGATGGGACTTAAACGTAGCTGCTGAGGCGGCCTCTACTGGCTGGGGAATAAGCGCCGCTGACTTGCCATCTTCTTGGTCATCCAGTGATAGTAAATCGTGAACTACTACGTGAGCCATAATAAATATGTAAATTGTACTCACCAATGTAGAGGACGATCACGTCGGGGTCACCACTTTAGAGTTTTATTTAAGATGAACAAAGAAGACAAACAAGAAATAAACAAATAACACAAACAAAACAATTTTATTTAAACACGCTAGGCAACAAAGGACCAGATCGCTAATCCAAAACAAAAGTCCATATACAAATTCTGGGTCAATGACAATTATAATTATGATATACAAGAAATAACACTTTACTAAGGCCGAATAAGGGTCTGGCCACACATGTCCGCACCGGATCCGCACCGTAGCAATAATACAGGTTATGTTCAGAATATTTTTAATTTAACTTACATTTTACCTTTATTTATGCCTAAAGTGGCCTTTGTCTGACATGTGTGGCTTGAAATTTAGGCATAACTAAAGGTAATATGTAAGTTAAATTAAAAATATTCTGAACATAACCTGTATTATTGCTACGGTGCGGATCCGGTGCGGACATGTGTGGCCAGACCTTAACTCACAATTAACAACTGAACTTTTTTAACCAACAACGTTAACACTTCATTTGTTTGCAAAGACGTATTTACCACTGATCATAAAATAAAATTCTTTTCGATAAAACATGAATAAAAAAATTAATTATGATTAGATAAAATAATAAAATAATAATAAAAATATATATAAAACTGTAATCAGTGGTAAATTAATTAAACTGGTCTTTGACATAAACAAAAAGTTGGTCTTTCGCTCACAACCCATTACACCACTTAAGTTGTGCGTTCACTCGCGACCCGTTACATACCCATGTTCCATTATTTATTATTCCTAACGTTCAATTGTAAACAAAAGTTTATAATTTTTGTTTATCTTCGCTCAAATCGATGGAAATGGTGATGAATACACCTTTTAAATATATATATTTTAAATATATGTTTAATGGATGAACGCAATGTCTTCTTCTTTTACGTTCAATTTCAAAAATGTGTTTGTTTAAGAAGCATGAAAACGATTTTTTACTTTCACTTACCTATATATCTCTATATATATAAGAGAGGAAATTTATAATAAAATTATTTACCCCCCCCCCTGACTACCGCGACTATCTTTGTCAATGCGATCTCTTGTTAGTTCTCGCGAACTAAAATTTAAGAAACCGTAATACCGTTATATTACCGTTTACGTAACGTAAATTATACGTAATTTGGTAAACGTACCGGTAGTGGACACAGTTAAGGAAATTTTCAATGTATTTTTTGGGCTGAGGGTTTCCCTTGGTACTTATGATATTGAATGCACATCTGGGGTATGCACCAACTCTTCCTCCTTCAATTCATGACCGATAAAATACTAGTTAAAAGCAAATTATATGTTTTCCAAATTTTTATATAATGCTCTAATTTGCACTGGTAGTGGACATTTATAAATTCAGAAAATTCAATAATGGACACCTCAATGGGTTAGTAGTGGACAAACATGTTTGCTACTTTTTCTTGGTCTAAAGTCTAAATTATTGTCACTTAAAATGCATAAATTGAATACTTGCTTATTTTCTAGCGTAATGGGCTAATAGGTGAATTAAAATAATAGAAATTCTGACAATAAGAGATTATTACTTTCACTTACCTATATATGAAATATATAGTAAGTGGATTACTTTCACTTACCTATATATGAAATATATAGTAAGTGGAAGTATTGCGATCGTGAAAAATTTCGACTTCCGGTTTTCATCGGAAATACACGTTTTGGGGTCCCCTGAGTCCAATTAACCAAGTCCCGCGAAATGGTCTGTGTGTCTGTGTGTGTGAACAGACTAGCTCAAAAACTATAAACCGTGCGAACCTGAAATTGGGTATTTAGTGTATGTATACGCCCGCGATGTGACAGCAAAATTTTTATCAAAATTGCTCAAAGGGAGGGGGTACTTTATTTAATAACTTTTTAAGTTTTTTTCGATTTTCTCAAAAACGGCTCTAACGATTTTGATTAAACTGAGTATTTGATCTATTTATATGCCCAAGATATGACTGTAAAAATTTCATCAAAATTGATTAACCTGAGGGGGGACTTTACTTAATAAATTTTGTCTAATTTTCACGTTTTTTTTTTTATTTACTCAAAAACGGCTTTAACGATTTTGATCAAACTGGGTATTTGATGTATGTATATGCCAAAGAGGTGATAGCCAACATTTCATCAAAATTGATCAACCGGAGGGTGGACTTTACTTAATAAATTTTGTATCATTTTCACGTGTTTTTTTTATTTACTCAAAAACGGCTTTCACGATTTTGATCAAACTGGGTATTTGATGTATGTATATGCCAAAGAGGTGATAGCCAACATTTCATCAAAATTGATCAACCGGAGGGTGGACTTTACTTAATAAATTTTGTATCATTTTCACGTGTTTTTTTTTATTTACTCAAAAACGGCTTTCACGATTTTGATCAAACTGGGTATTTGATGTATGTATATGGCAAAGATGTGATAGCCAACATTTCATCAAAATTGAACAACCGGAGGGGGGACTTTATTTCATAACTTTTTTCCCAATTTTTCGATTATCTCAAAAACGCCTTTAACGATTTTCATCATATTCGTCGTGTTTAATGAAAATTAGGTGTTATTTAATATCAGGTAAGCGCTATCATTATTCAAATGTTCTGAGCTAATGAAAACAAAAATAAGAAAAATGAGTAACTTCGAGGAGTGGCATTAAGAAAAAGCATTAATTTCTTATCTAAGTGAGTTGGTAAGTGAAAGTTGTGTGTTACGCGCACGCACCAGATTTTTTTTTCAAAAGTGAAAAGCATGAAAAGGAAGATAACGAGTAAAATATACTGACATATATATGAAGGCTGCTTGACGTCCTCCATGCGCTCTCACATTTCTTATGTTCCCAGGTAGCGAGGTTACTTTGCTTACTGCCTGCGGGAGCAAGGATTCCTGATCCTGAAGAAATGGGCCGAGGGTGACAGGCAGCTATCTGCGTTCCATGTGCATTGCCCCTGAACTGCCAAGATATTTCTGCCTTTTGATTTGAAATGATCTTGGCGTCTCGATTACTTTGCCCCTCTTGTGCACCGGCTCTAAGGGCCCATTGATCATAAAATATTTTCATAAATTGCTTCACTTCCGACTTTGCCCCCTTCCTCTGCATGCTCTGCTTCTACTGCAATCACCCCTCCAATATTATATCCTTACAACATTTATCTTCTTCACCCATTCCAAAGCTTCCTTCGGTACTACAAAGTACCAAAGTACCTTCGGTACTACAACCTTAAGTGATCCAAGAATTATCGTCCTCTCAGAAATTTCTTTTCTTCTTTAATTTACTAGGTCCACTATCGTTCCTACATCGTGCCATCCTCCTTTTACCGTATCTTTCAGGGGACGCGCCAGATCTGAGGGCGACAACAAGGTACATCCTCGGCCAGGTAGGCTCTTAGCTTCTTAGCTTGGGACAACTTCATTGACTTTCTTATGCCACTCAATAGATCGTTTGAAAGTGCTCAGAATGAGTATGAGTTTTATGAAACGAAAAGAATATATCCAGAGATCGGCTGAACTTATGCAATTTCAATATGGACAAGTGTTCGCACTTGGTATGAAAGAACCACTGAGCAAAATTTGGATAGTTTAGGTCAAACGATATGGATTTTGATAAAGAACAAACAAACAGAATTTCATCTTTATTTATATAGATTGATCTTTATGGTTGTTATCAACATTGCTGTTTTCCTCTTCTGTCAAAATTTAAGTGTGTTTTGCTTTATCGGTGTGCTGTAAACAGGATTGTTAAATAATTAGTCATTGTTTCTGTCGACATTCTTCGGATTCACTCACTTGTAAGCTATCTTAAGCCAATCTTCTGTAAACCTCCTTATATTCATTCGACCTCACGTTCTGGTAAAGATCTTTTCATTTGCTTCCAAACATATACAAATATGACAATTTCTACTTGAAGGCATTTGATATGCCTTGGCCAAAATATCACGTGAGTCCTGTTAAGACAATGTGATTCATGTTTAAACGAATACGAAATTTAAAGATTTTTATTGGAGTCTTAAGAAAATAATGACCAATATTTTTATTTGATACCTATTTTCCTCTACTTATTCAGTTGTGTTAAGTAAAATTGAATGGATGTAGAATGGATCTTAAGCTCTTAGATAAGGTATGTCATGTCACAAGAATATCACAACTGATCATCGTATAAGAAAAAACAACACAACTTTCGCAAATCAGTTTATTTAATAGTGAAAATGCGTGGTATTAGTACTGGATGGACAGGAGGAAATTTATTATAAATTAAATATAAAAAAGAAATTAGTGTTTTTTTTTTTTTTTTTTTTTTTTTTTTTTTTTTTTTTTTTTTTTTTTTTTTTTTTGAGCAAATAAAAACAAAAATAAGAAATGAATGTGGAAAAATGTATAACTTTGAGAAGTGGCAATTAACAAAACACATTAAGGCTGGTTCACACGAGGTAGTGAACAGGGCGAGAACACGACCAGTAATGCGCATGTCACACGACTTGCTTTCTCCCAGTAGGAGCTCACGACCTTGTCTAGTTCACACAGTAAAGTGCCTTTGTTGGTCGTGCTTCTCTCGTGCTTGTATATATATATATATATATATTATATATACTATATAATATATATACAATATAATATATAATATATATATACAATATAATATATAATTATATATATATATATATATATATATATATATATATATATATATATATACTATATAATACATATATATCCTCAGGGGGGAGGCAGGGAAGGGCAACTGCCCCCCTAGAAATTTAGAAATAAAAACTACCAATTAAATAAATTCGTATTCATTTACTACGTTTATTAAGGGACGCATACATTGGGTCCTCAGAGGGGGGGGACAGGGAAGGGCAGCTGCCCCCCTAGAAATTTAGAAGTAAAAACTACCAATTAAATAAATTTATATTCATTTACTACGTTTATTAAAGGATGCATACCTCAGAATACCCAACATTACTCCCTTATTTATGGTCATTGTAGCCGGGTATCTGAGGCCCCAGAAAGCGCCCCCTGTTCGGTTGAGGCAGTTTAGAGTCAGAGCTACCCTATTTCTCAAGCACTCCAGCGACGATATACGACTGAAGCGGGCGTGCTCACTCCAACTATATGGAAATTTCACGACCCGTCACTTAAAGGTCGTGCACTACCAACATTCCCACTACCACTAGTTCACACGTGGTAGTGATCACGACTGACTAGCTGGCAGGTAGTGCTCTCGCCCAGTTTACGACCCCGTGTGAACCCGCCTTTAATTTCTAACCTATGTAAGTTGGTAAGTGAAAGTTGTGTGTTGCGCGCACGCACCAGATTTTTTTTTTTAAATTTTAATTCGTATTCGTATCATCTTTATTTCCTAGAAGTATTTAATTTCATAGTCCACCTCGCAGAAGAAACACCACTATACTACAGACATTCAACATGGAAAATTATACCTAATATCAAATAGTCTTGATTGAAATGGCGCAGCGTCCTGATAACTTTAAAGCAAGATTACTGTAACACTCATATATACCGAGCCTAAGCATAATAAAGTTACTGTCACATGGTGACTACTATTTCCTCCTCTGTTTACTTTTGACAGGAATGAATTACTGATATAGCCGTTGTCAACTTTATAGAAACGAGTCCTAATACATCTTGACAAAGTGGAGGGAGGATCGGCGCTATGATTTATAGAGTGGATGTTAATCTTATATTAAATATTAAAAGCACATCTCACTTTTTAAAACACAAGATGTGAGCCTAAGGTGGCGGGATAACTGAGTGGGCAAAAGCAATAAAAAATACGCATTGCAAAACATATGATTGGGAATTCAAAGATAGCAAGTTTAAAACCCGGAGTCAGGGGAAATTTATTAATACTCGGCATCAATCCTTTCCCCTCGGTGTATACCTTTCCCCTGGCCCGGGAAACCCCGTATAGCCTAAAAGGCGAGAAAGTGGAGGACTAATAAAAAAAAAAAAAATAAAAAAAAATGTGAGCCTAAAATGGTTACATCTATAAAAAATCCACCATAAAATACAATAGACGAACTAAAAAGATTGGTTCGATTTTTTTATAAATTTGTCCTTAACTATTTTTCAAAGTGAGTCTAGCCTAATTTTCGTTTTTCGACCATCGCCTTTAAGGTGTTCCTAATATTACCCAGAAGGTATGTGCTAATACTAATTCATATATAGTTTAATTTTAATTTCGGTCGATTTTAATGATTTGATCGTCTAAACATAGGTTTTATGAATTATGCTTGAGAACGTTGTGATCGGGAAAAAAATCAACATCGTCTTTTTAGTGGAAATAAATATTTTGTGGCCCTCCGAGTACTTGTGTGTTAGTGTGTGTGTGTGTCTGTGTGTGTAAACACACCATCGCAATAACTATAAGTCGTAAGAAAGTTACCGGAAATTTCAATTTATTCCATAAATTGTATCACATTTCTATGTTTTTATCAAAAATTATTTTGATTAAATTTGCTGTTTAATGAAAATCAAGTGTTCTTCAAAATCGACATTATTTGATGAAAATTCTGCCAGAGCTTTTAAAAATCTTAATAGCAATGGAATTAAAAAATCTGGTGCGTGCGCGCAACACACAACTTTCACTTACCAACTTACTTAGATTAGAAATTAATATGTTTTGTTAATTGCCACTTCTCAAAGTTATACATTTTTCCACTTTCATTTCTTATTTTTGTTTTCATTTGCTCAAAAAAAAAAAAAAAAAAAAAAAACTAATTTCTTTTATTATTAAATAAAAGTTTTTACTTGTGATAATTCGGCAATGCAAGCATAATACTCCAAGTCGTCTGATTTTATAATTTTCTATGTACTTGTTGAATATTTCATTTAGTTCCCATGAAACAAATAATTTTCATTAAATGAACAGAACATCTTTAATTATAACGCATTGGTTTGTCATTAAAGGCGTACGGCGCATGCGTGAGCTCAAGGTGTTTTATGCGTTGACGGAATTTTTTTCTTTTTTTCTCCTGTATATGTTTACTTGATTTTCTTCATATATCATATTTAGCCATTTCTTATTTTTAGTCGTGATGAGAGATAGATAATTTCTCCATATGAACAAATATAAAGGTACTTTATAGGAAATCAAAAAAGTCCCCTTCCCCATTCAAGCCCCCTCAGAACATTTTAATAATAATAAAGCTTACCTGATATTAAAGAACACCTAATTTTCATTAAACACCACGAATTTGATGAAAATCGTTAAAGCCGTTTTTGAGATAATCGAAAAAAAGGTTAAAATTGGTAAAAAAGTTATGAAATAAAGTGCCCCCTCCGTTTGACCAATTTTGATGAAATGTTGGCTATCACATCTTTGGCATATACATACATCAAATACCCAGTTTGATCAAAATAGTTAAAGCCGTTTTTGAGTAAATAAAAAAAACACGTGAAAATGATATAAAATTTATTAATTAAAGTCCCCCTCCGGTTGATCAATTTTGATGAAATTTTTAGTCATATCTCGGGCATATTAATACATCAAATACTTAGTTTAATCAAAATCGTTAGAGCCGTTTTTGAGAAAATCGAAAAAAACGTAAAACGTTATTAAATAAAGTACCCCCACCCTTTGACCAATTTTGATGAAATTTTTGCTGTCACATCGCGGGCATATACATACACTAAATACCCAATTTCAGGTTCGCACGGTTAATAGTTTTTGAGCTAGTGTGTTCACACACAGACCATTTCGCGGGACTTAGTTATTTCAACTCAGGGTACCCCAAAACGTGTATTTCCGTTGAAAACCGGAAGTCGAAATTTTTCACGATCGCAATACTTCCGCTTATTATATATTTCATATATAGGTAAGTGAAAGTAATTACTATATATTTCATATATAAGTATGTGAAAGTAAGATGTTAACTGTATGATTGGCGGCGTTTTTATGGAAAATTTAGTCCTTTTATCAGTTTTTGTTTTCTAACTCGAAAACTAAGAAAAAATAATTTTATTGATTATAAAATATAAGAGCATACAATGAGCTTGCGTCGAATGAGCTGCTTAAAATTAAAATGGGCTTAGCTGTTTTGCCAAAACCTATTATCAAATATCGGCAAATTTTATTTTTATTCTTTGACTGACTTTTGGATACAGAGCAATAGTTTTGACTAAATATTTCAAGGAAATGAACAGAAAATTAATATAAAACTGCGCAATATTTTAAAGATACCGGAACAAGCATGAGTTATGATTAATATGTTTTCAGTCATAATAAATAGGATGGATATCTGACTAGATGTTTCACCTCGATTACTGTATTTAGTCGTTGGGTATCCGTGATCAGCGTCGATAAATACAGCGGCCCATATAATAACAGCCTTTCTGTGATAATATTTAATGGCTGTGATCGTATTCGGTGCCATAAATAACTTCTAGGCATTAATTAATTTTTTTTAAATATTTATAAATATCAATTATGAGTGACCCCTTAGTGAATAAAATATCCTCTTCTCTCAGTGGCAAACAAGAGGATTGATCCATCCACAACTAAAACGAACCTGTAATTAATACCTTATAAAACTAGCTACTGAAACAGTATGGTCACGGCATCACCAAAACAAACGAGGTTCTGGAAACGCGAAGACGTAGCGGGCGTTGTGTGTAGAAGGGGCGTGTTCTACTGACAGCCTAATAGCAAATCTCCGTCGATTCATCATATTTTTTTTGTTTGGGTAAATTGCCTCGGGTTAGGTCACGGGATCCTGTCGATAAAGACTTCATGGAAGCTCGTTGAGGCCCTCTTCTGCTCTCGCCGTTTCGCCAATTTATCGTTTTCTGGTTAATCAAAGACCGCAATCGTACAATCTGGCCCTTTATTTTTTCAGGAAATGACGTGCACGTTTCGACTCTGTTGACAAGTCGTAAAAGAGCCGACTGCACGAAATATGATTTGATGACCTCTATCAAATACCGGTACAAACTGTTAGAAAAAGATCTGTTTTTTACTTTCACTTACGTATATATGAAATATATAGTAAGGAAAGTATTGCGATCGTGAAAAATTTCGACTTCCGGTTTTCAACGGAAATACACGTTTTGGGGTCCTCTGAGTCCAAATAACCAAGTCCCGCGGAATGGTCTGTGTGTCTGTGTGTCTGTGTGAACAGACTAGCTTAAAAACTATAGGCCCTACAAAACTGAAATTGGGTATTTGGTGTATGTATACGCCCGCGATGTGACAGCAAAAATTTTATCAAAATTGCTCAAAGGGAGGGGGTACTTTATTTAATAACTTTTTAAGTTTTTTTCGATTTTTTCAAAAACGGCTCTAACGATTTTGATTAAACTGAGTATTTGATCTATTTATATGCCCGAGATATGACTGTAAAAATTTCATTAAAATTGATTAACCTGAGGGGGGACTTTACTTAATAAATTTTGTATCATTTTCACGTGTTTTTTTTTTTTATTTACTCAAAAACTGCTTTAACGATTTTGATCAAACTGGGTATTTGATGTATGTATATGCCAAAGATGTGATAGCCTACATTTCATCAAAATTGGTCAAACGGAGGGGGCACTTTATTTCATAACTTTTTTTCCGATTTTTGCCTTTTTTTCGATTATATCAAAAACGGCTTTAACGATTTTCATCAAACTGGACATGTTTAATGAAAAATAGGTGTTTTTAAATATCAGGTAAGCTTTATCATTATTAAAATGTTCTGAGGGGGCTTAAATGGGGTAAGGGCCTTTGTTGTTTGTTTGTTTCCTGTAAAGTACCTTTGTTTTTGTTTATATGGAGAAATTAACTGTCTCTCGTTACGCCCAAAAATAAGAAATGGCTAAATATGAGATATGATAAAAATAAAGAAAACATAAAGAGGAGAAAAAAATAAAAATATTCAGTCAATTCATAACACTCGTTGAGCCCACGCATGCGGAGTACGTCTTTAATGACAGACCATTGTTCATAATTAAAGCCGTTCTGTTCATTTGAGAAGTGGCAATTAACAAAACGCATTAATTTCTGATCTAAGTAAGTTGGTAAGTGAAAGTTGTGTGTTACGCGCACGCACCAGATTTTTTTTTTTTTCAATGCATGGCTAGGTCCATTGTTACAATAATTAAAAAAATATACATTAAAAAAATAAATTAGATATATTTTTCGTCTTGCTTATATCTTTGAATTAAATAAACGATGATAGACCATTAAAAACGCATCCGATTATCAAATACTAATAGATTAAATCAATAGATTTAAATTACCTTAACCTCAAACCCCAAAAATTTCTATTCATATTTGTGATTATACGGGAATGCAAACGTAACACTCTATCGCATCTGATTTTATAATGCTCTATTTGGTTGTTGAAAACTTCGTTTAGTTACCATGGAAACAAGCAATTTCCATAAAATACGCAGACAACTCTTTCGCATGAACAGAACGCCTTTACTTATTAAACAATGGTCACTCATTAAATGCGTATTGCACAACGTGGGTTCAAATAGTTTGATGATTTGTTGGAATATTTTCTTTTTTTCTCCTATATGGTCATTTATGAGTGCCCCCTCCGTTTGATCAATTTTGATAAATATGTTGCTGTCACATCGCGGGCATATACGTACATCAAATACAAAATTTCATGTTCGTATGATGTGTCGTTTTTGAGCTGGTCTACCTTTTATCCTGCGAGAGTTGACTAATCCTCAATTGGAATTCGGGCTATCTAGATTTATGTAAATGCTGTTGAATAACATTTGTTTTGCAGGAATCGTACTATCGTTTTCGACACTGTGTACATATTAAGGAGGTGGTTTATTATCATAATTTACCTTTTTAGTTAGCAGCTAATTCTGATTGTATTTGGTCATTGCTTGATGATAATTGTAACCTGGTGTTATGGATAGGAGTAGCTGAAACTCAGGGAGTGGGCCTCTGTAGCTGGCGTAGATCTTTTTCGAGTTCTGACTGACACATGCGGCCTGTAAATGTTTCTACGATGCCTCGTTTATTATGCTGCTGGTTGTCTACTACAAAATTGGTTACATTCATATTACGACAAGTTTGTCTAAAGCGGAGGGCAAGGCCATATTTAATGTCCCATTTGCAATGATAAGAAAGTTATATATAATAATTCTACACGTTCTTTTCTGATCAATGTGCTCTACATTACCTTTACTATAATTCTTAAGTGAACCAATAAAGCACATTTTAAAAACCAGCATTTTTTAATAATGTTTATCGCAATACGCTCACCTGGTCAATTTAAAAACAATGTCTGATTTTATCTAAAAGTCTGCCGTGTCTCTATAACTTATTTTTATCTATAAAAATATGTCATTATACTTTTCTACCTATGTTTTAATAAATGAAGTATTTTTCACGTTACATTATTCATTTATGTAAGGTTTAAACCATGTTTTTTAAACATTTTTTTATAGTTTGTATTAAGCTAAGTAAAAATATATCTTTAGAACTATACAAGTAGAAGAGATGCTTCATCTAAGCCGGAGATAATGCTCTAAGGCTTAGGGGAGGGCGGAAGGAAAGAAAAATGTGTCGGTAGATAAGGGCTCGCAGGGTAGCCAAGTGACGTCACAAAGCCGACGTAATAATAAATAGTGATCTCTAGTATGCTCTGACAGGGTGACTCAGTGTAGCAATTTTAAACCTTCGAGATGCTAGGGGAATATTTTTTCATGTTCTATCTAGTATTCGGTAGCAATGAAATCTTTTGTAATTTACGTAAAAACTTTTGGATTTGTGGGAGAGAAAGAAAAAAATAGTTAAGAATAATTCTTGATTTAAAAGAATAATGAATAATTGAGTCAAAGGTCGTGCTAAAAGTTGATTTCAATTCCCTGGTTTTCCCCCTTTATAACATCTCACTACTTCTAATACCCGTATTGCCAGTGAGCTATGGGATGGCACAAAAAAATAAATTATATCATGAAGAGTACCTACCAACTTTGCTATGTGAGTGGATCCATGAGATATAGATGCTACATGAGTCCCAGGATTTGTTAAACACGGTAGTGCACCATGTTTCTGGCCACTCGAAACAAAAATAATTCAGTAGGTTTTCTATCTTTTCTCTCAAAAAATTCAACCCCTTTTAAAATATTTGAACTTACAAATAACAAAACCGTTTTGAAATATAAACCAATACCTTTAAAATCCCACAATTGTTCCAAAAACACAATGAAAATTGCGCTTGGTACAATAAAAAACTAAAACATTTTTATGTCTTTATCCTTCTCCGATATAAAATGCCTATTATAATCATTAAAGTTGATTTGTTTGTATGAGTTTAATGCTGTTAAAATGCTTTGGCTATCAACGCAAACTTAACTTTCAACTTTTTTTTTTTAGATTTCTATTGTTCTGATTCGGTGATGCATTATAACGAATATCTGAATATATATAGTCTTATCTTTAAGATTTGAAGATACCATTATCGCATTATTGTTTCCAAGGATTGTGGTTGATTCCTGTTTTGATTCATATATTTTGAGTTTTCAAATAAAGAAGGGAAATTCTTGGAAAGTATTTTTAATTATGGCAGCGCTGTAATTGTACAATATTTACGTCTCGGTTGTTTCGTTTTTGCAATTAAGAGTGGGTCAGTCTCTCGTGTCAAATTCTTAGCCGAGAAATCTGTAAAGGTTGCATTACAATAATACAGTATGGAATAGAGCTTTACATTAGTTAGGAATATGATCCTTTTTTATCGAGCCGTTATAAAATTACGTAGATTTTTTCTAAAAACACTTGTTTTTAAGTTAGATTGTATCAGAATCTTTCAATATAAAACTGTAGGAATAGACACTGAATATACTGTACGAAAAATCTTTCAATAATTTGTTTTTTAGCTTTTAAATGTAAACTACATACTTAATAAAATAAATTTTCGGAAAAAAACAAAACAAAAAATAAACTGTTTGTTCTAACGGTATTACTATTTCATTTCTCTTTATTCAAGTAAAGTTTTTCAATCCGAAACGAACAGTATAAAATCGCCAGAGCTTAGTTCATTACTGAATATTAAATAAATTCAAGCAATAATAAAAAACAATCCAAGAACAAAGGACATTTTTTTTTAATACTAAAATAAACATTCTAACTGAAGCCACCAGACCTTTACTGGTTTTGTCATATATAATAAAGTTCTGCTCAAACCAGAAATAAATTTAGAAATAAATATGAGGTAGAAAAGGGAGTCGCTTGGTATTTATTTATTTCCTTATTATTAAAATGTTTTTCATTGTATCATGTTACTTTGAAGATTTTAATTATTAATTAAATTTGAAAGGAACATAAACTTCCTTTAAGAGGTTAAAGGAAGTTTATGTTCCTTTCTATTTTCTTATAACAGGTCCTTGCTTACTGGTCGGGCAGCACTTTCCTCATCTTCAGAATGAATAATTGTATGAAAATTTACGTGTTGTCGCATTATGATACGAGTATTTTGCCGATATTTTTATTTATTTATTTACTATCAAGCTTTGGCAAAAGCTGAGGAAGCAACTATTCCGATTCAACAGTATATCAATAGCAATTTATTTCCCGTATATACCCTTTTCATACAAGGCTTGACCAACTCACTGGTGGATTGATGAAAATATTCTCCTTTAGTTATTAATGCGCCTGTGATTCAATATATTTGAGCCCTCTTAATATTCTTTACCTGATTTATAGTTCATCCTCAACCACAACTGTTCTAATAGAATGGAGAATAATTTCTTGTTTAAAGTAGACAGTTAAAAGCAGTACAGACATTTAAACAGAGCTCAGGGGTCAATCCCTGTTAAATTGTTTAACATTGATTATGGAAATATTAATTTATACTTGGTTATATGTTTCACTATAGTGAGGAAGATTGGTTTTTTCTAGCATTTTCTTTAATGAAGGACTCTCTTTCATGTGTTATATGGTATTTAATTGTCCCGACGTTTGGTTATCTATTTTACGAATTTTAAGTTCCATCGCCAGTTGTACTTATTTAAAGTTGTTATATATGAACATTATAACTGTCTTATCCTTATTTTACATTATTAACTTATTTTTAATACTTTTTTGGCTCTGAACTGATATCACTATCACATTGTTATAACTGCAACTGCTAGCCCTCTTTTTCAGAATGAATAATTATATGAAATTTTACCTGTCGTCGCATCATTTATTTTGGCGATATTTTTTTATTTTTTTTATTTATTAGCAAGCTTTGCCAAAAGCTGAGCTATCGTCTAACAGCTATTCCGGGTCACAAGTATATCAATAGGATCTTCTTTCCCGTAAATATCCTCTTCATGGCTTGACCAACTCTCCGGTGGATTGTTGAAAATATTCTCCTTTAGTTATTAAAGCGCCCGTGATTCAATAGATTTGAGCTCTTTTTATTTATTTTACATAATCATGTAAAATTATGTAATCACATGCACAATGTAATCACCATGCTCAACCTCAACTGCTCAACTAGTATGGAAAATAATTTCTTGTTTAAATTCGACTGTTAAAAGCAGTACAGACATTTTAACAGACCTCAGGAGTCAATCCATGTTACATTGTTTAACATGGATAATGGAAATATTAATTTCCGTCAACTTACAAATCTGCAGAGACTGGTAACCCATCACGATACGTTTTATGTCTTTTAGGCGTTCTTGAATATATTGAAAAAAAAAAGGATAAAAAATATACTATTAAAGGAAAAAAATCTTCTAAATTATTTATCGTAAACGTAGTTGACTTCTTGTATGAAGTGTGTAGTAAAAATCATATAATTTTTCTACTTTTTCATTCAAATCCTCCCAATTAAATAACCATCATGGAAAAAAAAAGAACGAACCTATTAGAGAGAATTATGTACTATTATGTTTCGATATTAAAATAATGATGCCAGACTACCTGTAAAATGTAAAAGCATGTATACAGTAAAAAATAAATATTAGAGAGAAAGATGAATAAAAAAAGTTACATGTTTAAATAACTAATTAATGCTATACCAACTTATTTCATGAATTTATATAAGTAATTGTAAATTTATAAAATTGTATTGACACATGTATTATGCCTAGTACTAATCAACAAATGAACAGCTCTTGTATAGGGTTACTGTATGAGGGAAAGAAAGAAAGGAATGAAAAAACATGTTCGAATAACGCAAAACAATAGAGCTCCGATTGAAGTTGCTGGTAAAATCAGTTTATCTCGTGTTTCGAGCTTTCAACTTTTTACTGGACCGTGTAAAGGTAAAGATAAAACCAGTTCTTTCTCATCAAACCTTCTAACATTATGGATCACACGATTTAAAATCTGACCCGTCCGCGCAACACACTTTCTCTTACCTATTTACTTGAAAGTAGAAATCAACGTGTTTTGATTAATGTGTGAATTCCAAGAAGATAGCTTTTTCCATGCCTCTTTGTTATTTTCTTAAGTTAAAGAGTATTATAATTATTGAAAAACTTGAAAGTCCTCAATACTTACACATTTATTATTGGGTACCTAATTTTTTTTTTTTTAAATTTATTTATTGAAATTTACAACTGTATTTATAAAATAAATCTAGTAAATCAGCTAACAATAAGAAAATAATAGGTCATGAAATAGCATGATGAGAAGCTACCCATTGGTAGCACTCAACTAGTACAATTAGCTTAGAAGATCCCTAGGCCATCTTCTTTTCAGACGCCTAGGAGAATTGTCTGGAATAGAGGAGGAAGCAAGGCTGGAAACAAGAGGATTCGGGTTGGTCGGAGTTTATTATGAAAGGACTGGTACCTTGATCGGGCTAAATCGGCGATATATGGGATATTAAGGTCTTTATGGATGAGTTTATTTGTGACGAAGTAAGGAGCATTAAGGATTTTTCGAAGGATTTTAGATTGCAAGGATTGGATTCGAGAGGAATTTGATGGTTTAGTAGAGTCCCAAAGCTCGATTCCGTAGGTCCTTAACGGTCTTATTACTGTCATATAAATTAGCCTTTTATAATAGATTGGGAGTTTTGAACGTTTGTCTAGTAAGTGTTGAAGTTGTCGGAAGCGACGAGCAGTTTCTTGTCGGTTCAGTCTTGTGTGGGGATTCCAAGTAAGGCGTTTGTCCAGGTGAAGTCCTAGGTAACGGATCTGGTCGGCAGGGATAAGTGGACTTTTATTGAAGGATACTGTTGGACTGGAGGTCATAGGTTTACGGCGAAGGGTAAAAGTGATTTAATGGTATTTTTCGGGGTTGATTTTAATTCTCCATTTCTGGCACCATTCTTCAAGGGTTGTGATGTGGGATTGGAGAGTTTGGGATACAAGGTCTGGGTCATTATTAACTGCTAGCACTGCTGTGTTATCGGCGTAGGTGGTGATAACAGTGTTGGGATGGGTTGGAATGTCAGGTGTTTAAACAGTGTAGAGGATGTGACCGAGGATACTTCCTTGAGGAACACCAGCAGACTGAGAAAGGATGGATGAAAAGGCATTATTATGATTTACTTTGAATAGTCTGTCTGTGAGGTAGGAACGGCTAATGAGAAAGTAGGTAGGAGGAATGAATTTACGGATTTTTACAGCAATCCCGGATGCCAAACTCGATCAATGCTTGTTCTACTTGGAGAAAAACTCCAGTACAGTACGTTCCGTGCTCCAATGCAGACGAGACAACGTCAACTACACGATGGCATTGCTGGATCGTGGAGTCGGATGTTCGGAATCCAAACTGGTGATCTGGGATTATGTGATTTGAGTCTAGGATGGGGTAAAGACGCTTGAGAATGGGTTTTTCAAGGATTTTACTCATGATGGGTAATAGAGAAATAGGACGGTAAGAGGATGGACATTCTGGTGGCTTCTTGGGTTTGGGAATCATTTTAACAACAGCTAGTTTCCATGGATCAGTGAAATGTGTGGTTCGGAGCACAGCGTAATATATGTAGATAAGGAATAATGTAGCTTTTCTGGGGAGAAGCTTTAGGATTCGGGAGGTAATGAGATCGTGTCCAGGAGCTTTGCGGGAAGGTAATTTTTTGATGATGTTGGATACTTCTGATAGATGAAATGCTTTAGGTGGGAGAGTCAATTGGAGTGGAGTGTCCAATTTTACTTCAATACATTCTAGGTGAATAGGCTTTAGGATATCAGGATGTGGATTAAAAGTTTTGAACAGGTGCTCGCCGAATAATTGGGATTTTTCTTCGTCGGATCTTGTCCAGGTTTGGGATTCAGTGAGGAGTGGATGATTACAGTTCTTGAATTTTAGGAGCTTTTTAGTGGTATTCCACAAGGATTTGTCAGTAGTACTGAGGTTTTCGGTGAAGTTATTTAAATTTTGAATTTTGAAGTTTTTTAGTTCTGATTTTAGTCTGTTGGTAAGTTTATTGTAATATGATTTATCTGACGGGTATCTTGTCCTATGCCACTTCGATCTTGCTCTGCGTTTTTCTCTTAATAAGATGCGAATGTGCTGTGGCAGGTTAGTATGTTGTGAGTTATTGATTTTATTGGGTGAGGTGTTATCAGTTATACTGCTTGATATTGAGGTTGTAAGTTTTTCTATAGCTTTATTAATATCTTGAGCGGAATATTCAGATCTAGTTTATTTTCCAAATCATCTCGAAAATTGTCCTAGTCAACACGTCCAGTAATCAATGAAGGAGGGGAAGGTTTAGGAACAAACTTTGAATGTAAAGAAAGCAAAACTGGACTATGATCTGATGAAATGTCGTTTATGGATTTTATTTGGCTTGGGAGGGGGAAATCTGAGAGGAAATGAAGATATCAAGGATATCTGGACGCTTTTTAAGGGATGTGGGCCAATATGTAGGACTCGTGGGTGAGAGGGCGGAATAACTATTGCTAGATGTGACTTGAGTAAGGATGTTACAACGTGAGTTGGATGTTCGACAACCCAATCGTTGGTGTTTTGCATTGTAGTCTCCTCCAGCTATGAAGCGCGGTCCGAGAAATTTGAATAAGGTATCAAGAAGATTATAGGACAGGGAATTACCAGGAGGACAGTATACAGCTGAGAAAGTAAGATGGAGAGGACGAGTTGAGATAGTTACTGAGGTTGATTGAATGGCATCAGTTGAAGTGGAAGGAATAAGGGAATGGGGTATGGATTTATGGATAAGGATGCAGGAACCGGCGTGGGAAGTGTTGTCTGGGTGGTCTGATCTATAAGTGATGTAGTCCCGTATGTAAAAATGTGACCGTTGCGTGAAGTGAGTCTCAGTTAAGAATGAATGAATGAATATATATTTATTTGTGAAAGAATATTTTCTTGTACAAATATTTGACTTTACACTAAATAAGAACAAATTTATTTAAGCTTAATAAATATTCAAAAATATAAAATAAACATTTGAAACACAACACAATAATAAACATGTGGATCAAAAGAGAACAAAAGTTCACACAATAATAAGAGTCAACTAAAAGCGTAAATAAAAAAAGCGATAGAGGAATTCACTAAGTTTAGTAAGACCTACTGAGGGCTGCCTTTAAAAAGTAGAAAATATTGTTGAGTTGATCCTGAGAGTCAATGCTTAGTATATTGGCTAAATTGATTTCTTGATGGGGATATGATATATACCATACTCCTGAGGTACCTATTTCTAAATCCTTCCAGAGTCGAGCATTCAAGAAGGAAATGACATAAAATGTTCCTAAAACTTGGTTACAGAAGGCACACGCTTCATTTTTCTTTTGATGCACGCCTTTGTCCTTGTCGCGTAATCTTAGCTCTTCTGTGCCTGACATTCTCAGCTGACTGACCAACCTCGACTCTTGAATACTTGTATGAAATGTAAGGTACTGCTCTGGTGCATTATATTGAAAGTTACAAAATGTTCTATAGAGAGGGTGATTTGTTGAGTTGAAGATTCTATTTATGTCTACTGATAATAAATGGTTTTTCATTTTTTCTATTACACTTTCCCTATAGTATATGGTATCATTTAGATGACCATCGGAAAACTCTTGTTCACAACCTATAATTGCAGCAATAGATCGAGCTTGTGTGATCCAGTTGTAGTCTAAGTTGTGCATGTTTCTTTCCCTATCCAGTTTCCTCAACCTGTCGAAACAAATGCGAGGGAGTCTCTCTTCCGGCATCGAGGCAAGCTTCATCCACAATCCAATCACCCTCCTGAAGACCTGTAACCTAACATGGATTCTGCCTGTCTTCATGCGTACCAAGTAGTTAGGTGTATTATTAGGCCAGAGATACATGCATTTGAAAAATTTTAATTGGACAGGTTCCAGTGCATCTAAATATCTAAGACTCCAAACCTCAGCACCATACAAAAGAGTTGAAGAGACCATACTATCAAACAATGTTGATTTTGACTCCCAGGAATCACTCTTTCCATTCTTAAGTATTTCTCTAACTTTTGCAGTTGCAACTGTACCTCTCTGTATGAAGTGTTCCGATGCTCTTTGGAATTTACCAGACGTTGTAAATGGGACTCCAAGATGTAAGTCTTGCAGTATTCGAGCTGTTGACCATTCCATAACAGTGGTTTCAGTTTCTTTGTCCTAGGGGATTTGTGAAAAGCGATAACTTTGGATTTTGAGGGGTTTAATATTAATGAGTGGGCTTCCAAATATTGTCGTAGAATCCTCAGTTTCTTTTGGGCCTCGTTCCAAGAATCGCTCAACAAAACGATGTCATCCGCAAGTAGAAGCATTATCACCTCCTTGTTTTGATCGATACTGATTCCTGTTGCTCCGTTTTCCTTAAAGAACTGAACAATGTCGGAAATAAACATTATAAAGAGAGCAGGACTGAGACTTTCTCCCTGAAGTAAACCTGAGGTGATATGGATCTCATCAGACGAAAATTTTCCCACTCTTATCCGTATAGTCGCATCCTGGTATAATGACATCATTAATCTGATGAATTTCCCACTCACACCCAATGAATGTAGCTTCTGCCAAAGGAGGCCGTGGTTGACAGAGTCAAACGCTTTCTTCAGGTCAACAAAAACTCCATAAATGTATCTCCCCTTATGTCTTAAGTTGATACCAATAAGTGCCATTAAAGTAAAGATATGGTCCATGCACCCTCTGCCCGCTCTTAACCCAGCTTGCTCCTCAGGAAGCAGATTCACGGATTCAGCCCAAAACAGAAGCCTACCTGCTAGGATACCAGTAAACAATTTCATTATGGTATTAATGAGCGAGATTCCTCTATAGTTCTCTAGTTTCTTCCTGTCTCCCTTCTTGTACATCAAACGAAGAATTGATTTTGACCAATCTTTCGGTGGCTGCTCTGATTGTAGGATCTGGTTGAACATGTTCAGAACATAATGCTCCCATTCCGGAGGTAAACTTTTGAATATCTCGTTAATTACAATGTCTAATCCAGGAGACTTATTATTTTTTAAGTTTTTTATGCAACACTGGAGTTCTACAAGAGTTATTTCTGTGTCTAAAATTGGGTTTGTTACTGAGAAAAAAATTGAATCGTGTATTCCCTTCTTTCCATAGTGCGTTTGATAAAATCTAACCCATTCTTCCATTTCTATTTGATTATTTTGGTGGCATGCGGGTTTTAGCATGTTTACTGTTTTCCAGAACTGTTGAGTGTTTTTAACATTCCTGAGATTATCTAGAATAGCTAACCTGTATTCTTCCTTTTTTTTAGAAAGGAGCCTTCTGTAACTATTTCTAACTTCAACATAGGTTTTAAGCATGCTTGAGTCATATTTGCTTTTAATCAATGCTCTATGCTTTTGATTTACGACCCTTTTTAGTTCCCTACATTCAATATCAAACCATCGTTGTTTATTTAAGGGGGTTGGTTTACGGCTCCTTCGATGCATCATTCCCGCAACAGTAGTGCATTCATACACGCAATCAGTGAAGTTCTGGTATAAAAAGTCGTTGATCTCGCTGTTGAAATAGATTCTATCTGAAGGGGACATATATAACTGTAATTCCTTTACCTTGCTTGCATCCCATAGTATATAATTTGTTGGACAGCTAGGTTGCCTCTCTCCCATACTTCTGACCATTCTGGCATCCCTAATCTGTAGTGTAGTAATGCATGTCCTGTGGTCGAGAAGTTCCGACCAGACCTTTATTACCATATCTTCAAATATAGGAAAACAATACTCATTAATCCATACCAAGTCAATAGTAATCATTCTCGCTCCAGAAACAAAGCTGCACTTCCCCGATGTATCAGAAAGAGACCGCCCGTTACACAAAATGAAGCCGATGGATTCCATCATTTCCACAAGAAGTCGTCCACGCCTGTTTACTTTTACATGCCTGCTCATCCTGCTTTCATAGAGACTTGAGTTCATTAATAATTCCTCTTCCAATTGGTTTAGATTTCCCACATGCCCATTGAAGTCCCCATTTAGTACAATTGCAGAATTAGGGTAAATTTCTGAGATATTCAGAACTACACAACAAAGCTGTTCCAGACACTCCTCAATGTCGCAGTTCGGTGGCAAATAGATATTTCCAATTATCAATGTTGTATTGCCAAATTTTAAATTAATAAAGATCCAATATTGTTTGGATTCTATTACAGAAATTCTCGCAGGTAAATCTTTATGAACAAGTGTCAATAATCCTCCCCCAGAAACCCTTATTTTTACATCTTTACTGGAGTGTGGAATGAAATCCTGAAGCAAAAAAGGAAGGGTTAAACTATCATTCATAAGCCATGTTTCAACAAAACAGATTACACTACTACTTGTTATCAACCCATACTCATTCTCACCGAAATTAAATAGGTTCCTATATCCATTGATATTACAAAAAAATATTTTAAGTTTAATTTGAGATAAATTGTCTTTTTCCTTATCCTGAGGCCTTGATTTCGTTAGAGGGACTGAAGGATTCGAAGTAAATGGTCAGGAAATATTATCCAGAGAATGGCTTCTGGATCGAAATTTAAATTTTTCAAGATTACGTGCTATTTTTCTTTTTTTAGAGTCTCAGTTAAGAGGGCAATATCAATTTGATTATCGTGTAAAAACAGGTCAAGTTCGTCTCTGTGTTTATGTAGTCCGTTAGCATTCCACAAAACGACAGCTAGGGGCTTTGTGTTCATCGTGGGAGATTAAACGGAATTTCAGAAAGGAGTCTGGTTAGGAGAGTAATGAGGGGTTTGATGGTATTTTGGAGCTCTAATAGGAAGGTGGTAAGGATAGAGTTGATGTCGATGGGATTTTGGTGTAGATTAAATGGTTGAGGGGTAGAATATGTCTTGCTGGCTGAGGGCTGGGACCGTCGTTGTGTAGGAGGAGGTGGGTTTGCTCTTAAAGGTACATCTGATTGGGAATTAGTTTTGATATTAGGACGTGATGATACAGGATGAGGATTTGCTGGTCGTAGTTTCCAGTGGTAGTAGAGATTCCTACTAACTAAAAAACCTCCCTATTCTTCAATGCCACCCCATGGAACCGCTGTCAGGCATCACTTCACGGGGGGGGGGGCCGAGTGGCTAAGTGCCTACTTCTTTATTTCTTTATTATGCCATTGCTTGGCCTCTCCGTTTCCTCTCCTGGGCTCTAAGGGTCCTGCCGATTTCCGCGGCATAGTCTGCAACAGTATACTATATCATAACTTCGATGTTAAAAACAACTTTTTTTTGAACATCAATGTTGTTTTGTTTTCTGCAAATACAAATATGTTTCCTCATCGATGTTTAGGACAATACCATCGTTGCTAGACAAAAACATCGATGTTAAAATATATTTGATATTGTCCAAAACATCGATGTTAAGAGCATATAAATTGATGTTTTTTGTCCAAAACAGCGATGTAAAAACATGTTTGTTTTTGTCATAACTTCGATGTTAAAAACTACTTTTTTTAAATCATCGATGTTTTCTGCAAAAACAAATATGTTTTAACATCAATGTTTTGGACAAAAACATCGATGTTAAAATATATTTGGTGTTGTCCAAAACATCGATGTTAAAACACATTTATATTTGTCAAAAACATCGATGTTAAAAACAACGTTTTATTGTTAAAACATCGATGTTAAGAGCATATAAATTGATGTTTTTTATACAAAACATCGATGTTAAAATATTTTCGTTTTTGTCAAAATCAAAATAGATATTAAAACATATTTTTTTTTTTTAAAAACATCGATGTTAAAATATATTTGATGTCCAAAACAGCGATGTTAAAAACAACTTTTTATAGTTAAAACATATTTTAACATTAATGAGGTTAAGAGAATATATATTGATGTTTTTTGTCCAAAACATCGATGTTAAAACAACTTTTTTTAAAACTTCGATGTTGTTTTAATCATTGACAATAAAAAGTTGTTTTTAACATCGATGTTTTATAATTACGATGTTTAGGCCCTAACAGTTGAATATTTAATAAATGATTATGTAAAACCAACTATGTAGGAAACATCGATGTTTTTATATATTAATAATGAAAAATAAACATGCTTTACACTTAAACATTGATTCAAATACGTTTGGGCACTAATATGTTAATGTTTAAAGAACGTATAAATTAAAAAACATCGATGTCGAAAAACATCGATGTTCTTGACATCGATGTTTTGATTGTAAAAACATCGATGTTTTGCCTTCGATGTCGCATCTCTACTTAGTACAGTACCTACACTGCCAGCAAAGCTGCTTTTTTTTTTTTTTTTTAATTATATGAAATCTGAATTGCAACACTAGAAAGTATCTGTGACAATCCTGTTTTTTATAGCAGGAATTTTAGTAAATTAAAGGATCGAAATGAGAAAAATGCATTTCAATGGTTTCTACGCGGGCTTTATGCATACATGCCCATACACGTTCCACATATACGTGCCAGACGTTTTAATTCTCTGAAACTAATGGTTTTTAAGAAAAGCCATGGATTGCGCCCCTCAGCTTTACGAGGCTTCTTATTGTTTTGTTGCCTTTCCATGGATAAAAAATTATTTCATGTCGTTGTTGCCACTTTAAAAAATACCTCCCCCTCCATTGTCAGAAAGATAATCGTGAAAAACACCTGATGAACTGGTTTTGAAAAAAAACTTAATAAGGTTAATATAATGGTATAGATGCTATGATTTTTATTTATGACTTATTAGGTTTTATATTTTTCCACTAATAAGAGATTTTTCCACTAGTATATCATTTAAATTTCCATCGCGAACAATATTCGTCCCTATATTCAGGAAAATAAACTTAAAATAGTATATGATGAAAACATCAATAATTGCATTTTTTTGTAGCTGACGAAGTCGACAGATTCATATTTGAGGCTTATATTTGTAATAATAAAAAGGGTTTTTTTTTCTTGCATGTAAATAAATAAATATATCAATGTTTATTAAATTATTTTTCGTCGAGAAAACTAAACTATTATAGTCATAGAATATAATAGAAAGAAAGAATATTTATTGCGTCTAGTCGAGATTTGAATCGCAGGTGCTCAGCATTCTTCCACTGGGCTGCTTCCTCAATGAATAAATAGGGAAAAAAATTATACAGGGTGGAATGCTACTCGTGCGACAAACTTCACCAGTAGATTCTCCACCATAAAATGAATAAAAAAGTTCATATTGACCATGGTCCGATTCTCAACCATTTCGGAATAATTTCGCTTTTTATCGATTTTGAAAGATATCACGACCTGGGATCGGAAAACCGTGATATCTTTAAATCTGAAAATTTTCTCTCTCTCGTTACGCCTAAAAATAAGAAATGGCTAAATATGACATATGATAAAAATAAAGAAAACATAAAGAGGAGAAAAAAATATAATATTCTGTCAACTCATAAAACTAGTTAAGGCCACGCAAGCGGAGTACGCCTTTAATGACAGACCATTGCCACGTTCCTGGTCTCCCGCTTTTCTAAGGCGGGTGGGGGTTACCAGAAACGGCTTATATCTAATTAATATATGTAATGAATGTTGTTAATACGCCTTAATGTAAATTGGATACTTTTCCAAAGGTGGCGTGTTTACCAATTCTATTTTATTCTAATAAACCTGTGGCGTAGGGTAAATGATAATAAAGAAACAAATCTAGATTGAACTATATCTTTAATTTTATTGACCAATAATGTAAATCATTAATACCCCCTTAATATATCATATAAAGATATTTTACTGACACGAATAAGTTATTTGATGCTGACTGGCAATTTAACATTATTTAATAAATACTGACCACATAATATTACAACTAGTACTGTATATGTATTAACCTTATCTGGTGGGCACTCTCTGGTGTTTTCTCTGGCCTATGTGCTGGATCAGTCCTTGCCATCTCTGACGCTCTCTCAGATTCAGCCCAGCATCCCATCTCAGCCTGTTTGGCTATCTGGACTCGCTCCCATCTATCCGGTCCTCTGCCCTTCTCGTTCCACTCTCGCCCTCTGGGCACACTACCCGACCTCTGTCCACATCCAAACTCTCTACTCCACTCGACTCTCTCTCCAACTCTGTCTCCTTTTGTCCCAATTTTTTTTTTTTTTTTTTTTTTTTTTTTCTGATCCCTCTAAAACAGAAAAACAGTATTAAAATGTGAAATTCGAACCATTAATGCTAATGGAACGATGCTGTTTTACCTCATTACCTTATACTACCTGTGGTATTTGAAGGTGCGTTGAGATGTTATGTTATTTTATTTTCGCTGTGGTGCAGCTCATCATGATAGCTTTTGTCGATGATTTTGTCCCAACTTCTCTATCCTCCGTATAAGTCTTCTTACCCCCACTCTCTTCAGACTTCCTCTGATTGGCTGGCTGCAGACTTCTCCTGTTTCTTTGGTTCCAGGCTTCTTCTGATTGGCTAGCTGCCTCAAATTTCCATTCCTTTCTATATTCACCGTGTTTCCCAGCGGCCTCTTTGCCGGGGCAAAACCAGGGTTTATGGCCTCTATAATTTCTCTAACAATCTTCTTAGGTATTTCCCTGGATGCCTGTCGACAGCATTGTCGGTCCTAAGCTTTGCTTATTTTGAATCTCTAACAGAAGATATATGGCCCCACTAACTTACAAGGCGGTATTTCCAAGACCTAGCCGCCTTCAGGTAAAGCTGACCACCGGGTTGACCATATAAAGTACACTACATATTTTGATATTATATTATTAATTCGATATCCTTTTCCTATCACGGCAGCATCCACAATACATAGCACCATTGTTCATAATTAAAGCCGTTCTGTTCATTTGAGAAGTGGCAATTAACAAAATGCATTAATTTCTAATCTAAGTAAGTTGGTAAGTGAAAGTTGTGTGTTGCGCGCACGCACCAGATTTTTATTGTTTAGAAAAGAGTAAATTTATGAGACTTTGGTCATACATTTGTAGTAGTAAGAATCGAGATATGTAGAACGATTCTTCGGAGAAATTGAAAAGGGAGGAGAGGTTTACAAATGAAATTTGCTGAAATTAAGTCGAGTAACTAATGTTGACCACTGATACTTAAATTCCTGGACTTGTTTGATCTGAGCCTCATTAATTTTATTGTATATTTGTAAAGCATTAATTTTACTTTACTTTTTTATTGTATATTGTTTTCACTTATTTATAATTATTTCTGCTTTGATTATGGATGAGTAATATTACTGTATTATAAGATTTAAAAATAGCTTAACTTTTATTTAGTCAAATTCATTTCATTTAATTGTTGTTGGGGTTTCGCTTATTTATCCAAGCATTATCAAAACTAAAAAATAATAAATTATAGGTTATTTCTATTAAAAAGAAATTCTAAAAATTGAAAATTAAGGAACATAGGAAGTTAAGGAGTAAGGAACATATCTAGAAATTTTTAAACCTTATTCATATATAGTAGTCTACAAATTATCTTATAATTTGAAGATTATAATCAGATTCATTCAGTAATGTTCAATTTTTAAATAAAAATATTCAAATATTCAACACAAATAAAATAATAATAAAAACGACTATTAATCCATAGTAATTTTTATGACTTATTACTTCACCATTTCATTACTGATGGATGATTAATATTCATTGACTCTACCAACCATAATAACTCGGACTAAATTTTCTTATTATAGCATCGTGAAGGTGATCTCTACTAATGGAGAAAGAAGTGGTTAAATTTTTAACCTATCTCTTTTACTAATTAAATATTATAACCGGACGTGTATCAAGTGATACGTCTGATGAACTTATAAGTTTGTTAAATAATGGTAAAATATTTAACAGCATTGAAGCCCAGAAATGAAGAATATTAGGGAGGGCTTATGCTACGGTCCCCTCAACGCAATATGTTCCCCGTGGCGAGGGACGAGGCTAATGCAGTAACGCCTTTAGAAGAAAGAAGTTGTTATGAGGTGTTGAACTTTATAACGACTTGGTTCAAAGTGGCAATTTCAAGTTTTCTGTATGGATTAAATGGCCTCGTATATGGTTCTCTCCCTTATATAGCTACTGATTTCTTTCATGTACTGAATATTTTTCTGTATATACTCTCGCCGATAAAATAAGCTTCAGTCTATAAACGTGAACGCATTATATAAATTTTTTTCCGGAATGGTAGTTTCAACAGGCTTAAATAGACATTAGCATAATAAGAAAGAACTTCGTTGGTGGTTTTGAAAGAAAAGTGTGCATGGTTTCAGCAAAACGACTTATACCTCATATGGTGTAACGATTCCCTTATGGTTGATCTTATCAAGGAATATTATCTGTAACCCGATGGTAAAAAAAACTATGTGCGTTTTTCATTGAATTAAATTTTCCAATACGGATTTAAATTCCATGATAAATTATTCCAATTACTTTTTACGAAATGAAAAACGTTCGTATTGTAAGTAAATAAAACAAAGCATTTAAATCCAAATTGTTAAATTTAATTCAATAAAAAAATGGACATGGTGGTATTTACTAGGTTTTTCGACCAGGTTTTTTAATAATTTTACAAAACCGGTTTTTTTTTAATGTAAACCTTAATGTAAAAAGAAGCTAATGTAAAAAATTTAACTTTAATGTAAAAAGAAGGTAATGTAAAAATTTAAGTTAAAGGTGGGAACCTGATTACGCTCCAAGTCAGATCGAAATGAACTCACTGTGACATGGTTTATTGGTTTTGGTCCAGAGGTTCTTACAGTAAAACACCAAAATATTCAGATACCAATGTAATATAAATATTTCAGACTCCAATGTAATTTAATAGTTGAGATGTTACTTAATATCATAGTTCAAACACCAAATGTAATATCATATTTCAGACACCAACTTAAAATCATAGTCGAGACATATTTCAGACACCAACTAAAAATCATTTTGAAATAATTAGTTTTAAATTAAAATTAAAATAATACAATAGTAATTTAACTCAGGAGGCTTACCGCTGAGATCCACAAAATAAAAAACAATAAAATAATGGACACTTCTTCGCCAAACATAGAAATTAACTGAAAAAAGAAGGAACGGTACGGTACGGTACATCCACTCGGTACCACAGTTCTTACGGGAATGGCCAATATAGGTAGCGACACCATTACTAGTTTAAATTCAAACTACCCGCGCAAACAGCCGCCTTGCGCGAAAAGGGCTCAAATGATCTCTTCGCGACTCCAGACGGACGCAATCGAAGCGAAAAAAACTCGTTACACACCCCCCTCCAGCGCGTAAGTCCGTCAGGATGGTCGAAATAATTTAAGTTTTGAAGGATGCCATAAACCTACTAACTTCCCACTATGATCCCTTAACTTACACGATCCGCCGGCAGTAACCGAAACAACCGTATAAGGGCCTTCATATTTGGGGTTAAGTTTAGCTGCAAGTTTATCAGCCGCCGAAGATAGCTGGAAAGTCATCTTTAACACTTGATCTCCCGGACTGAAACAATCTTTCCTACGTCTCAAATTATAACGCCTACTCTGAGTTAGACTCGCTTTAAGAGAATTTTCCTCTGCAACGTGATGTACTTCAGGTAATTTGCTTAATTTAGCAGCCCAAGAAGCCTGTTCTTCTTCGCGAGCTACCAGGATATCCCCTTGTGGAGCTTGGTGTAAAGGCCTTAGCTCTCTACCAAAATTCAAGAAGGCAGGGCTGAACTTTGTTGAGTCTTGAACGGAAGAATTTATTGCAAATTGTATCTCCCCTAATTTCTCGTCCCAGCGTTGGTGTCTTTTCCCGAGATACGTGACGATTAGCTGCTTTATATTACGATTTGCTCGCTCTGTGGGATTTGCCTGTGAGTGATATAAAGGTGTAGTCTCTCTCTTAATACCGAACTCCTTAGCTACTTCATTTACAAGATTACTAACAAAATTCTTTGCATTATCGGTAATTAACTTCTGAGGTGCCCCAAACCTATATAATATTCGGGATTTCAATTTCGATACAATAACTGAAGAGGTAGCTTTTCTAATCGGACACAATTCTACCCATCGGCTAAATAAATCAACGAAAACTAAAAGATAAACATTGCCTTTTGAACTTCGAGGGTAGGGACCCATAATGTCGACTGACACAATTTCCCAAGGCTGCTTGTTATAGCGAGGGTACATTAATCCGCGGTGTGGTGTATTACTGGGTTTGACTTTCTGGCATAATTCGCATTGTCTGACATATTGGCTTATATCGCGATATAGCCCAGGCCAGTAATATAATCTGCTAACCCTAGCAACAGTTTTATCTATACCCAGGTGGCCCGACTGCGGAAGATCATGATTATCATAAATTATAGATCTACGCAAATGTCTAGGAACAACAACTTTCCATTCCTCACTGGGGTCCTCAAACTCTCCCTTCAAAGGGTTCTTCCGATGATATAATAATTGTCCATCCTTTATCAACCATCCAGGATGAAATTCTGGAGACTTTTTGACTCGGTAAAATTTCTGATTATACCATTCGTCGGACGTTATGGAGGATTTCGAAGACGAAATCTCACCGGAAGAAGAACCATGATTGACCAGACCTGTATCACTGGCATCGGTCTGTAATTGAAAAGGCTGCTCAAAATCTGGTCTGGCTAATATTGGTGCTTCAGTCAGAGCTGACTTGAGAGCATTGAAAGAGGCTTCCTGCTCTTCTGTCCGTACCCATTTAGCTTTACGTTTAAGCAAGGATGTAAGTGGAGAGACAACTGAAGAGAAATCTTTTATAAAACGACGATACCATCCTGCCATTCCAAGGAACCTTCTAAGTTGCCCAACATTAGTAGGAGGAGGAATCGAAGTTACGGAACTAACCTTGTCTGGATCAACACTCATGCCATCACTATTAATTAGATATCCCAAGTACCTAACTTCATTACATCCAAACTCACATTTTTCGGGGTTGATGCGCAAACCTGAAGCTTTAAGTCGACGGAATACTTCCTTAAGCATATCTAAATGCAATTCAAAAGTTGGCGTACAAACCAAAATATCGTCAAGGAATACTACTACGTATGGGTAGAGTTCGGGCCCAAATATTGAATCTGCTAACCTCTGAAAGGTTGCAGGTGAATTAGTTAGTCCAAACGGCATAACTTTAAATCTAAATAACCCTCTTCCGGGGTAACTAATAAAGTAAATAACTGTAAATGCAGTAATGTCTTTACTGGATTCGTCCGCTAGTGGAACTTGCAAAAATGCCTGCTTGAGGTCGAATTTGGACAGATATCTGGCTTGTCGAAGTCCGTCCAAAAGAGAAGTCATATTTGGCATGGGATAGGAATCTTTTCAAGTAACTTCATTTACTTTACGAAAATCTATACAAAAACGGTAGCCCGATCCCTTGCGAACCATGACTACAGGAGATGACCATGGGGATTGGCAAGGCTCCACTAAGCCTTCTTCCAACATCCGATCTAGCTCTCGGTACATTGCCTCAAGCACTTTGGGCGAGTAGTGATAGGAGCGTTGTTTGATAGGTTGAGCGCCATTAACGTCTATCTTATGGCTTATCCGCGTTGTTAATCCCGGAGAATCTTGAAGAGTTAGCAAACCTTCACTAACTACCCTATCCAGATCCAACCTTTCTGTGGAATTAAGTGAATTAATACCGCAAAGTTTGGATGTTTCATTTCCCGAAAATTGAAACTCTTGACGAAACGAGAATTTATGGTTAGGATCATCTTGAAACCACCATGTTGCTTCACGAAGGTTCGTGCATATATTAGAGTTAACTATAAAATCTAACCCAAACAAGAACATAAATGGAAGCGTTGTTAAAACATATAGTATTGTGTCATACGACCTATCTCCAACGGTAATTGGAATGGAGAACCTTTTATCCACAATACTAGTACTTCCATTAGCGACACAAATATTAAACTTAGGAATTTCCTCTTCGACATACCCAAGCTGAATGAGAATTTTAATCCCTTCTGGTCCAACGAATGAGGTCGTGGAACCAGGGTCAAATAGTGCCGAGTAAGGCAAGCTTCTTTGGCATTGTTTTCCTATTTGGAAAACCATGTAAAGCTGTTTAGGTAACGATAAGGGACAAAGAGGTGCGGTAGAATTTTCTAAAGAATTCGAGACGACACAAGGAGAAACGAGATCATACTTGGAGGTACACATAGGTGTTCGATAAGGAACGGTAATAGTTGAATTGATGTTTGGTGGGTCAGCTAAAACCATGGGAATAGGAATGACCCTTACTTCCGATTCCCTTGCCCATTTCCCGGAGTACATTTAGGACAGGCATGAATGGAAACTCCTGGGTTACCGCAACGATAACAGAACAACTTACGAGGCTGCGAACACCTAGAATATACATGAGGTCCACCGCAATTCCAGCAATTTATTTTCGGAGCTGGCTGTAGGTCTTTTGGAGCGTTTTTATTGACAATAGGTCCAGTACTATTTCTGGATTGTACTTTATTCGATGGGAATAACCTTTCCATACAACCAACTGATTCCGTTTTTATTTGTTCTAATTCACGATTGCCATTGGATTTGTCGGTAGCAGTGTCTGTTTCTTTTGACATTGAGGAACCCGAAGGTGAAACACTAAAGATTCCCGTTATTTGTTCTTTCTCATAATTCGAGTTATTGCCGTGTCTAGTTGTATTGGGATTTGTAAATCGGGTTTTCCCTTTTGCATTAGACTTTTCGGATCGGCCTTCTTGAGCCATCATCTCGAAGACTCTAGAACGTTCCGTAACAAAATTTATCAAGTCCTTATAAGAAGGAATTTCAGTTGACTTTATTCGTTCTTCAAACGCTTTTCTAGTACCGGGGTCTAAATTTGTGAGGGCTAAATGAAGTTTGATGAAATCCCCCATGTCTTCAATACCTAAAGCCGATAACGCAGAAAAATTATTTTCATGCTCAGATAAAAATCTTTGCAAGTTACTAGCTGAAGAGTTGTTTAAGGGAGTAAAATCCATCACCCTCTTGATATAAAATCGGGCGAGTCGCCTTTTATTTTGATATCTAGAGACTAATGCATCATAAGCTAGGGAATAATTAGCTTCGTCTAGTGCGAACCCAGAGATAAGGGACAGAGCTTCCCCGCGTAAGCTACTTCGTAAATAATGAAATTTCCTAATGGTCGATAAAGAATTTTCTCTATGAACCATAGAGTCAAAAAGAGAATAAAATCCACTCCATTCTTCCAATTTCCCCGAGAATAACGGTAAATCAATTTTCGGTAGCTCCTGAGGTACAGGATAAATAGGGGTAGGCAAAATCTCAGGTTTCTTTTCAGGAGGATTGCACGCTTTTATCAATTTATAATAATTGGCTTTAGTGGTATCAACTAAATCATTGAATGAGTTTAGCACTGCGGAGGTTTCAATCTTGTCCTTTTTATCCGTCACAGTTGCGTTATATTCCCGTATTTTGGACTGAATATTCTTAAAACGCGACTCATAATTGACTAGCCTATCGTAAACTGGTTTAAAATCTACTACGGTATTGACACTCAAAGAGTTTGATTTGGTAAAAATGTTCTGAACTGCGGCAAAAATGTCCTCCCGCTCTGATATTAAAACGTCGTTAACACCCATGATAGCAAAAGAAACCAAAATGTAAAGAAAAAATTAAAATAAATGTATAAACTAGCACTCTGAAAAATAATAACAAGAGAAATTTTAAACTGTTTAAATTAAACAGGCAATTAAAATAAAAATATGTATAAAAATGCAGAATATTAAATAGAAAAGATAATAAAAATTAAATTGAACTCGGGTAAGCTTCCTTTACAAATCCAAAAGGTATCCAACTAGTGCCTTAACAGAAATTTTCTTTTCATACCAAAACAAAAGTTTTAAATTAAAAACAAAAGATATAAATTAATGAAACAAACATTAACTATTCCTAAATTCTAATTAAGATAAATCTTAATCCATAAGTTAGAGTCTTTAAAAAAAGAAAACTAAAACTATTTCATACATAAAAGAAAATAGTATCTCTGTTATCAAAAGTTATTTTTAAAATTATAAAACAAAAATTAAATTCCTTATTATAATAACAATTCTTATTAAAAGATAATAGAATCCAAATTATCAAATTAAAGTAAATTAATAAAGGTAAATGAAATCTTAATTTGAAAGTTTTGAAATTATCTTTTGAAATTCAATTCAAATAAAATAATCTACATTTAAATTCCAATACTGTTTGTGAAAACATTATTTTTCCTTAGAACAATATATTTTGAGCATTCAATCAATGAAGAAAAAAAAAATATATTTTGTTAAAAAGATATAAGTAATTGAAAAAAAAATTAAAACCATGTAAAAATATTTGTTAAAAGGCTTACGTAATATCCAATAAAATCTTTAAAGAAAAATTATGTACTTGTCTTTCTTCGACAATGTTAATTCGTTGAAAATAATTTTCTTACGATATTGAAGGGAAATCAGTGAATAACAAAAGTATCGTAAGTTAAACATAGATTTAACTTCGTTCTTGTTATTGTTATTGATTTAGCTCAAACGTAAGTATAAACTAATACTCTCAATTTAAACAAAGTGCTCAAACAATATAACTTGTACTCTCTCGTACTATGTATTAGATAAATTTGCTTAATATTAATTTTATATTAATAAAGCTATTAATTAATAAATCTTCAAGACGACACTTATCTTGGAGTTTTCCTTAGTCCCAGTTCGAGGCGCCATTAATTTGTGTGACATGGTTTATTGGTTTTGGTCCAGAGGTTCTTACAGTAAAACACCAAAATATTCAGATACCAATGTAATATAAATATTTCAGACTCCAATGTAATTTAATAGTTGAGATGTTACTTAATATCATAGTTCAAACACCAAATGTAATATCATATTTCAGACACCAACTTAAAATCATAGTCGAGACATATTTCAGACACCAACTAAAAATCATTTTGAAATAATTAGTTTTAAATTAAAATTAAAATAATACAATAGTAATTTAACTCAGGAGGCTTACCGCTGAGATCCTCAAAATAAAAAACAATAAAATAATGGGCACTTCTTCGCCAAACATAGAAATTAACTGAAAAAAGAAGGAACGGTACGGTACGGTACATCCACTCGGTACCACAGTTCTTACGGGAATGGCCAATATGGTGGGTACCATAGGTAGCGACACCATTACTATTTTAAATTCAAACTATCCGCGCAAACAGCCGCCTTGCGCAAAAAGGGCTCAAATGATCTCTTCGCGACTCCAGACGGACGTAATCGAAGCGAAAAAAACTCGTTACATCACAAAAGAAAAAACTTGGCAGTGAACGACCTGGTGGTAGTTGCAAAACCTAACTGTCCACCCCTTATGTGGGCCTTAGGCCGAATAACAGCAGTTTTTCCTGGAGTCGATGGAATTGTGAGAAAGGCATCAGTGTCAACCAAGGCCTGCCATAAAACTCTTCGATTGATCAACCTTATGATCGCATAAAATTGTGTAAATATGTTTATATTTTTTCTCATGAATGAACTAGACCGTTCATTGCCGGGCGGTGTTCGCTATTTTGGTTTTATTTTATTTCATCATACATAATTAAGTTTTTTCTTGTTTTTTTTTATTTACATTTTAATTTGAATTTGACACCTTAACTGCCACCGGAGATAGCAATCGCTGGGCCAACAATTGGGTTATCAGTGGCATCATGATGACATTTGGAAGGGTTTAGAATTCCAGGTTCAGCCATTTTTTTTTTGGGGGAACTTGCTTTCTGGATGTTGGATAGTAAGCATCGTCGTGTGTGTTCCTCAGAGTCCGCTCTTGACACCTCTTGGGTGTCAATTTATTACAATTTTCTGCCTCCCGGGTATGACATTCATAATTATTTTGAAGTTTTCTCTTCAACCATCATTGTTTGCCGCTGGCCGCAAAATTCAAGAAAGACGAGCAACAGGTGAAAATTTCCTTCATCCTAAAACATTCCTTCAATGTCTTTTACTCGATTATCCTCATTTCACCCTTGCCCGAAATTCAGAATCAGCGTACAGCGTAAGCTTGGTAAGTTGCATTAAAGACTTATTTCATTTTTTTTTATTGTACAGTTCATTTAATTGTACTAATTGCTTTTCCGAGCTCACCAGAGCGAAATAATTTTTTTATCCCGTGTTTTACGTTAGAGATATTGATCAGATTAATTGTATTTTTTCCCATTTTTTTATTTTCACTAAAATTATCGGACATCAAAATCTGACAGAGGTTAAATGTTTGCCTTGTAATCATTCAAGTAATTGAATATTTTTTCGTGTTTTATGGGCGTTCATGGCTAATGCGTAGTTCGTTACAGATTATTCAATTAACGATTCCTACACGAGGCTTGCCGGAAGTCCGCCATATTGTCCACCAAAACCAAGCCGTTTGCCCTTTTTTGAATTATTGTAATCGTCGAGGAAGGTTACATTGTGTTATCCTTGATTGCGTATTCCTAATTTTGACGAAACAATCTACTCGGATTTTGACTTTTTTAATCGATTGTGACTATTTTGATAAATTCCCGATTGTGGAGAAATATTCTAATTTTGATTTATCACTTGATACCAGTTTGGCCTTGCTTCTCTGCGTCAGTTCAGGCATTCTTTGTTTAATTTTTTCCCCTTTTAATTGGGTATTCTACGATCTTAAATTGTGTTTCAAGGGACTTTCCCTGATTGTGAATTTTTGGGTCATTATTGAAATGGCTCCTAAACTAACGTTGGAAAATTTTAATAGAATTTGTCATTTGACAAAATCTGTTCTGAATTCTTTGAAGGTTCAAGTGGATCAGTTAGCGCCTTCAAGTGCTCACCTGTAAGAGTCAAAGGCAGAGCAGAATTGAGCGAAGAGCTTACAGAGGAAATTCTCGTAACCTCCATTGAGGCCATCAGAAGTCTAGCAGTTGAGCTACAATGCACAGTGGCTGATTATTTAACTGTTGGTTATCCTTTAGCTTCCTCCACTCTGATAAGTGATTCACGTTCAATGTACAAATCGAATTTGATTTTACCCAAAATGAAGCTCAACAAATTTAGTGCCTCTTATTCAGAATTTTACCAATTTTATTCCCGATTTGAAACCTTGGTGGATAATTCCCCTCATTTGTCGGACTGTGAAAAATTCGAATATTTGCTGGGGCACTTGAAAGGCACAGCCTTAGATGTTGTGAAGCATTTTCCTTTTAACGCTGATAACTACAAGGCTGCACTTAAGGTTTTGAAAGATAGATTTTCAAACACTCATAGAGTGGTCAGCTTTCATGCTAATTCTATTAAAATTTGCCAACGTTAGTTTAGGAGCCATTTCAATAATGACCCAAAAATTGACAATCAGGGAAAGTCCCTTGAAATACAATTTACGTAATAAAAGATCGTAGAATACCCAATTAAAAGGGGAAAAAATTAAACAAAAAATGCCTGAACTGACGCAGAGAAGCAAGGCCAAACTGGTATCAAGTGACAAATCAAAATTAGGATATTTCTCCACAATCGGGAATTTATCAAAATAGTCACAATCAATTAAAAAAGTCAAAATCCGAGTAGATTGTTTCCTCAAAATCAGGAATACGCAATCAAGGATAACACAATGTAACCTTCCTCGATAATTCAAAAAAGGGCAAAAGGCTTGGTTTTGGTGGACAAAATGGCGGACTTCTGGCAAGCCTCGTGTAGGAATCGTTAATTGAATAATCTGTAACGAACTACGCATTAGCCATGAACGCCCATAAAACACGAAAAAATGTTCAATTACTTGAATGATTACAAGGCAAACATTTAACCTCTGGTAGATTTTGATGTCCGATAATTTTAGTGAAAATAAAAAAATGGGAAAAAATACAATTAATCTGATTAATATCTCTAACGTAAAACAAGGGATAAAAAAATTATTTCGCTCTGGTGTGCTCGGAAAAGCAATTAATACAATTAAATGAACTGTAAAATAAAAAAAATGAAATAAGTCTTTAATGCAACATACCAAGCTTACGCTGTACGCTGATTCTGAATTTGGGGCAAGGGTGAAATGAGGATAATCGGGTAAAAGACATTGAAGGAATGTTTTAGGATGAAGGAAATTTTCACCTGTTGAACGTCCTTCTTGAATTTTGCGGCCAACGGCAAACAATGATGGTTGAAGAGGAAACTTCAAAATAATTATGAATTTGATACCCAGGAGGCAGAAAATTGTAATAAATTGACACCCAAGAGGTGTCAAGAGCGGACTCTGAGGAACACACACGACGATGCTTACTATCCAACATCCAGAAAGCAAGTGCCCCCAAAAAAAAAATGGCTGAACCTGGAATTCTAAACCCTTCCAAATGTCATCATGATGCCACTGATAACCCAATTGTTGGCCCAGCGATTGCTATCTCCGGTGGCAGTTCAAATTCAAATCGAAATGTAAATAAAACAAAAATAAAAAAAAGAGAATAATTTATGATGAAATAAAATAAAATCAAAATACAGAACAGGGGATGAATCTGTAGATTTTCAGACTTTCTAAGTTTGGGTACTGCAGAAGTCAAGTTGAAGTGGATGATTATAATATGTTTTGGTGTGGCCATACTGCTGACAACGTACACATCATCATCATCCGGGATCATCCGTGCGTGTAATATAAAAACTCTATATCAAAATTTTTTTCGTTGAAGGATGCCTTAGAAACATCAACGAAGAACATTGGCAACGGAAGTCGGCGCCCCCTCTTCTAAGACTGGCCACTATCCTACGATATACTTCGGTATTCTCGGGATAAACGCTTACCCCTCTTATAAACTTCTTTAGCCTGAAGCTGTTAGGGCCCCCTTCTTTGTGAAGGTAGTTTACAAGAGCTGAATAGTCTTGAACGTCATTCAAATGTACTTACTTAACATTAACTAATTGGTTATTTGATGGCTGTGGGTCAATATTTGAGCTTGATAAAGGAGCGTATCTATTGCTAGTAGTAACAGAATTAGTAACCTTCATTTTCTTGCGTGCGTCTCTATCGGACGCTATTTGTCGCTTTCTACCTGATACAAGCTCCCAGGGAGTAGATTCGGGCTGATTTTCATTAGAATTGTCCATTTCAATTGCTAGATCACTAGATTCTAACAAGTCCGTCATTGTTCAGCGGGCGAACCCACTGCACTTAAATTTTTTCTCCCCTTTCTTTCACACTAGTTCAACTTACCAGTAGGGGAAGAAAAACAAGTATTAACACACAATTTAAACCATTAAAACATGTTAAAAAACTTTTAAAACACAGAGCAAAACAAAAACACGTCTATCACCATTAGTCACCAACAGCTGTTGTCCCTTCATAATAGATTTAATTAAAAAATAAAAATGGTATTGTAATATCTCATTGTATTTTATTCTTTTAAATGTCGATAAACGTTAAATGTACTTTTCTTGGCTATGTACTTTTCTATTTGCCTTTCTTAACCGCCTTTATTTTGTTATTGATATGAATGACCCTGGGGGTGCCGTTATGGCTAAAGACGCGCAATCGAGGCGCCGAAAGACGTGTGCCCTGCTATCGGCTGTTGATGACATTCGATCCGTCGGGCTAGATTATCTGGTTATGAAATGAAAGTGAGCCGCGGTGGTGGTAATGACTCAATAAAACATGACTCCTAGCGTGCATGCTATCTTCTTCCCTCTGCTCCAATTTAAAATATACAGGGGGAGGTTAGGTCGCTGCCGATAGGATCTGTATACCTCCGCCGCGATAAGGAATGTTTAATGATAATGCACCCCTAGATTAATATTGTGTCACTGCTCTAAATTCTGCTTAGATACAGAGCGCTTATAAAAACAAAGCGACCGCAAGCTCGCGCATATTTAAACCTCTCTTTGGTATTCATTGGCTCTCTTCATGAATCGTAGAATCACGAGAAGGAATAAATACCTCAGGAATGGTGCTTACAAAGTCTTCTGTTGTTATTTGCTATGAATACATTTAGTAACTTTCTTATTCATTAGATAATGCACTTATTTAAATTATGGTGCTTCAGCCTATGAATATTTGAACTCAAATAAATGACGTAAGAGAGGTAATGAATATTCGAAGAAGATAGGTAATATATGGGAATATGGATATTGTGATCTATTTTATTTTATTTTTTATATTTTAATATCGAAAATCTGAAATTTGTCTGAAATAAAAAATAATTCGAAAAATAAAAATGTCTAAAAGGTAGTCAGCCAAAAGAAAGGAGGGAAAAAAAATAATATAAAGACTTCTTCAGATTGTCCAATAGGAAACAATACTCAACACTAATCAATCAAAATCATGTAAGGATAACGAATGTATCCTGGTCAACAACAAGTCTGGTGTTCTTTAATTCTTACTTCATGAGTTTAATAATCTTCTTAACTGTAAATAAAAATTTTGTAGGTGATAAAGCAATAACGTAAGCAGAACACAAAATCTGGATCTCAAGATACCTGATGGTGAAGATGAGTTTGAAGGTGTCACCTGCAGTCTAAAAAAAATAAAGCAGCTGATGTTAATCACCTGCATGATTCTTAAAATGTGGTGCAAATGAGACTACTAAATCGCTGAATCTGCTTCTTTTATATACGCACTGCAATCGGATATTTGCATATACCTACGTATCCTACGGGTGATAGTTGTCACAATTATGTAGATATTTCGCGAATATTCTACATTGTTAGGAAAGGAAATCTGCATCAGATTAGATGTTATAGGCTAAGAAACCAAAACTCAATATCCATAGATTTTAATGCTTTGTATGACAGCATTATAATGCTCTCAGAGGTACGAACATACCTTAGAAACTTTATAAAGCTTACTATGAAAAGTGTGAGGCTTATGGTTCGAATAAATAGCAGCAGAGAATAGAAATGTCAAGCAGAAAAAGGAGTTCAGCAAGTCAATACATTAGCCCTTACGTTTTTTTAACTTACCACTTGAGGTTATGCCACTTTACATCAACAACAAACAAACATAGTTAATAGCCTTGTTCCATCGTAGGCATTGTATGGCCTACAATGATATAGGCAATGTAGAGTGCTCTTTTCAAACCGTGACTGGACCGTGCTTTTCTGATACTGGTTGTTCCTGTCAATTGGACAAGTCTTTTGGACTCAAGGCGCATATTTTAAGTTTATAATAAAATTGAAAAGGTTTCAGAATTTACTTCACTGCGATCTGAGGACACATAGGAC
This sequence comes from Aelia acuminata, assembly GCA_911387785.2. Taxonomy (NCBI): domain Eukaryota; kingdom Metazoa; phylum Arthropoda; class Insecta; order Hemiptera; family Pentatomidae; genus Aelia; species Aelia acuminata. The sequence goes on along the minus strand of OU426979.1, from coordinate 87,956,240 downwards.
AATAATACCGATATTGGGATGAGGAGACAGCAGCCAACAAATGCTAATTTCAGTTGAGAATACAGCAAGGCAGGCAATCACTTTTCAGGAAGGTTAAGCTCCTCTTCTATCAGACATTTGTGCGATTCGTACGCATGGTCTAAGTACTGAACAACGTTTAAAGGTCAGGCCACACATGTCCGCACCGCATCCGCACCGAGGCACGGATCTGATTCATTTACGAAGGATAGATAGTAACCGTTCACACACGCGGATGCGGACATGTGTGGCCTGACCTTAAGGGCCTATTCACACTATCGGTTTCGCGCCCGTTCCACTCTCGCTCCGCTCCCAGTCCGCTCTCGCTCTACCCCATTCACACTAGCGCTCCGCTCCCGCTCCACTCCCGGTCCGCTCTCCTAATGTCTTACCATATTCACACTATATAATTTTACACCGTTCAATTTTGAAAGGTTTAAGCTATTAAAGCCATTAATAATCGAAGTTGTCTGTATTCGGATTTTAATTAATTATTAACTTCCAGTTATTTAAGTATTCATTTATTCTTGAATTTTACGGCCAAAAAAAAAAAATCAATTTTCGTTTGTAGAAATAGCTGGTAAGTGTACTTTTCTTGATGAAGAAGATAATATTATCAAAAAATATAATAAGAAGAATATATTGCAACACAATGATAATTATTAATAATAATTATAAATTAATTTAATTAATGGTGAAGAAATAATTTAAATTTTTTTCGGAATGTATTCGAATACGCTTGAAAATTTCAAGTTGAAATCGGTAATTGCTACAAATTTACCGATTGTGTTCTCTTCTTTTCCTGATTAATATTTTAATTATTTTTTGCTTTAATATATTTTTTGTTAATGATCTGACATTTTTCATAATATACTGCATTTTTATTCGTTTCAAATTAAACGTTATTTTATAATAGCAATGAGTATGTAGTCACTAAATAAATCGGTGACCATTTTTTACGAGTACATTAATTCATAGCAAAATATATCTCAAACATAACATGAATTTTTCACGTCGAAAAACCGCGCGTATTGTTGGTGATTTTTTTTTTATCATTTCAAGCGTATTTGAATACACTCGGAAAAAAAATTTAAATTATTTCTTCACCATTAATAAAATTAATTTATAATTATATATATATATATATTTTAAAGTTGAACTTTTTTGGCCATAAAATTCAAGAATAAATAAATACTTTAATAACTGAAAGTTAATTATTAATTAAAATCCAAATACGAAAATAAGACGGTTTCGATTATAAATGGCTTCAATCGTGAACGGTGTAAAAATTATATAGTGTGAATATGAAATGACTTTAGGAGAGTGGAACGGGAGTGGAGCGGGAGTGGAGCGAGAGTGGAGCGGGAGCGGAGCGAGGCCGGAACTGGGCCAATATTGTGATTAACCTCTCTCCATTCCTCTTTAGAATATTTTGCCAGTGAGACCGGACCTGGAGCGGAGCGGGAGCGGAGCGCTAGTGTGAATGGGGTAGAGTAAGAGCGGACCGGGAGTGGAGCGAGACCGGAGCGGTACCGATAGTGGAATTCTCTGTCTATTTCTCTTTAGAATATTTGAGCGGACCGGGAGTGGAGCGGGAGCGGAGCGATAGTGTGAACCGCCCTAAAACGTTTACTAAATTTTAATGTCCCTAACATAAGGATGCACACATAGTCTAAAATTTTTAAGCTTGAAATACTAGAAACCATTTTATTCATCTACTAAATGTGAATTCAAGAAACTGTATATCACTTTTTGTTAAATAACATTATTGTACTGATGTGAAAAGTCTTTCTATTTTGAAATATGTTGTTACTCAGCCACTAAATTAATTTCTTAAAATGTAATTCGCGTTAATATTAAAATAACATCAATGAATTATTAATGTCTCTTAATGAAATTTATGAGTTATTCCATAAATTTCCAGTTAACAAATGTATAGGATAAATATATTACATTCCAGTTATTTACAAGTTATTAATTTCTAAAGCGATTTCGCAATCCAATTTCATTTAAACGACTCAGGATTTTACCGAAAAATAGCACGGAACACCAGAACACAATCTAGAAGACGATTCCGAAACTGACAAAGCAACAATGTACATCCAAATTGAACACAAACATTGGAAAAGCCCCCGCTTGTGGCGTGACTAAGGTAGATATCCTTCATGGAGCTATTGTTTCATATTCGCTTTGCTGATGTTAATCGTCTGATGCTGCTGAATTTTGATGATAATAAAATTTGTAGGGTATTATTAGTGTTCTACTAGGGGAAAGGAACCCTGTTCATAACTTGAATATTCTACCGCTTACATCCTCCTCGTTGAGGATGAATTCAGAGAGCTTTGTTAAATTAAGTTTTGTTGCTTTCTTGTTCTAGTTCTACCTCTTAATGTCTGTAATATACGTATTTAATTACAACCGATTTTAAATAATTATTATTTATTTTTTCTTGCATGTAACATTTAACAACAATATCTAAAGGAAATGAAAAACATTGTTTTTATCCACCTTTGGAACATAGAGATTAAGTTGCAACCATGAGAACATCTCATTTCCATTTTTTTTAGAAATATAAAAAAAAATCAAAAAGTGTGCTTATGACTGTCAGAAAAATGACTGGCTGAATAGATAGATTCTTACATAAATAGTTTATTGGCTCATAATTTCATCGTTTAGCCTAGTAGATCACATCTCATGATTTTATTTATAATCTTATAGACTTAAATTAAAAAAATCTTTTTTACTCCAAACATTTATATGAGCATGTCTAAAATCAGAAAACATGCGGGGGTAGCTCAGATGGTGGAGCGCTCGCTTAGCATACTAGAGGTACCGGGATCCATGCCCGGCGCCTCCAAAAATTTCCCCCCCTCCAGATTAGCATTGAAAACAATAATTATTTTATCACTCTCTTATTGAGAATGCAGAAGCGATTTTAGGGAAGTATAATTGAATCCAAACCTTGAATTGAATCCATTTCCTTGTTTGGTTATTGATCGAGTTAATATATAATATAATATATAATCGTTACTAGTGAAACTTATATGTTAGTCGTATGTGGAAGTCAATATAGGTCCACTATTCCGTTAGTACTTGTTCTTTTAGCGACCTACAATTTTTATTTATTTTTTATGACAATTGCTATTTTTCATTAGTAGTTCTATAATAATAATAGTGTGTTTTATTTTTCTGACAAAACAAATGTGACTTTTTTTTTTACTTTCACTTACCTATATATGAAATATATAGTAAGTGGAAGTATTGCGATCGTGAAAAATTTCGACTTCCGGTTTTCAACGGAAATACACGTTTTGGGACCCCCTGAGTCGAAATAACCAAGTCCCGCGAAATGGTCTGTGTGTGTGTGTGTGTGTCTGTGTGTGTGAACAGACTAGCTCAAAAACTATAAACCGTGCGATCATGAAATTGGGTATTTAGTGTAGGTATATGCCCGCGATGTGACAGCATAAATTTCATCAAAATTACTTAAAGGGAGGGGGTACTTTACTTAATAACTTTTTAGGTTTTTTTCGATTTTCTCAAAAACGGCTCTAACGATTTTGATTAAACTGAGTATTTAATGTACTAATATGCCCGAGATACGACTGTAAAAATTTCATCAAAATTGATTTACCGGAGGGGGGACTTTACTTAGTAAATTTTGTAACATTTTCACGTGTTTTTTTTTATTTATTCTAAATCGGCTTTAAACATTTTGATCAAACTGGGTATTTAATGTATGTATATGCCAGAGATGTTATTGTAAAAATTTCATCAAAATTGATTAACCAGAGGGGGGACTTTACTTAATAAATTTTGTATCTTTTTCACGTGTTTTTTTGATTTTCTCAAAAACTGCTTTTACGATTTTGATCAAACTGGGTATTTGATGTATGTATATGCCCGACATATTACTGCAAAAATTTCATTAAAATTGATTAACTGGAGGGGGGACTTTACTTAATAAATTTCGTATCATTTTCACGTGTTTTCTTTATTTACTCAAAAACTGCTTTAACGATTTTGATTAAACTGGGTATTTAATGTATGTACATGCCCGAGATATGACTGTTAAAATTTCATCAAAATTGATTAACCGGAGGGGGGACTTTTCTTAATAAATTTTGTATCATTTTCACGTGTTTTTTTTATTTACTCAAAAACGGCTGTAAAGATTTTGATCAAACTAGGTATTTGATGTATGTATATGCCAGAGATGTTACTGTAAAAATTTCATCAAAATTGATTAACCGGAGGGGGGACTTTACTTAATAAATTTCGTATCATTTTCACGTGTTTTCTTTATTTACTCAAAAACGGCTTTAACGATTAACAAAAATAAGATATGAATGTAGAAAAATGTGTGAATTTGGGAAATGATATTTAGCAAAACACGTCAATTTCTATTCTAAGTAAGTTGGTAAGTGAAAGTTGTGTGTTGCGCGCACGCACCAGATTTTTTTTTCTAAAGACTAATAAGATATAATAGATAACATGATATAGGTAATGATAATAAAATATTTCGCTTCTAATTCGCACACGTTAGGCAATGGGCTATTTGCACGATTGCCCGGTTGGCCTCTTTTCATAAATCCCATTTTAATTATCAGTCTTTTAAGGTATCATAACAGTACATATTCACGATCCGATTACATAAGTACAATTCCATAAAATAATTCCAATAAATATAACTTACTTACATAATACGAGTAAAAACAATATATAACAACTCATATAATTCAAAATGCCGTCGCGTATCTTATTCCTAAAGATTTACATGGATAAAAGTTCTGTTTTTACTATGCGATAGGACGTTTTTTTAGTTTGAAGAGAAGTCAGATTTTAATGCCCAGGCTGCAAGTAGAAACATATATGATTGATTAATTAATGTCTGATTAAAAGCTTGCGAAAATTATTTTTTATGTTTTAACCGAACAGGTCCCGATAAAAAATTAAATGAGTATACTGTAAATTAATTAGCTATTTGAGGGAAAACATCAGTGAGTAGCTATGAACGCGGAGATGAGAATTCAATCAAAGAGACGACGCCAAAACGTGGCCCTTAGCTCGTTGATAATTATCTAGACAAAAGCCACGTTTTTGAAGTGGAGGGGAATGTTTTTCCTGAAAGGGCAAATGTTACATTGCTATTGCAAATTTTACATGTTAAATTGCTGTAATTTAGCCTAATATCGGATGTTTCAATTAGTCGTTGCAAAAATTATTTAAGTGATTTGAAAACTGTTTATGAGCTTACTGACAGCAAGGACGTCCGCAGTTAAGTTTTAACTTGTAAGTTAAGTCCGCATAATTAAGTTTTCATAACAAATCAATAGAGGAACAAAATTAGACGCCGTGATGTATTATGTTTTGTATTGTCACATTGACAAAGATACAAAAAAAAAAAAGTCTACTTTATTAGTTCTTTAGTGAGTGAATGCGTACAAAAGTACGTCAATGCCTAAAATATTTTAAGCTGTTGTTTTATAAAATAAATATGGTACATTATAATCTTTATTAATTATATTTTAGAAAAAACCTTTATTTCCGTAATAGATTTCCGAATGAAATATAAGGTTGTAATTGTTATGACTAATTGAATCTTCTGGAAAAGCAATAGAGACTAAAATTCGAACAATAAGCTCCAAATTTCCACAAACTGTATATACACCTTCTATCGATTTCCATTCGCGATATATTTAAAAAAGGTAAAAATACTCGACTATTGATAAAATTAGGATTTTTCCCCTTACAAAAATAAATAATAATGAATCAAAAAATTTCAGAAGACTTTCAAGTTTTGAAATAATTATAATACTCTATAACTTTTGGTATAGTGTAGTATAGGTGTATTATTACTACTAGTGTAATATGTATAATAGTGGTATAGGTGGAGAATAATAAACTAAATAAATATGTAAATTTGGATAAAGCTATTTTCTCTGAAGATTCCAAATTGCGTTAACCCAATTATCAAAACACGTCGGTTCCTGTTCTAAGTAGGTTGGTAAATGAAGGTCGTGTGATGCATCGCACCAGATTTTTAAGATATGAATCGTAATAGACTCGGTAATTCAAAAAATAGAATAATTTTTATATCTAACTCTAAGATTAGAAGTGCTTGATGTCTATTTTCAGTCTGATTTCTATTTTTGAAATTCAGAAAAGAAAAGTATTTTTACATTCTACTGCTTATGAAAGTATTTCTTTCTAGACTGTTAGCTAGCCTAGAAAGTGATCCATTACACTAATAGTAGTGTAAAGGAAACATATGTTTTCTTTACTGTACTTCAAAATCACGACACAGATACGAGTTTGATTTGAGTTGAGTTGTACTAATTGTACATTTAATCCTTATATATATATAAATCTCGTGTCCCGATGTTTGTCTTTCTATTTCTCAGAAACTACTCAACCGATTTTAATGAAATTTGGCTCAATGTATATAGTTTTGGCCAACAAAGGAATAGGATAGTTTTTAACTTGATTAGTGATCAAAATAATTCTTATATAGTGAATTATTGCAAATACAGTAGGTCGTGTTTCGATTTATTAAAATGGCGTCATATGTCGATTTCATAACGTTTTTGTTTATAAGCATGCTATTGTAATACAGGTTATCATTAATATAATTTTGTATTGTGTTATGTGAGTGCAGTTATTTGTTCCTATATTATTATTTTCCCCATACAAATAGTAATACAAATCTTTGTATTTATTGTTAATTTTCATTAAAGAATAAATAAATCAAGAAAAGGTTACAATAAATTCTCAAAAGTGTAGGTACTTTTTCTTCCTTTCCCTTTTTTATTTGTATTTAAATTAAATTACTAGCTAAACGCTGAAACGCTTTGCTGTGGCCCATTCTGAAATCAACTTTTAGTAAAGTAAATACATTTTAATAATTTAGATTAGGCTGTTATTTGAAATAATACTCTATAAATGTTGTAACAGCACCTACTGTGACAGGTGTAACCTAATAGAAACCTGACTTGGGGAGTCAGTGTTGCCAAAAAGTAGTGAAAATTAGTGAACTGGCTACACTGCGGGTAACCAGTCATAAAAACTCCCTGAGTGTGTTTTGATTAGGTGTTGTGGGATACTTTGCGCTTTGCTAAAGAACTGCATAATTAAGACTTTAATATTATATTTTCAGTTGATTTATTTAACAGAAGTTTCTTTATTTTCATTATTCGTTTTGTTATTATTATTTAAATACAGTGTTTTTTTTATTTTACCAAACCTTTTTTTTTTTTTTATCCCGTGCCCTAAAATGTAAAATTTAAAAAATTCTTAATTGTATTGGGTTGTCCGAAAAATTCGTAGAGATTTTTAAAATAAAATTTACCTTTTATTTTTTCTACTAAAAATGAATAAAAAAGCTAATGTTTGTTTATATGCCTTTAATCCTCATGGAATTAACTATGTTTACACACTGAATTCGTCTTTATTAAGGCTCAGTAGTGTAGTTTATTGCAAACCAACATGAGTGACGATTCAGTTCATTTTCGGCATATTATGCTGTTCTTTTTTAAAAACGCAGCCCAAACTGCAAGAAAGATTCGTGCCGCATATGACAGCGATTCAATTGCTGATAGCACGGTTCAGAAGTGGTTTTCGGGGTTTAGATCAGGAGATTTCGATTTGGAAGACCAACCCCGGGCTGGCCGGAGTTCAACTCTTGACATCGAGGATATTATGACGGTCATCGCAAACACTCCACAAATTACTGTCAGTGAGATATCTGCGGAGTTAAGAGCCTGTAAATCGACCGTTGGAGTTAGCAAATCGGAAAGGAGTGCTATTCCACCAAGACAACGCTAGGCCCCATGTGTCTTTAAGGATCGGCAAAAGTTATTAAGCTACAGATGGGAGGTTTTACCTCACCCACCGTACTCTCCTGACATTGCTCCTTCGGATTTCCATCTTTTCCGTTCCCTCGAAAATTTTCTACAAGGGAAATCCTACCCTTCAGAAGATGACATCGAAACGGACCTTTTATTGTTCTTCAGGAGTAAGGATAGTGATTTTTGGAAAAAAGGGGGAATGGACCTTCCAAGCCGTTGGGAAAGGGTAATCGCTAACGGTGGTAACTATTTTGTAGGTTAAATAAATAAATTTTAAGCTGTTCATCAATTTTAATTTTTGTCCAAATTTCTCTACGAATTTTCCGGGCAACCCAATATTATGTAAAAACCTCTTTCTTTTCTGCTTTTATTTCTCATCACTCAAATATATTGCTAAATTAAAAGCTTCAACACACCACCCTCCTACCGAACACTTATTTACCGAAGGGTCGGAAAATCGAGGTCTCAAAGAAATTTAGAAAAACGCCTATCAAAAGGACATATATGACGCGTTAACCAAGATTGGCATGACCCTAAGCAAAATTAAACCCGTTGTTAAACTAACAATACCAAGTTGAAGTAGTGTTAGGCCAATAATCAATAGATCAATGGCTGAGGTTACCAAAACTTATTTCAGTCATCCTTTTTAAAATTAGTGGAAAAATATAGCCATTTCGAGTTAATTTATACCGAGCCATCAAAAAAGGGCGATAGTGTTGGCAGCTCCGTGAGTCGTAAACACAATCAGCTCCTTTTTAATCACAGTACATTGAAATATGAGATGTAAAAAATAAAAACTTTAACTTTCCTATATTCTTTACCAAATACTTTTAAATGGTGTAATGCTCTATTCTCAATCACGTTGGATTTTGATTAGCTAAAAAGGTTTTCATCTTTATCAATGAATATTGGTATCACTGTATTCGTTTAAAAATAGTAGGATATAACTACTGAGCCACAGCAACGCGTGGCCGGGTCTGCTAGTGTAGGGGAAGGGGTATTATTATTAATTCAAATACTATCCTTCACACCTAATATTCGCTGATTCATTTTATTATTTTCCTATGTAAATAATAACTCTGTTTTGTTGCTTAATCATATGTTCAATATTCAGTTGAAAAAATTAATATAACTGAAATTGATTAATGAGTTTAGAAAAACATTTATTGTTGCACACAAAACAAAATACAATGTATGAATATTAACAGAATAATAACCAAGAAAAATTCCTCAACAAAGTAAAGAAGAAAAGAAAAGAAAACTTATGTATAGTTTATCTAAAATTAACCAATACAAAAAAAAAACTGTGATTTTTAACCTAAAGTAAACTAAAATAGATAAACAAATGTAACTAAGTTGTTTTATGATTTCTAAAGAAGTGTTTCTATTTAAACAAAATAAAAATAAAAACTTAGTGTCTTCAAATTACAAAAATAAACCTTTTGCTGTAGACCGATGTTTAAATGGAGGTCGCCAGGGCGATAAATGAAGGCCGGGCCCGGTGGTAGGGTTGGCTCTCTGGTGGTGTTCCAATAAAAAAATTGGGAAGATGCATTAAAGTTTACTTTGTGCACTATTGAACATTACACTTCACCCTAACACTCGAGACTGGAAAGGCACGTGGCGTCAGCTGTTTTATAACTAACTAATTAACACCACCTGGTGTTATAAACAATGCGCTTATTTACGTTCTATTGTTAAATAAACATAATTGAAATTAAACTTATTTTAAATAAAATATAACTACCTTATGTTGACATAAATTTAAATTATATTCTAAAAATAAAAATAAAATAAATTTTTATTCAGGCTTTAACATACCGCCCACCAAAATTTATATTAAATTTTCATATTTTTAACTTAATAAAATAGTCAGCTATATCATTTTTATCCCCACAATGGATGCTAGACGTAGCTGGTTTATAGATTAAACTTAAGGGAGCAGCGGGGCTAGTTTCCTAACTGGGCGTGTGTATATACCCTGAGAAGTTTTGATTTTCACCACTCTCACTACCCCATCAGACCCAGGATACGTTTCGATCACCCTCCCTACTGGCCAATGTAAAGGTGGTACATCGGATTCTTTTAAAAGCACTAAAAGGCCTGGTTTTAAATCTTCTGTTTTTGTTTTCCACTTACTCCTCATTTGCAGTGCATTAAGATAATCATAGCGCCACCTATTCCATATATCTTTTAAACATTTCTTTAACAGCTGCCAGCGGGATAGGCGATTGGTAGGGATTTCACTACATTCATCTGGAAGACTCACTAATGGAGTACCGATTATAAAGTGGCCTGGCGTTAAGACATCGTAGTCTTGTGGTGATGATGTCATGGGGTATAAAGGGCGAGAGTTTAACACTGCTTCAATGCGAATGATCAGCGTATTGAACTCTTCAAGAGTAAGAACCTGCGTCTTCATGACTCTTCTAAGGTGTTGTTTGAATGATTTAACGCCTGCCTCCCAAATTCCTCCAAAATGTGGAGCAGCAGGAGGTATAAATTCCCATTTGATGAGTTGATTTGACAGATGATGGGCAATTTTATCCTGTGTCTCTTGTGACTTCAACCACTGACAGAGCTCTTTCAGATATCTATCTGCCCCGATGAAATTTTTTCCATTGTCTGATAAGATCCTATTTGGTAGACCTCGACGTCCTATAAACCGGTCCAATGCCGCCAAGAAAGCCTCCGTCGTAAGGTGCGAAACAAGTTCAATATGAACTGCCTTTGTACTGAGACATACAAATAGACACACATATGATTTTCGGCGAACAGAATTCTTCCTTGGGCTTTCTTTTGTGATAAATGGTCCAGCGAAATCGAGTCCAATGTTTATGAATGGGCGTCCTTGCTCAAATCTCGTGCTTGGTAAGTCGGCCATTATAGGGTTGTAATTTCTAGCTTTAAATCTATGGCAGGTTACACATTGATGTATGCGCGACCTAACGATTCGTCGTGCAGCTATCACCCAATAACGCCTTCTTAGCAATGATAATAATAGCTGTGGTCCAGCGTGAAGATAGTTGCGATGCATGTCATCGATGATCAGTGAAGTGATGTGAGCTTTCGGTGGTAGTATAATGGGATGTTTTGCACTATACGGCAAGGGACTCTTAGCGAGCCGTCCGCCCACCCTGATGATTCCCTGGTTGTCGATAAATGGTGACAAAGACTGCAAATTTGAGTCATCCAATGGTGATTTTGAATTAAAATAAGACTCCTGAGTAATTTTTATAAGAATGCGAGTAGAATTTATAATTTCATTAACAGTTAAAGGTCCTCTTCGTCTTTCATTTAAAACTGATTTGCAATTGTGTACGAACCGTTGAATTAACCCAAAGGTGCGTACTAATCTGCCCCACGTAGAAAATCTTTCAATTATCTGGGGCATCTCGGATTGCGCAGTAATGTTCATTACATTCGAAGATTCTGTTTTAAGTTCGGGCACTTGACTGATGTAATTTAATTTTGAAATCGGCCAGCCTTTAGGTTCCATATACATCCAAGGGAAACCGGTCCACCAAAATTCATAGTTTATCAAAAGTGAGGGCGAAGTTCCTCGAGAAGCAAGATCAGCCGCATTGTCTTTTGATTCAACATGATACCAATCTTCAAAAGAAGTAGATTCTAAAATTTTAACGACTCGGTTAGCTACGAAGGTTTTGAGTTTGTAGGGAGGAGTATTGAGCCAAGAAAGAACGACGGTTGAGTCAGTCAATAAATAGATATCTTTTACCTTTAAACTACTGAAAAAGTTTTGTAGAGCATCCATTGTCTGCACAAGTAATAACGCTGCACAAAGTTCAAGTCTGGGAATTGACAAAGTCTTGAGTGGTGCTAAGCGTGTTTTAGAAAATAAAAGATAAGTGTTGATGACTCCATCTTGATTTTTCATTGTAAGGTATATGACTGCCGCGTAACCTAAAGAGGAAGCATCTGCGAAACCCACAACAGTTATTTCTGAGTTCCTATTGGGCAGAATGCATCGAGGTATTCGAATTGCTCCTAAATCAGTTAGTGTATCAAATAAAGTTTTCCACTCGGTAGCAATAGCATTATTTATTGGTTCGTCCCAATCAAATTTATGTTTCCACAAAGCCTGAAGTATGGTTTTAGCTCGAAAGGTAACGGGAGACAAATACCCTAGAGGGTCGTGCATCCAAGCTATGGTTGACATGATGCCTCGTTTAGTCGGGGTGTAATCCAGAGTTTGGATTTTGTAAGATAAAAAATCTTCAACCGAATCCCATTGAATACCTAAAACTTTGATTGAAGCCTCTTCCAAATTTGATAGTGATATGGTTTGTTCATAATCATTTAACTCCAAGCTGTGTAGCAACTTTTTGTCATTGCTGGCCCATTTTTTAAGTTTAAACCCCCCTTTGCCAAAAATAGATACCAATTCTATTTGCAGTTTGATAGCGTCTTCTATGGTGTCTGCACCTGTCAGAATGTCATCAACATAAATATTTTCTGCAAGAGCTCTGCTGCCTAAAGGGTAACTCGCTCCTTCGTCGTGAACGAGTTGTCGGATTACCCTAAGAGCTAAGAATGGTGAGCATGATAACCCAAATGTCACACGATTGATCTCAAACTCCTGAACGCTATCTTTGATATCAAATCTATATAAAAAATGTTGAAACGCCCTATCATCGGGATGTACTAGTATCTGCAGATACATCTGACGAATGTCTGCTATTAACGCAATCGGAAAAAGACGAAATCTCAGCAGCACATCCCTTATATCCAACTGAAGTTTGGGTCCGGCTAGCAACTTATCGTTCAGTGACCCGCTAATAGTTTTTGCTGACCCATCAAAAACGATTCTCAAGCTGGTCGTAGAACCGTCTTTCACCACTCCATGATGAGGCAAAAAGTATTTTGCTTGTTTGTTAGTAGGAGAAATGTACTCTTGTAGCAAGTGTTCTTGCAATACATTTGCATATTCTCGCTTAAATTGTGGGTTTCTTTCCAATTTCACCTCCAATCGATGAAGCCTGTGTAACGCCATTTGGAATGAATCCCCAAGCTCCACTTTGTCTTCCTTAAACGGTAGACGAACAATATAACGTCCGGTTGTATCGCGTGAATGGGTTGTGACAATGTGTTGTTCACACTGTAAATCGGTAGGATTTTTAGGTTGTATCGAAGCTACCTCTTCTACCTCCCAGAATCTTTTCATCACCTTGTCGATAGATGAATTTTCTAATATTTGGGTTGAAGCCATTAGGGCGGAAATCTGCGAATTTCCCTCTTGTGTAGAAGTATTAAATGGACCTAGTATGACCCAGCCATAAATTGTTTTTAAAGCGTTTGGCATTCCTTCTGGAGTGGATAATGATTCCCCGGTTAGGATTTGAGCAAATAAGTCGGCTCCCAGAAGAAAATCTATCGGTCCTGGTGATGCGAAATTTGGATCTGCTAATTCGTAATGTGAAAAATACTGCTCAACTGCCGTAGGAACTCGACTTGAAGGCGTGAGGTCGGTAATGTTTTCTATTATTACAGCGTTCGTGGTCAATTGTGGATAGTATTTATCTCTTGGTATTAACGCACAAATGGTTTGATATTTTCCTCCTGAAATAGGGCTGCTCGCGATTCCTCTCAGAGTATGTGGATTATGGGAACGAGGTAACCCCAATCGTTTGGCACATTCATTTGTGATGAAGGATCTTTGAGCCCCACTGTCAATGATAATACGGATTTTTCGAAAATTTCCGTGAATATCTTTAATCCGTGCAACAGCTGTTCCAAGTAAGATGGATGAGGTCCCCATGGTGGCAGAGGATAATACAGTACTGGCAGGATTTTGTGGCTCTGGTGAATTAGTTTGAGGTTTTGGCGCTGTTTTCTGAGACTTTCCACCGCCATCTTTGTTGTTAATAAAATGTAAAAGTGAATTATGCCTCTTTCCACATAACCGACAAGAATTTATAGATTTACAATCATGTGAGGAATGAGATGAAACTAAACAGTTCACACATAATGAATGAGCCTTAACTTCCTCAAATCGCTTGGTAGGGTTCAGTTTAAGAAATTTTTTGCAACGGTATATTCTGTGACGTTCGTGACATAACGGGCAACTATTGGACCTGTCTTCGTTCGTTGTCAAAACCACTTGTTTAGGGTTCCTATAAGGAGTAGGATTTGTAGCACCTTGCTGATTAGGACTTAGGCTCAGGTTATTGGCTTGTAATTGTAAAAATTGCCGATGTATAAATTCTGCAAAAAATTCAAAATCTGGGATATCTGGCATTCCGGCACATTCAGCTTCAAAACGTTCACGGGTTCGAGCATCTAGCAATCGCAACGCATACGTATAAAGAATAAATCCAGCTGGATCGTTTACATTTAAAGATTTAAAGGCAACAGCGCTTTCAAGTATTATTTGCGAAAATTGTTCGAGACTGTTGAATGTTGCCTTTTGAATAGGTTTGAAATTGAAAATTTTCACCAGGTAATTGGATGCCTGGAGGCGTTTATTGTTATATCTTTTACACAGACTTTCCCATGCTTGTGCATAACCTGCTGCTGAAATAACTATTGCTGATATTGCCTGTGCGGCTTGCCCTTTCAGCGAAGATTTTAAATAATGAAACTTTTGAATTTCCGCTAAGTTCGGATTTTCATGAATTAATGAGGTAAAGGTATCTCGATATGAAATCCAATCCGATACATCCCCATTGAAGGTGGGTAAATTGATGGATGGCAATTTTAGGGTACGGGTCGAAGGCTCCATAATGCTCTGATTGATAGAAATTGATTGGGAATCAGATTTTAATTCCTTAATTTCTACAGCTAAAATTTTGTAGAATAATTCACGACATTCTTTCTTGAGAACCTTTAAAGTCTCAACTGCATCAATATACGATAGGGACTGTCCTAAGCTAATAGCTTCATTAGCCATTGTTCTAAATTTTTCATATGTAGAGTCTAGCCTAGACACTCTAGCTTTAAAAAGGGTCACCTGACTGGGGTTGTTTGCAATCAATATACTTAACTGTTCGGTCTCTTTTATATCATCCGATAAATCATTGACTTCAGCCAAAAGGTTATCGAAACGTTCCTGTTTAGGGTCAGGTTTAGGTGCCATCATATATTTTAAAGATTAATGTAAAAAATTAATACTGAGATAGAGAAAATTAAAATGAACTAAGCACCGCTACTTTACAATAAAGTTATTTAAAAAAATTAAATTGAAATTGAAAAAAAAAAATGCTAAGATTTAAAAATAAAAAATTATTAAAAAAAAAAGTGTGCAACAATAAAATCCGAGCGTCGGAGGACCAGAATGTAGGGGAAGGGGTATTATTATTAATTCAAATACTATCCTTCACACCTAATATTCGCTGATTCATTTTATTATTTTCCTATGTAAATAATAACTCTGTTTTGTTGCTTAATCATATGTTCAATATTCAGTTGAAAAAATTAATATAACTGAAATTGATTAATGAGTTTAGAAAAACATTTATTGTTGCACACAAAACAAAATACAATGTATGAATATTAACAGAATAATAACCAAGAAAAATTCCTCAACAAAGTAAAGAAGAAAAGAAAAGAAAACTTATGTATAGTTTATCTAAAATTAACCAATACAAAAAAAAAACTGTGATTTTTAACCTAAAGTAAACTAAAATAGATAAACAAATGTAACTAAGTTGTTTTATGATTTCTAAAGAAGTGTTTCTATTTAAACAAAATAAAAATAAAAACTTAGTGTCTTCAAATTACAAAAATAAACCTTTTGCTGTAGACCGATGTTTAAATGGAGGTCGCCAGGGCGATAAATGAAGGCCGGGCCCGGTGGTAGGGTTGGCTCTCTGGTGGTGTTCCAATAAAAAAATTGGGAAGATGCATTAAAGTTTACTTTGTGCACTATTGAACATTACACTTCACCCTAACACTCGAGACTGGAAAGGCACGTGGCGTCAGCTGTTTTATAACTAACTAATTAACACCACCTGGTGTTATAAACAATGCGCTTATTTACGTTCTATTGTTAAATAAACATAATTGAAATTAAACTTATTTTAAATAAAATATAACTACCTTATGTTGACATAAATTTAAATTATATTCTAAAAATAAAAATAAAATAAATTTTTATTCAGGCTTTAACAGCTAGTATAAATATAAATATGTAAGTAGATTTTTTACGATTCATCAATACCTCCTACCATATGATTTTCATTCATTATTTGTTAACCTCACACGTTTTATTAAATGTTGCTCAAAATATAATTCTTTTAAAATAAATTTTATTTTATTTTTTAGTATAATGTAAAATAATTTACATCAGTTGTACAGAAAGTTTCCCTACAATATTCGGTCTAATTACCGAGATCGGCTTCGCCTCGCTCGTCAAACCAGACCTCGTACTGTAAAAAGCCACTTTTTGCACTAGTGATGTAAATAACTGCTATTAGTTGTTTGTTTTTAGAGTCCTTAATTTTACAGTCTTTTATTTACAGTTTCAATATTTTTACTTTCACTTACCTATATATGAAATATATAGTAAGTGGAAGTACCAGGTGTGTAAATATGAAACCGAAATTCGCCAATGATAGGAGTTAGCAGTCAATATAATCTTCTAACTAATCCGTCAGTGGTGTTATCTGCTTTTGCCTACATGTAATAAAGAGATCCAATTGATACCATTAGTTTCATTCTATAACCGTGTTTTTAGTGGAACATGTCGACTTTTGTGCCAACAAATCAAGATTTGCGGACAGCATTTATTTTCCGTTTCCTTCTGAAAAAAATTGGAGCATTATCACATAGGATGCTTATTGAAGCTTACGGGGAGCATGCCCTAGGCAAATCTCAATGTTTCGATTGGTTCAAAAAATTTAAAGATGGATTTCGATAAAAGAAACAAAGACCGTGGAAAACCACAAAAAAAAAAACTTTGAAAACGCTGATTCGGAAGCGTTTGTTGGACAATTATTACATGTGACACCGTCTCCATTTGTTTGAAAGGCATGGAAAAGATCCAGAAGGTCGGAAAATGTGTACCTCACCAACTGAATGACAGGCAGCAGGAAGCTCGAAAAACCTCATGGCAAATGCTGCTCGCCAGGTACAGAAAAAAAGTCATTTCTTCATCAAATTGTGACTGGTGATGAAAAGTGAATTTGCTTCGAGAATCCTAAGCGTAAAAAATCCTGGGTAACTCCTGGTGAACCATCTGCATCGCTTGGGAAGGAAGAAAATGCCTGTGTCTGGTGTGATCAGATGGGTGTTACCTACTATGAGCTGCTGAAACCTGGGGAAACTGTTAATACGGAACGCTACCTACAACAGATGATAAATTTGAATAAAGATTTGCGCCAAAAAGTCCCAAATATCAAGAAAGGACACACAAAGTGATCTTGCTCCATGACAATGCCCCATCACATTCGGCTAAACGGACCAAGGAAACGATCCAAGTGTTTGGTTGGTAAATTCTTCCGCATGAGGCTTATTCATCAGATTTGGCCCCATCCGATTACCACCTATTTGCATCGATGGGACACGCACTAGCTGAGCAGCGCTTCACTTCTTATGAAAATGTAAGAAATTGGTTAAGTGATTGGTTTGACTCAGAAGAGGAAGCATTATTTTGGCGGGGAATCCACAAATTGCCTGATTGATGGGAAAAATGCATAGATAGCGAAGGACAGTACTTCGAATAAAAAAATATGTATCATTTTTACACAATAAACTCTTATTTGCTATTTGAAAAATTCCGGTTTCATATTTACACACCTGGTATTGCGATCGTGAAAAATTTCGACTTCCGGTTTTCAACGGAAATACACGTTTTGGGGTCCCCTGAGTCCAATTAATCAAGTCCCGCGAAATGGTGTGTGTGTGTGTGTGTGTGTGTGTGTGAACAGACTAGCTCAAAAACTATAAACCGTGCGAACCTGAAATTGTGTATTTAGTGCATGTATATGCCCGCGATGTGACAGCAAAAATTTCATCAAAATTGCTCAAAGGGAGGGGGTACTTTATTAAATAACTTTTTATTACTTTCACTTACCTATATATGAAATATATAGTAAGTGGAAGTATTGCGATCGTGAAAAATTTCGAATTCCGGTTTTCAACGGAAATACATGTTTTGGGGTCCCCTGAGTCCAAATGACCAAGTCCCGCGAAATGGTCTGTGTGTGTGAACAGACTAGCTCAAAAACTATGAACCGTGCGAACCTGAAATTTGGTATTTAGTTTAGGTAAATGCCCTCGACGTGACAGCAAAAATTTCATCAAAATTGCTCAAAGGGAGGGGGTACTTTATTTAACAACTTTTTACGTTTTTTTCGATTTTCTCAAAAACGGCTCTAACGATTTTGATTAAACTGAGTATTTGATGTATTAATATGCCTGAGATATGACTGTAAAAATTTCATCAAAATTGATTAACCGGAGGGGGGACTTTACTTAATAAATTTCGTATCATTTTCACGTGCTTTTTTTATTTACTCAAAAACTGCTTTAACGATTTTGATCAAACTGGGATTTGATGTATGTATATGCCAGAGATATCACTGTAAAAATTTCATCAAAATTGATTAACCGGAGGGGGGACTTTACTTAAAAAATTTTGTATCATTTGCACGTGTTTTTTAATTACCCAAAAACGGCTTTACGATTTTGATCAAACTGGGTATTTGACGTATGTATATGTTAAAGATGTGATAGCCCGCATTTCATCAAAATTGCTCAAACGGAGGGGGCACTTTATTTCTTAACTATTTTTGCAATTTTTACCTTTTTTTCGATTTTCTTAGAAACGGCTTTAACGATTTTCATCAAATTCGTCATGTTTAATGAAAATTAGGTGTTCTTTAATATCAAGTAAGCTTTATCATTATTAAAATGTTCTGGGGGGGGGGGCTTAAGTGGGGTAGGGGCCTTTTTTGTTTGTTTGTTTTTGTTTCCTATGAAGTATCTTTGTTTTTGTTTAAATGGAGAAATAAACTGTCTCTCATTACGCCTAAAAATAAAAAAAGGCTAAATATGAGATAAAAACCAAGTAAACATATAGAGGAGAAAAAAAGAAAAATATTCAGTCACCTCATAAAACACGTTGAGCCCACGCATGACGCTTTTAATGACAGACCATTGTTCATAATTAATGCCCTTCTGTTCATTTAATGGAAATGATTTGTTTCATGGGAAATAAATGAAATATTCAGCAAATACATAGAGAATTATAAAACCAGTCGACTTGGAGTATTATGCTTGCATTGCCGAATTATCTTAAGTAAAAACTTTTATTTAATAATAAAAGAAATTAGTGTTTGTTATAAAGCAAATGAAAACAAAAATAAGAAATGAATGTGGAAAAATGTGTAACTGAGTGAGAAGTGGCATTAACACAACGCATTTTTTACTTTCACTTACCTATTCTAATCTAAGTTGGTAAGTGAAAGATGTGTGTTGCGCGCACGCACCAGATTTTTTTTTTTTAGATTTTCTCAAAAACGGCTCTAACGATTTTGATTAAACTGAGTATTTAATCTATTTATATGCCCGAGATATGACTGTAAAAATTCCATCAAAATTTATCAAACGGAGGGGGGACATTACTTAATAAATTTTGTATCATTTTCACGTGTTTTTTTTTATTTACTCAAAAAAGGCTTTAACGATTTTGATCAAACTGGGTATTTGATGTATGTATATGCTCACTATGTGACAGCAAAAATTTCATCAAAATTGGTCAAACGGAGGGGGTAATTTATTAAATGTATTTTGTCTAATTTTTACGTTTTTTCAATTTTATCCATAACGGATCAAACTATTTTGATCAAATTCGTTATGTTTAATGAAAATTAGGTTTTTTTAAATATCAGGTAATCTTTATAATTATTAAAATGTCCTGAGGGGTCTTTAATGGGGTAGGGGCCTTTTTTGTTTTCCTACAAAGTGCCTTTATTTTTGTTTATATGGATAAATTAACTGTCTCTCGTTACACCTAAAAATAAGAAATGTCTAAATATGAAATATGAAAAAAATTAAGTAAACCTATCGAGGGGAAAAAAAGAAAAATATTCCTTATAAGACATTAAGTTCTTGAGACTATATTTTTCAACAGGTTATCAGAAGGGGACCAAATTAGTCTCAACAATAAAGTTTTTTATTTAAAAGACGTTTCGGCTCTTTTGAGCCATCTTCAGTTCTAAAACATTTAACAATACAATTAATAAATCATAAATATTTGTGAATAGAGTCATTTAGTCATCTGTATTTAATATATACAGACCAGCAAAACAGGTAGACAAAATCATTTGAAGTCACACAGGGCAGATACAACTCTCAACCAATGTTCCCTAACCCCAAGACACCCAAAACACTCAGGGTGAGCAAAGTCCAATTCATTATAGTACACCCTCCAGCAAAGGCCTATTATTTAGAAAAACCCAAAACTATATGATGTACATCAGCTGTATACTTCCAAAATAAAAATTAAAGACCCATGCAATCCATATAAACTTAAGTATTAATTTTTCTTAATATTTCCCCATATTGCATATTGAGACCTTTAGTGTCTGTTTTAAAATTGACAGACTTGTCAATATTTTCTGCAATATACATTGCTTCTAATAACTTCCTCTTTTTGTTATTGCTTTCTTTATGTACAATGTGGGCCCCCTCAAAGTAAAATTCGTGCTTGCTTATATGGTGGTGCTGAACTAGTGCTGACTTTTTCCTGTTCTCTTCACTTTTTTTACAATCATTTTTATGCTGATAAAGCCTATCCTTTAAATATTGCCTAGTTTCACCAATATAAGTAGCCGGGCACCTCAAACAATCAATCTTGTAAACCAGACCTGACTGTAGATTTGTATCTATTTTATCTTTCAGATTGGTGTACAAGTTTTGTATTTTGTTTGTTGGTTTGAAGGCCAGGCTAATGTCATCCACATCATAATCTTTGAATGACCTACTAATTGTCTCCGACAGCCCCTTTACATATGTGCATTTATGGAATTTCTTTATTACTGGTTTTTTACCTTAACCACATCATTATTTAACTGTGTATTTCCAAAAATTCTATTGTGGTTAATTGCCCAATATTTCTTAATTAATGATTTTGGATAAAAAATTTCCAGAAATAAATCAAAGATTTTAGTTTTTATCTTTTGCATATATTGTGCATTCGTCAATCTCATTGCCCTGGACATGGTATTGTTTAGCAGATTTATCTTGATATGTCGTGGATGATGAGATAGAAAATTTAAAATCCTGTTACTTGTGGTTTCTTTTTTCGTCCACTGTGTAAGAATTTTCTTTCCCGTCCTGATTACGTTCATGTCCAAAAATCTTATCATTCCTTCTCTTTCTAATTCCACTGTAAATTTAAGTTTATCATGAAAATTATTGAGGGCTTCTAAGAAACGAGCTGCATCCTTCTTATCCACAATACTAAAAAGGTCGTCAATGTATTTCAATAAAATCCTTGGTCTCATCCCTGTACTTTTTATAGCCTTATCTATTACCTCGTTCATTACAATGCCTGAAATTGCAACAGACAATACCCCACCCATTGGACAACCTCCCAATTGTCTGTATAATTCATTATTAAATTTGAAAAAACTGTTTTCACTATTTTAGTCTGTCAATTTTAAAACAGACACTAAAGGTCTCAATATGCAATATGGGGAAATATTAAGAAAAATTAATACTTAAGTTTATATGGATTGCATGGGTCTTTAATTTTTATTTTGGAAGTATACAGCTGATGTACATCATATAGTTTTGGGTTTTTCTAAATAATAGGCCTTTGCTGGAGGGTGTACTATAATGAATTGGACTTTGCTCACCCTGAGTGTTTTGGATGTCTTGGGGTTAGGGAACATTGGTTGAGAGTTGTATCTGCCCTGTGTGACTTCAAATGATTTTGTCTACCTGTTTTGCTGGTCTGTATATATTAAATACAGATGACTAAATGACTGTATTCACAAATATTTATGATATATTAATTGTATTGTTAATTTTTTTAGAATTGAAGATGGCTCAAAAGAGCCGAAACGTCTTTTAAATAAAAAACTTTATTGTTGAGACTAATTTGGTCCCCTTCTGATAACCTTTTGAAAAATATTCCGTCAACTCATAAAACACGTTGAGCCCACATTATGCTTGCATTGCCGAAGTATCATAAGTAAAAACTTTTATTTAATAATAAATATTGTTTTTATAGAGAAAATAAAAACAAAAATAATAAATGAATATGGAAATGGAAGTGAGTTGTAAATGAAAGTTGTGTGTTGCGCGCACACCAGATTTTTTAGTTTGAAGAGAAGTAAGATTGTAATGCCTATGATACAAGTAGAAACATATATGATTGATTAATGGTCATTAATGTTAAAATTGATAAATTATTAGGTCATATTTAATGTCTGATTAAAAGCTTGTGAAAATTATTTTTTATGTTTTAACTGAGCAGGTCCCAATTGAAAATTAAATGAGTATACTGTAAATTAATTAGCTATTTAAGGGAAAATGTCAGCTAGTAGCTGTGAACGCGGAGATGAGAATTCAATCAAAGAGACGACGCCAAAACGTGTGCCTTGGCTCGTTGATAATTATCTCGACAAAAGCCACGTTAAATTAGATAATGTGAAACCAGCGTCCCTTTGTGAGGTTCCAGTATTAGTTCTACCGATTGCTTTGCCTCTGATAAGATCTTATTGATTTGCTATCTCCTATCTAATTCCGAATTGTTCAACTACAATAAAGTAATTGTTATTAATTATCAGAATTTGGCTAGTTCATAAACCTTACTTTGTTCATAAACCTAAATACTTATAACCATTGGTCCTACGCCGCACAGTGGTGCAAAACGGCGAAAAATGGGAAAAAACCTCATCTCAAACGAACCATTTAGGTTACAGGCATCAAAGATACAATTTTTATGTTTTATTACCTGCCAAATCGAATGAAGCCATAGCCAACTCAATCACATCATTGGAAAGGGTCAAAATTTAAGGTCAAAAATAAAAAATAAATCTAGTTTGGTAGCTATATATATATGTTTTTAAGGTGCTAAATCGAATGAAATGATAGCCAACTTAATCAAATTATTAGAAAGGTCAACATGTGAGGTCAAAAAGGCAAAATTAAAAAAAAAATCAAGTTTGGTATCGACATATGCATATGTTTTTAAGGGATAACCAACAACTTTCTATAACTTGGTAATTTATTAAATCCCAAGTCTTTAATAGTTTTCCCTATAATGTCATATTGGAATTTAGATAGCTGAGCTTGAATCATCAAAGCTAAAGCTCTATCATTATCCAACATCGCATGTTTATTTTATTTTATTTTTTTGTGTCGTCGAAGTAGCCGCGTTTATTAAATCTCGGTCGTAATTTGCCTGTAATTCTCGAATTTTGTACAATTTTGCCTTTCTTCCACATTCAGAGAAGTCTTTAGTAGGCCTACCCCCTAGAATTTTATCAGTAGGAACATTTTGCACTTCCTCAAATCTAATGTCAAAACGATTCTCTAACCAAGACGCATATCTTGTGACAACATTTTGAAAATTATGATTTACACCTCTTTGCCTTTTGAGAAAATGAGGCTGAAATCTTCTTTTCACTTGCTGGATAAGCTGTGATAATTGTTCTTCATTTAGATAAGCAAACCGTTCCTGTGAACACACTTCCAAGGACGATCCTTGGTAAACAGAATCTAGCACAACACTTTATGTGTAATAGAAAAATCGTCCAATTTTTTTTGGTTCATATAAGCCGTCACTAGATCGATTTATTGTTAACACGACGAAATTCAATGGAGAACTGAGGCAATGAGTGATACAAATAATTCCAAGAGATGAAAATAATCCTTTGAATAAAACAAGTGGTGTTTACTTGAAGAGCATAATATTTACCTGTGAACACATACGGCCGAGTACGGGAATGAAACTAATACCAATTTTTCTCCAATAGAAGTACTTTTTAATTCATTAAGTAATTTTAAAATATGTCACAGAACCTAGTTCGACGGAGCTTTTTTTAAAAGTTCAAATGAAAACACGATAAGTTTGATCTTTCAGGCAGCAAATGTAAAAATCCTTCGCTGTCACTGTTAAGCTAAATTTATCAAAATAAAACCACTAATGGAACCAGTATATATGTATAATGATGTTCAAAAGGTTTTGCGAGTATTCGGATAAAAAGTTAGTATAAAAAAAAATCATCTGTACAGAACAATAAAACCGTGATTTTCACAGCATATAAGAAAAGTACTACTTCAATGACGTATATACGTCTGGGCTTTGTGATATTAGGAAAAATCGTTTCACAAAACTGTAATACAGGTAGTTAGGTGTTGAAAAATTACTAAAATATTACTCCAGAAATATGTTCATTTTTAGGGTTTTTTCCCCTAATGCACCACTGTGCGCCGCACAGATTCGCGAATGTACTAAAAAGACGCACTTAGAAGAGCTACCATATTTATTTATAGAAAAAAATACAATTTTCTAGTAAATTCAGAATCTACTTAAATTTATTTACTTAAAAATAGACAAAATATTTTGAAACATTATCTAATTAAAAATCAAACTGAACCCGGCTTTCTTATTTTAACACTAACATGTTTAAATAATTTTTATTTTTCAACAAAGGTAACTAACCATTTGTAATGATACAGTAACACAAAAGTAACTACGAGTATGTGATTTGATCTACAGAGCAAGACTAAAACTCCAGTCCATTGCTTCTTATATTTAGTCCGAAATAGAACAGTTAACGAATTCTAGAAGGTTCTCGAAAAGCGTAGAAGATTCTCATAGAAACAAGAACATATAATAGAACAGTTAGGTAACTGTTCCCCAAAGTCTAAAACTTTTTTTACTTTCACTTACCTATATATGAAATATATAGTAAGTGGAAGTATTGCGATCGTGAAAAATTTCGACTTCCGGTTTTCAATCAAATCATCAAAATTGATTAACCGGAGGGGGGACTTTTCTTAATAAATTTTGTATCATTTTCACGGGTTTTTTTATTTACTCAAAAACGGCTTTAACGATTAACAAAAATAAGATATGAATGTAGAAAAATGTGTGAATTTGGGAAATGATATTTAGCAAAACACGTCAATTTCTAATCTAAGTAAGTTGGTAAGTGAAAGTTGTGTGTTGCGCGCACGCACCAGATTTTTTTTCAATATAACAGACCAAAATCATTTTATCTCATAAATCCGGTTTTATCTCCCGTTACATTATTATAGTTTTTTAATTGTTATTATTTAAACCCTTTGATATTGTTTAATTATTTTTCAATTTAATAAAAATAAATGTGATCCATTCTGCTAATCGACCGGATCGCAATGATGCGCTTGATCCAATTTTATAATCGATGGCCAACCGTTAGTCACCACCAGCCCTCTTCCTTCACCCCTTTCTCCTCATCCCAACGAGAAAAAAATATACAAAAAACAAAACAAGTAACAATAATGATCGATTGGTATATTATAGTTATTCGAAATGCAAGCGTCCGAAAGAAAAAAATATTTTAACTATTGTTTTAATAATATATAATATTTTAATAATAATAATATTATATATATATATATATATATTATCATATGATATATATAACATTTTTTCCTCATTAAACAGTTATACGTTTTCTTTTACATTTATTAATTTACTTCCGAAAATTCTTGTATTACATTTATCAATTCTTCCGACTGTTCTTTACGGTTGTGAAACATGCCCCCTTACAGTAAGGGATGAGAAACGCCTTATGGTGTTTGAAAATAAAGTGCTGCGTAGAATATTCGGGCCGAAGAAAGATGAGTCAAGAGCAGAATTCAGACGGCTACACAATGCAGAATTGCGTGAGCTTTACCCGGTAAAAGTAATCGAGTCTATAGCTGCGCGTCGGTTAAAGTGGGCATGCAAAATGGCGAGTCTTAGTAGTGAACGAATTCTTAAAAGATTGATAAACGCTTTGCCGACTGGAAAACGACCGAGGGATAGGCCTAGGCGAAGGAAGATTCGGTGAAAGATCTTGTGAATTTGGGATTGGACGGTGGTAGGTGGATGGAGGTGTGTAGGGACCGATTGGTGGTGTCGGCGTCGGGCCTTCGGGTCCGTTAAGCCTTATTGTATTGTATTGTATTGTATTATCAATTTACTTTGTTTTCTTATATTTCTGTTTGTTAAATCTGTTTGTTTGTGTGTGTTTGTTTTGTGTTTGTTTAGTGTGTGTTTTTCATTCTTTCATATCACGTCATGTCAGCGTATTTGCTTATTACGCTATTAGTTAGCAAATTAATAAAAATGTCACATGTTATCATATATAAATAAATAACTATTTTTTTGAGTTTAGTTTTACAATTTTCGACAACCCGAATTTGTAAATTTACGATTAACAGTTAAAAGAGGGATGTTAGCTGAAAGCTTAACGAGCCGATGAAAGATGCTCACAAAAGAAATTTGATTTTTTTCTTCTTCAAGATGAACATCTGGTTGTAAATCTCATCGGGATCTGAACGGGGTCTGTCTCACGGTAAGAGGGTCTTCTTCAAATAGAAAAAAAGTTATAATTTCTGTTAAGTGATTTTTAAACCATTGAAGTTATTATATTAATATGTAATATTAAATGAATAGTAAATCTTTCATTAATTCATGATGAAAAAAAAAATTAATTCATGATTAAATAAATACATTATTATCATTTTTATTTTTGGCCAAATGAGGCAAATATGACTTCATATTTTAAATTTGAAGGGTAGTTGAAGATATTTTATTTTAGTTGAATCTCACTTTACAATCTATCATGTTTAGATTGAATTTAGTATTATTGGAACTTAATAGCTGAATAGACGTATCTGCTTAACTAGTAAATTCACTTTTAAAGGTGAAATATTGCTCTTGTTAGAGGTGGTAATTTATTTTAACAGACCTATTATTTTAATGTTTAGAAACTTTTCAAATTATGATTTTGTAAATTCTTTGCAATTTTTTGGTGGGTTTTAAATTTTAGCTTATTATAAATTATATTTAAAGTATATTCATTATATTTCGTATTATATATGGTACTTCCACATTATGATATTATGGAGGAATATTAATAAGGCTCATCATTAATTTAATTGAATATATTTTTTTAAGAATAATTAATTATACATCTAGTCCAGTGAAGAGTTCGAGTTTACTGACTTTCGGGCATTTAGGGGGCAGCGTGAGAAAATTGCTTCTCCACCCCCCTGCCACGTTCTAACCTCGGGGATATTTAAAAAGGAACTAGTAAATAATTTAAACTAATTAAGAAAAAAATGCATAATATGACAACATTATAAATTAAAAACATCTGCGGCAAGCGGGTTTTACGTGCATGGATATGTTTCCAAAATTGGTTTGCGAATGGTAATGAAATAAACTGTTTACTTAATTACTCCACGTAAAAATTAATTTATGAAATATAAAGATTTATGGCATCCTAATATATGTATTAATTTTTTATCTCGACATGGCCATCTGAGGTAAGGATCACAGAAGATTCTCAACAAATAATTCTTAAAATTTAATTCATGTCGCTGCCAATGTAAGGAAATGAATTATCCCAGGAGGTTCCACAAGTTTCCACAGTAGTTCCACACCAGTAGGTCGACCTGTCCTGTTGAATTGGCGTAAAATCACCTGTAAATTGGCTATTTTAAATTAAAAAATTAATTTAAAAAGAAAATTCTGGTCACGGTGATCGCGGTCATATCACCTTTACAGCATGGTTACCAGCTCTGCTTTATTAAGGAAGCAATGAATTCGGAATCTTCCAAGGGTTGCAGTGTATGATTTCATCATAACCTTCTAATTGGATGCCAGTAAAATTATGTTTGTTCTGAATGAAACTATAAATCAAGCAAGTGAATCAGTACCTGATGGGAGGGGTGAATTATCATTTTCGATTCTAGATACTTCCAAGCGTTCCTTGAAAAAACCTTATTGGGGTAGATAAACAGAAAACTCTGTCTTATCAGCTTTTCGCAACAGTGGCTCCACGCGCCATTTTTCCCAAAAAGAAAACCCTTTGGAATTTGAGGCACGTCCAGTATTAATAAGAAAAGCCGTGGGATAGGGTTGGGTTTGCCTCCGAGAGGGGCGCTAGGGTAGCCGGAGCGGTGTAGCGGCAGTCTTCTCCCGACAGCGGTGTGGTAAGGGTGGACCGTGCGCCTCCCGATCAAGTCCTCAGTGATCGTAGTCTGTGTAGTGTCTTGGAGTATGTCGTTTTTCAGGTGTCTTGCTCCCTTCCTCTTGGTATTCTACCTATCGCTAATAACAGGTAAGCTATCCCGAACTGTAAACAATTTATTTAACTAATAAAAAAAAATCACCAAAATGCTAAATCTCCCTCCCTTTCATGATTCGAAATGTTCTGTTTTGTAAATAACTAACACATTAAAAATAAATATTAAATTTGTTACTCTGTGTATAATAAAATTACCTACCAAAATAATAAGACGGTCTTATCACTTTTAATAATAATACGCAGATAAAGACATTAACAGAAAAACAACATTATTTTGTGAATAAATAAAAACAGACAAAAAATTGTTTTAAATATTCCATGGATTAATCAAAAGAAAAAATGATCCATTAAACGTGGACATATACGAAGTATGAATATCTTCTAAATTTTGTGCACTTACATGACCTTGATTTTATTTTTGGTAGTGTTAAAATTGTTTAATCTTACTTGAAATAAAATTACTGTACCTTTATTTAATCTGAGTCGGTGTAAACTCTTTTAATTAATTATCAAAAGAACTTGTACGGTACACATGTTTTTCATTATTCAACGTTTTGAGGTATAATTGTTTTATTAATGAATACGAATTTCCTAGAATACAAATTGAACTCAGCGAATTTCAATGTTTTTTTTTTTTTGTACGATTTTCTTACAATTAAAGTTTAGATACACTTTTACGTTATTACCAATACGAGAAATTATAATTTTCCGTGTAATTGGATTAGTACATTTTCTCTGATTATTACAGATTACTTCTAGTTCACTTTATAATTTTTTATGTTGTGAATTTTCGGAGGTGACAGCCGTGGTAGCTTTGTTCCGGTGTTATGCAGGTTTTCGCTGCGTTTATCAACAAAGTGATAACAGGCCTTTCTCTAGTAAACTCATTCTAGGTGAAGTCTGAACTTCTTATTTGTTTTTTATTGATAAAGAAATTTTATTAATACATATGACTTTGTATGTACATAATGTGATAAATACCTAATTTTTTTTGATAAATATTTGTTTGTATCCGATTTTTGTACTTCAAATATAGTTGTTTTTTAAATAATTTGAAATTATTATTAGAATGCTTTGAAGAACCATAACAGTACATGAGACGATTACTTTTAAAATGGGATGAATACAATTTTTTTGTTTTAATTTTATTTTACAAAGCTTATAAATACGGCTAAAACAAATATTTATTAAGTACATAACTCAATCTGCAAAGCATTAAGCTACAAAAAATGTTAAATTTATACCATTTAGAAATAAGACGCGTAGTGTCATTGTTTTGTAACATTTTATTTAACGGTCGCTGAAGGGAAATGTGTTAGGACATATATTATAGGAATATTATTTTTTTTTTATCTTAAGACATCTGTAAAAGTTTATATATTTATAACTTACAAAATAATTATTATTATAATAATAACTCTTTATATGTTACTGTACGTATTCAAATTTTTGTTAGAGTCCAGATGGGTTTTAGTAGGAAGACAAACGTCAATAAAATTAGTTTCGTAATTGACAAACATATACAAATAAAGAATAAGTTAAAAATATTTATTTTTTAATATATGTATATTCGGATTTTTTTAAAGGATTTCTATATAATTTCCATCCAAAATAAAGTTGTAAAAACGGCTATCAAATGATCGTTATCAATTTTTACAAGCTTTTTATTTTTACAATTGTAAGGATACCCTGAGATTTCTGTATCCTTGAAATAAGTTAATGAATGATTATAAATTGTTAATTAATATTTGCTAGTAAAAAAATATTAGTTTTAATCATTCCTAAAAAATCCTTAATATTTTAAAATCTTTATATTCTAAAAAAAAACTCCTATAGGTACGTTTATTCCAATTCCCTTTATTATTTGAGGGCTGGTTTTTTTTTTTTATTTTTATATTTTTATAAATTACAGACTAAGGCATTTTTTTAAAGTATTCTTAGATGGCATTATTAATTTCAGCGGAGGCTGCCCCTTCTTTCACATAATAAATACATACAATCAGAATATAAAACCAAATCGATGATATTTTTCAGCTATAGTCTTTTGAATTCATTTATTGCAATAACCCTAAAGATATATGTTGTAGCGGAAAAATGTTTATCACATTTGATTTTTGTATATTGTGTAGATACATATATTTTGGCGGAAATAATTTTTATTACATTTGACGAGTTTGTAAACTGTAGCATCTTTCTATTGAATCGACAGGTGGGCGCACTTGACCTCAATATGCCATCAGGAGGCAAATAAGTATTTTAAAACGATTTTTCTTCTGGTTTTCCACCTCCTGAAACATTTTTTTCCCAATCTCGTGTAAATTAGTAGCTCTATTCCTGGTAGCATCATCCTTCAATTCTACAAAATAAATTTTTATAGAAAATTACTTTCCCTAAAAATAAAATTTTCTGTATTCTTGATTTTTATAAGCATATCTTTTAAAAAATACGTATTTTTTTCAAGCTTACCTAATTAAATTAAAACCATAATTTATTTTTATTCATTCATATTTTTTAAGATTTATATCTTTTATGACTCCTTTTGTTCAGGAATGATCATTTTTAAATATTTCTTCGTCATCCTCAATTTGTTGAAGATTATTTATTCGCGAAGATACCCGAGTGCTTGACGAAATAACGTTCCTTAGTGGAGGCAGAAGTTGTCTTTAAGATAACTTGAGTGACTCAAATTCGATTATGAAGGTCTCAAGTAAGTATTTTCGTCTTGATGTTTAAATAAAGTGTATCATTTTTAGGTTTCATTCAACCTAAATGAATTATTGCATCAAAAAAACTTTTCCTGGGTTTATAAAATTGGTTAAGAACTAATTGGTATGGGTCTTTTAAAGGTCTAGATTAAAAAACAAAATTCGTAACTATTTTTATTTGTTTTTTAAAGTAATTATTATCGTTATTATTATTATTATTTGCTGCCATCAAGAGGAAACTTACACGGTCTAATGCTTGTTTTTACTGTTGTGAATATATTTTAATGAGAAAACTACTTTTTTAAATAAAAAAACGTTTGTAATTAAGATATACCAAAAGTTCCTCTAGACGTTTGTAAATTTCATTAATGAAGTTGAAAGCTGCTTTCTGAAAATTATATTTTACCTTATAAGTACCTATGTGTTAGGAATTTATCTTATTTTCCGATTTTCCTAAATATGTAACTATTTTTATTTGTTTTTAAAGTAATTACAAATTTATATTATAGTTTTATAAAAATCTTAAAATTAGTTCAAAGCTATGTTAATATAAAAAAAGTATTGCCAAAAAATCACTGTTTGATAAAACTAATTAATAAAACAGAACTGCATAATAATCGATTATTCTCCTTATATATTTTATTCAGATTTCTTACAAGTTTTTTTCAATATAAGCTTTTACTGATCTTCGTTGATAGTCGATAATGTCTACCATATCATTATTATTGAAACAAATATTTAATGATTAGTTATTAATTTTTCTCCCTAACTTCTTGAGACTATCCAATTTATAACTGTGGATAAGGGCGACCAATTAAGTCTCAACACTATTTTTCTTTAGAGTTTTATTTATGCAAACGTTTCGGCCAGTTCGGCCATCTTCAGTGCTGTAAGTCAACATAATACAAATTATTTATTAAATTAACATATTTGCAAACAATTATCTATTATTCTGATAACAATTCATTTAAAAACACAATAACAATTAAATTCTCTCATAACTTACTACTAAATCAACAATGAAATTAATAATAAATTATTAACAATTACCTAAATTTGATTGATAAAAATTGTCTTCTAAAAATCCACCATCAGTGGTTAGTCAATTAATAATTAAAATAAATAGGTATCTGCTACCCTTGTCCAACTACCTGTTTTATATTGTCTTTGTTCAAAGTTCAGGGAGGATTAAGGGTTAATGGACTCCACACTGCAAACCATTCATTTCTATGTTTAAAAAAAAAAAAAAAAAAAAAAAAAAAAAAAAAAAAAAAAAAAAAAAAAAAAAAAAAAAAAAAAAAAATTCACACTTTAGTTGCATACATTCATAGACACACACACACACATACACACATTACATTCTTTCCAAATCGTGTCCTATTTTCCTTTTTCTCCTCTTTCTCTCTTTCCCTTTCTTATTTGTTTATTTTTTCTAGTATTTCTCCATATAACTGGTTAATGTTTCTCGAGTCTGTTTTGAAATTTATGGCATTTTTTATATTTTCAGAGATGTGTATTGCCTCCAGCAGTTTTCTTCTTGTACTGTTGTTCCTTTTTTAAGATCTGCACATTTTCAAAATAAAATTCATGATTGAGTTCTCCTGAATGTTTGGCTAATGCAGATTTGTTAATATTTTTTTGGCCATTTTTACAATCATTTTTGTGTTGATAAATCCGGTCTTTTAAATATTGTTTGGTTTCTCCTATGTATGTCGCCGGGCATCTGAGACAATCTATTTTATAGACTATGTTTGATTGCAAATCCTTATTAATTATGTCTTTTAAGTTATTGTATGTGTTTTTCACTTTATTTGTGGGTCTGAATGCAAAGTTGTAATCTTCTACATCATATTCCTTGAAGGTTTTTTGGATATTTTCCGCCAATCCTTTAATGTATATTAATTTAACATATTTTTTTATTATTATTTTTCTTTTCTCTATTTGGGTACTTTTCTTTTTTACGCTTTTATTAATTATTAGATTAATATTTTTCGCCCATGCCTTTTCTATTATATTTTTGGGATAAAAATTATCCATGAATAATTGAAATATTTTGGTTTTTATATTACTTAAAAATCCTCCCTGAACTTTGAACAAAGACAATATAAAACAGGTAGTTGGACAAGGGTAGCAGATACCTATTTATTTTAATTATTAATTGACTAACCACTGATGGTGGATTTTTAGAAGACAATTTTTATCAATCAAATTTAGGTAATTGTTAATAATTTATTATTAATTTCATTGTTGATTTAGTAGTAAGTTATGAGAGAATTTAATTGTTATTGTGTTTTTAAATGAATTGTTATCAGAATAATAGATAATTGTTTGCAAATATGTTAATTTAATAAATAATTTGTATTATGTTGACTTACAGCACTGAAGATGGCCGAACTGGCCGAAACGTTTGCATAAATAAAACTCTAAAGAAAAATAGTGTTGAGACTTAATTGGTCGCCCTTATCCACAGTTACAAATATTTAATTTTGGGTTGCTAAGGTTTATTACTAAATATCCCTATTCATTTCGGTTCAGACAGATTTAAACCTAGATTAATTAATAATTTCATAACACACCACTGAAGTTTTTATTTTGTCATCAAGATATCTTTCTCGTTTCAGCAGAAGATCAATACTATTTTAGGCTGCTCGTTGATTGGCCATTTCGTAGTTCTAAATTAGGAAGTATTTCCATACAACATTATATCACAATTAATATCACAATTAGAGTATTTCTTAGGGGTAGAAATAATAAGAGAATTTTTGTGTTTCTTTTATTTCTATTTGAATATATTTCAAAAATATATACTCTATGAATTAAAAATCATTTTCCGGAGAGGAATCCTCTTTTTTGGAAACGTACCTCTGGGACATAAAGGGGTCAAAAGTGAAAACAAAAAAAAGTATTTTATTAATTATTATTAATCGAGATTAGACATAGGAAACATTTTAAAAATTTGTGACCAAAATCAAATTACACCAATTTCATATTTCTGAAGAGTGTATATTGAAGTTTTCAAGTCACAATAAAGAATATTAAAAAAAAATTAATTATCTTTGACATTTTTAATAATAATTTAAAACCGTATACATTAATTTAAAACATAAATAAAAATAAAAATCTCATAATAATATACTGAAAAAAATACTAATATCAATGATTCCTAAACGTATATCTTGGACAAAATCGGCAATAAGTAAGACGTATTAATTTAATGTGCAAATTTAATTTGTTTATAAATAAGTTACCTCCAGTCCTAAAAATATGGATTAGTTACTGTTAATGTTTAAAAATAATAATGAATTAATTTCTTCGTATAGTGCGATTGCTTGGTTTTATTGTTTTCTGAAACAAATATTTTTAATCATATATTATTCATAGAATAAAGAATTTTTTAAGAAATAAAATACCTATCCCTTTTTTATTAATTTAAGTGTTGACTTTTCCATTTATAACGCAATGGTTATGCTTCCATCATTTGGGCACATCGATTTTCTTATTATTTTACATCGCAACTATAAATCCATATTCTTTCTTTTTTATCGATTTTCGTGTCTTACAATGATTCGAAAATAGACGAAATTACCAGGTACCGGTTAAGTACCGATTGATGGGTTAATACGTCGACTTTTTTACGAAAAAGAAGCTTATATTAATAATTCAAAAAAAAATTTTAGGAAGTTATTTTAATTAATTGATTAATTAATTATTTGCCAATTAGCTCAGTGAATCATCTTTTTTTTCTCTATAGCCGAATAAATTGATTTTTTTCCCCTATAAATGTTAGAGAAGGTTATACAGTTGGTATTTAACCTATGATTTGCATAGGCTTATAATTATATTAGGCTAAAGTGAAATGTTGTGGATCATACTTTCCATCGCTTTCATCCCCGTTAGTAGCCACAAATTGGTATCCTCAGCAATAGGGTGCTAAGCTCCCATAACCATGCTCGCTCACACAGCTTCTCTCACTAGGCTAAGCGGATAAGCTTCAGTAGATTCCGAGATCAAAGGATATCTCGTATTTCGATTTGGCTACTTCTAGGTATCTTCCTTATGCTTGTACGCTTAGGAGTTAGAATAAGATTTAT
This sequence comes from Aelia acuminata, assembly GCA_911387785.2. NCBI lineage: Eukaryota > Metazoa > Arthropoda > Insecta > Hemiptera > Pentatomidae > Aelia > Aelia acuminata. The sequence continues at coordinate 87,921,315 of OU426979.1, read as the reverse complement.
TTTTAACATTATAAGACTAGTCTGATACAATTATTTTATCTTAGATAAGATCATTTTTATAGCATACCGACATTTTATTATATATATATATATATATATATATATTTTTTTTTTTTTGGTATAAAATAATTCAATGATGGAGGCATAATTTTGAAAATTATTTTTCCTCCATTGCTGAAAAATTGGCAATGGATGTAATAGCTTCGGAATGTAATACCTAGAAGTATAAATAATTTCAAAACAAAGGAATATGAATAAAACTTTGACATTGGATATTAAAATTTTTTATTTTGTTTTTGAATAAAGATATGGATCACAATAATTTTTTTTTTTTTTTTTTTTTACATTTCTTGTCATCCGTATCTTTATTCAAAAACAAAACAAAATATGCTATGCCGGAGGTGTCATTGTTTGCGCTATACTTCATTTTTTTGTTGGTTCGCTAATTTATTAACATCATCAATCATGACTTATGAGCATTTATGTTGATAAATGTTGACGAATTTTTTATCTCAAACTTTATGAAATATGAATTGTATTCGAGTTAAAAAATGAAATATTCCATTTATTTTTGCACCACTTTTTATTAATACATTTAATAAAACGGCAATTGTTTGGTTTCTTTTCTCCAGTTTTTAACCGGACATTTTTTTTTCCATTTTCCTGTTGGACAGGGTCTTCTTCCTCTGTTGATACTTCCATTAGTGGAATTACCAAAAGTAATTTGAGCCTTGAATCGTCCGCCGTGGCTAATAAGCAGTTGGATTCCCTTGGAAACGCTCATTAAGCCTCTGGCTCGAAGGTAAATATATACAGAGCAGTTTTGTATGAAGCTTCCTAATTCGGCTTACTTGTGTTCTTTCAAAACTCAATATACAACTACTGTTATACAATAGCGAAGAGCTTTTATAGTGGACTATGAGGGAGGAGTTTGTGTACCCTCATTAAAGTGATTTCGAAAGCTGTTATCTTTGAAGTGTTCGGAATATTAGCTCGTCTTAGTCGAATCTTCGAGGGTCCTATCGAACAATAACATTCGTGAAATGATTCACTCGCGTTATTCTAAAGTATAGATCGTCTCGGTTGGACTTTAATTCGTTTTTAAGAAAGTGGTGATTTATTTTTCATTGTCTTAACCTTTTTTATTTCTCTGATTATTTGTCTGCGGGCTTAACCTCAGATAATAAATAACAAATTGAGGCAGTAATTCTTATTGTTTTCGTATACTAATTATTTATTATTTATACTGGATTATTGAATATTCAAAATCCATTATAAGTAAATATTTATTCCATTTCTGCTTTATTTCTTAAAAAATGAAGTGATTCGATGATGTAGTATTTTGTAATTTGTAATATTCAAAATATGGGGCGAAACAGACCCTAATGTTCGAAAATTAACCGATGTATAAAATACTGATATATTTAATTATATGCGAAATGAGAATATTTTGCATACAAATATGGAAACGTATGGAAACCGTATTTGTTTTTTTACTATTTATATTTCAAATGATCATTTCAAAGTATTTTCATATCATCGAAATAATAATATGTGTTAACTATCAAAAGTTTTTTTTTTTTCTAATATATTGACTTTTTTCATTATAATTCGATAAAGTGGATGCATAAAATATATTTCATTTTTCTATTTTAAAATAATATTTCTACACTTATAGAAAGTCCATTTCATCAATTTTTTTTCTTCATTAACCACTAATAGAAGCTTTTGGCGTTTCAAGTGCCATAATCATTTATAATAATAAATATCATTTAATCATGGGTAAAAACCCACAATTGTAATGGGGAATTTTTTTTCTTTAATTTCTTTAAAATGACCTTTATTATTATCTATGAATACGACGCTTGAGACGCCGAAAGCTTCTTCAGCGTGATTTATTATGTAAAAACTTCATTTTATTTATTTATATTTATTAAAAAATAAAATGGAGTCCTGATGCATAGAAACCTTACTTTAAATTAGTTGTAAAGTCTACCTATTTTTTTTTTTTATTTTGGCCAGTATTTGGAAAAGCTAAAAGATATTTTACAGACATATTTGTGATGTAGTTTAAAAACCTCTTAGCACATTATAATTGTCTCTGATAAAAATCACCTGATGGAACTCTACTCAAATTATTTAATTCTATATTCGATGTTTACCTATTTAAAAAATTTCTTCTCCGCCCCCCCCCAAAGTATCTAAAACGTTAATGAAAGCTTAGTTCAGAAATAATCCTAGCAGTGCTGGAATAAGATTCTCTAGAGAAAATTGATGAAATCCGAGAGGTGGTGCTGAATAAGGGATGGTTTCTTGATGCAAGGGAGGCGGATATGTAATATTTATATCGGGTGCCTCAAGGCTCACTACATTTCTACATGTGTGCAACTCTGCCCCAGCATTTCGACCACTATTTTTCTCTACGGGCTTTCTCTCTGGGCTTCAGCTTTCTTCTCACCTCAATTATTGTTTTAAATTTTTAATATATCACGAGTATGATTTGTATCATCTACTGCTTATTTAAAAAAAATAGAAATAACTTCCGTATTTCCATGCCATGAAAAGGTACATAAATAATCAGATTTAAAATCAGCCTTATACAGGTATAGGAAATAAAATAAAAGTGCATATAATTTAGATTATAAATCAATCATATTGTTACACTTCTGTGGGTTAACAGTATTTATTCAATGAAAATATAACAATAGTCAATGCCACGCGAATTATAAAAACACAAGTATTAAAGCAGGTTACGAAAATTATCACTTTGTAACACAAATCATATGGCTTGATCTTGACAATCAAGACAAAGACACAGAATAAGACTATCTGGCTTATATATAGTCGTAAAAGGACCGGTGCGGAAGGTTCCAGACCTGCGTGGATTGAGCTCGAAAAATGTAATCCCAAATACGAGCTCTGACGGTTTGCTCCAATCACCAGTTCTTTCCAACAAAAGGTTTGGGGTTATAAACCATATGTTTTAATTTAACGATTTAACGTTACAATATTATATGATTGAATCGATATACAGTAAATAAAATTAAAGTGCAAATAACGTAATAAATATGAAATTTCGGATTTTTTTAGTTCCACTACATTATAAATTTCTTGTGTTAACTATAAACTTATTTAAATTATCGCATATCATATCAACAGATGATACTTAAAAAAAGTTATTATAAAAATAAATCCCGAAAAACGGTACTTAGAAATAAAAACCTTTAGGTCTTGGGTAATATTATTTCTTTGTGTCGGAGACTCCTTGAACTTTAATATTAGCAACACTCTAGTAGGTATATCGCCCGTTATATTTAGTCTGAATTAGGACGTTCTCGACAAGCGTACTCGAGCGTTCTCGAACAGTCTCGAACATTTACTAGAACAGTTTGTTCCAACAACAAGTAGAACTCTTTCAGATATAATGATTTGTGTTTTTTTTTTTTTTGTTTCACGTTAACCATAAAACGTTTGTTGTTTTTTGTTTGTCTAACGTCCCTTATGCTGCTAAGGCTAATCGGAAGATGCTACAGTGGGAGTCCTAAATTTAGCTTATCCAGGAATAATTAGGTTAGGGGTCTTTAACGACTAGCTGACATCTTACAGGCTCGGGACCTCCATTTGTTCTATTTGAGGTACGTCATGGTCAAGGATTTTTTACTCCATTCCACAGCGAGGCGCGAACCCGCGCACAGTGGTCAATAATTGCTTTTTGGCGGACATAAATCTGCCATTTCTACAGTTTTACAGATAAATTGATGAAATATTTTTCATTACCTTCTTAATAAAATTCAAAAACCAAAGAAACAATTCCCGTTAAGGTTGCTTCGGTATAAGTGTCCTTTTTGCTTACCCAAAACCAGGTTTCTTGTGTGTTCATAGATAGTTTTCGTTAGTATGCAAAAAAACATGGAATGAACTCAATATTTTTCAGAATTTTATTTTTTATTTTTTTAGTCTGAGGGTGGGCTTTCATATCACCGAGTATCCAGAAGAAAATTCAAATTGCATAGAAATTATGGGTTTTTTAAAAACAATTAAATATTCAACATTAAACTCGATTTTCTACTTTTAGAAATACGATATCAATATACCGATTTCACTGAAAGTTTACATTCAACGGTATGAGCAATATATTACGTATGAGCAACATGAATTTGGTTTGCTTATTAGGGTACAAAAGCAATTTATATAGTACTTTTTTTCAATAAAAACCGTTTTTCTCGGTTTCAAAGGGGTGCTCCCCGGAGTTATCACTGGGGTAATTTTTAGTCTTACTTGTACTACGACCACATAAAAAGATCCGTTAAATTCACTTGCGCTTTTTTTAGAAAAGTATGTTTTGTATATGTTTACAGAAAAATTGGCAATGTTTGGCCCTGTAATCAACTCTAAATGGTATAGGTACATTTACAAGCTCCTTCTAATCTATAACATAAAACGACTACACCTATACATAAGGTTTTCACTTATAAATGTATATTGCGGTAAAAAATTCTTAGTTAAGTCGTCATATCAATTTACACTCGTTAAAATGTTTGGACTATACTTTAGGGAGGACATTGTCATTTTTCTCGTATCAAAACAAGAAAGACTGAATCAGACTTATATTGCTATAGATTGTCTAGAGAAAACATAACTTTACCTTAAGTAAGGCAGACCAAGCCGATTAGCAACACAAGAGCAGAGTCATACTGATTCTTTCCTAATTCCTTTACCCTCCACTACAAAAATGCCTGAACAACTATAGGTAGAAAATTATTATTTCTAGATAATAAGTGTTTGCAGGAAAAGTCATAAAATCTTACCCTTACGGGTGTAAATTTACATGAAAAATTAATTGAGAATAAATCGGTTGGTTTTTCTTTTACAAAGGAAGTATATTTATTCCTTTTAAGTTTAATGAAGAGCAAATATGTATGTGATATCAGCTATTCAGTAGTTTTTTCATCTCACCTAATCAACTGAAAAAGTGAAACAAAATTCCGTTTACTTGTGAAACCACTTATTCGATAACAGGTACTCAAGGTTATCAATAAGGCTATCCAAAATTTTATACCGCAATATACATTTATAAGTGAAAACCTTATGTATAGGTGTAGTCGTTTTATGTAATAGATTAGAAGGAGCTTGTAAATGTACCTATACCATTTAGAGCTGATTACAGGGCCAAACATTGTCATTTTTTCTGTAAACATATACAAAACATACTTTTCTAAAAAAAGCGCAAGTGAATTTAACTGATCTTTTTATGTGGTCGTAGTACAAGTAAGACTAAAAATTACCCCAGTGATAACTCCGGGGAGCACCCCTTTGAAACCGATAAAAACGGTTTTTATTGAAAAAAAGTACTATATAAATTGCTTTTGTACCCTAATAAGCAAACCAAATTCATGTTGCTCATGCGTAATATACTAGCCGTTGAATGTAAACTTTCAGTGAAATCGGTATATTGATATCTTATTTCTAAAAGGAGAAAATCGAGTTATTTTTGAATATTTAGTTGTTTTTAAAATACCCATAATTTCTATGCAATTTGAATTGTCTTCTGGATACTCGGTGGTATGAAAGCCCACCCGCAGACTAAAAAAATAAAAAAACATTCTGAAAAATTTTGAGTTCTTCCATGTTTTTTTGCATACTAACGAAAACTATCTATGAACACACAAGAAACCTGGTTTTGGGTAAGCATAAAGGACACTTATACCGAAGCAACCTTAACGGGAATTGTTTCCTTGGTTTTTGAATTTTATTAAGAAGGTAATGAAAAATATCCCATCAATTTATCTGTAAAATCGTGGAAATGCCAGATTTATGTCCGCCAAAAAACAATTATTGACCACTGTGCCGCGTGACTTTTAATATTGTAGGTTGCTATGCTAACCACACCACCATAAAACGTTTGTTATAACCCGTTTATAAAACTTTTTTTTTGTCCTATTAGTGACAGAGTTTTATCAATGGTATTATTGTAATTACCAACTTTGACATAATTTATATTTTACTCGAAAAATAAACAGAAGTATGTAATTAAAAATAAAATGCTAACGATACAAGCTAAGAATTACAATAAATTTCCTAAACTTATTTTAGTTAGCATCAATAAAATAATCATATAATCTCTTTGAAAGAAGTCTTGTCTTGTTGAGGCATCTTCTGAAGAAATTATAGAACAATTTTACTACAGTAGAATCCCAATAACTTGTATGGGCAAGGGAGCGAGTGTAAAATACGAATTATGTGGTTACAGGAATTATCGAAATTTCTAATTATAGAGGATAAAATATATGAAACAACAAAATTAATATGCACAACCAGTTATTACTAAAAATGTACAAAAATATAGGTAGGACTTCAAAACATTAAAATTTTATTTTTGAAAAAAAATCAGTTCTTTTCTCTTTACGTAATCCCTGAACGCGATACAGTCATTACCGTTTACCTGTGTGCTTATAGGCGAGAATGCGTCTGAAACATGTGATTCAACTTTACAAAAATGATGTTTATTTATTTTTGATTCTCGTCAATCCTTAGTAATTGGAAATGATTTTTAAGGTGTAAAAACATCCATGTTTTGCTAACTTATCTGTTGGACAGTTCCATCAAAATCCAGTGATGGCTAACAATACGTTTACGTTTCAGCCACGCCACTGTTTTTCCTTAAAACATCGCGTCTGCATTAAAAATATTTTTGAGTAAATTAGGAGTGATCATATCTACTAACTCATCTTTTCACTTGCCACAAACTTCACTAACCACGCTCACACTTTCTCCCTAAATTAAAAAAAAAAAAACTTTTCCTATTTTGAAGAGATGTAACTTCTTATCGAAAATCTTATCGATTATTTAGTTCGAATTACCTGCTTGTGTCTCTACCATAACTTTAAATGACCTTTTAGTTCTGGTTAATTAGCCAACTTGAAGCGCTTGAATTTACTGCTCGGACCTTGAGAGGAGATTTTCTCTTTAATTTTATGTTATTGGCGATAACATGTTTTTTTTATCACCGGCAACGGCCCATATAAAATGTTGTTATTTCTTCTTGCTTAGGCCATCTCAGAGACATTTTCTAAACCTATCTAAAACATAACACCACATTTGACAAAAGAGGGCCCTGGAATAGAAAACCAAATGTAAACAAACAGTAATTCTTAAAAACCGTCATCTCTCACTCACCTTCTTTCCCTATAATTAAAAGGTTTAAAACTGAACCAATTTTTTTGTTTTAAATTCAAAATATTGAATTTTTAAAATAATATGACGACGAAAATAAATACCTATTATCGAGGGGAATAAATTACATTGTTTTTGTACGTATTAGATGGAGATTATCAAGGGACCAGTGAATCCATAGGAATTATCAGGAAAAACGAGTTACCGGGATAAAAAGTATTGGGGTTCCACTGTATAAGTAAACATGTTTCTAATACATTTTTATCAAGCATAAAAAATATTTGTATTTCCCTGATGAAAAGCTAAGGAAACTAATATCTCCATTCCATTGAATTGAAATAAACTAAAACTAAATTATCTCATGAATTTTACTCTCAAACAATTTCTCTCCCATATTATTAAATATTAGAGTTAATATTCATAAGGTAGAAGAGCGAGGTTAATATCGGTTAGGGGTTGGTGGTGAAAAAGGAAAAAAAACTTCCTCACATTTATCCTCAATTATAAGGGCTTTGGCAAACAGCCTCCTCTTACCACTGGACGTTAATGGAAAAATCGTTACCTGGGGTACGTACTTATTTATGCCCCCGGGTTCGGTATTTATCTTTTTCATAAAATAAAATAAAAAATTGAATGAAAAAATAATTAAAAAAAAATGTTTTATAGTATATGTTTAAAAAAACATTTTGCAGTAATTTTAAACATTTTCTTCTCCCCTTCCAAGTGGCCGTAGTGTAAAATTTATTTAGGTTATTAGAAGAATACAATTTAGTTATAACTCTTTATTTTAATGTTTTAAAAAGTTTTGCAACTCGTCCCGAATTTTTTTCTTTCACATCATTTTTCTTCCTGAGTATGGAGAGGTCCCTTTGCACTCGGTTGTCCCTCTAATACAAGAGCCAGATGCAAAAAATCTCACCCATTGAACATACACCTACAAATTTCAGTATAGTTAGAAACAACAGAGTTAACTGCGAAACCGACCGTCTAGCAGCGATAAAATTCTTACTAATGACTTAAAAATTAACTTGAATAATTAATTTTTTCGCGAAAATCACCCATTAAACATACGGCTTGATCGTTAGGTTTTTAGTTCTATAGAAGGGGGAAAATCGTCTGGCAGCGATAAAACTCTTACTAGTGCCTGCCAGACGCGCGCGAGCGGTACGCGAGAATCGCCAAAAACTCACCCATAAAACATACGATTCATTCTTGTGCCAATTGATTCAAAAAGGTTCTTAAACACGAAATTCGGTCGTCTAGCTGGTTAAAAATTTTTACTAATACACGCAGGACGCGTTTATAACTCAAAACATCCAGATGAAGAGTTAGTGTCCAGTAAATGTATTTTTTTGCCCCGAAATAACTTCCTGTATGATCATTGATTAGTCAATGCGAATATATAAATCTAATGTTTTAACCAAATTCTTTGTAGTACATAGGTCACCCTTTAAGAGTTAATTTTTTTTATTGATTCGCCATATTTTTCTAGACTTTATGTTTAAAATGTTTAATTATGAGTACTTCTCTAAGTATATTTAATGTAAAAATTTTCATTCTGCCATAAAAAGAAATATTGTTCTAAAAATATTAAAAAAGCAAACACCAACTATTTTATTATGAAATATGAAAAACCGGAATCATTCACCTTATTATGCATACCTTATTTTAAAATACCAAGAACCGAAATAAAACAATAATTGTTGCAGGAAAATAAAAACAAAGAAATTTTGGTGTAAAATATTTTGGTGTTAAATAAAACTCGTTTCTTATACAGGTAATATGTACGGTTTTTATTTTCCTACAAAAATTATTGTTTAATTTCGGTTCTAGTTGTTTTATAATAAGGTGTGCACAATAAGTTGGATGATTCCGGTTTTTCATATTTCATAATAAATAGTTTGTGTTTGTTTTTTTAATATTTTTAGAACAATATTTCTTTTTATGGCAGAATGAAAATTTTTACATTAAATCTACTCAGAGAAGTACTCATAATTAAACATTTTAAACATAAATTCTAGAAAAATATGGCGAATCAATAAAAAATAAACTCTTAAAAGGTGACCTATGTACTACAATGAATTGGCTTAAAACATTACATTTATATATTCGCATTGACTAATCAATGAGCATACAGGAAGTTATTTTGGGGCAAAAAAATACATTGACTGGACAATAACTCCTCGTCGTCCCAAGAAATAAGGCTTGGTAGTATACTATTGCTGCTTTTAAACTCCGATATAAGTAATTAGCATCGATAGTAATAATTATTTTTGAATATGAATGTTAGGACCCTAAAAATAATTTCTAAGAACATATAGAAATGATCATAAATAAAATTAAATGGAAAAATAACGAAAATGTTCACCTCGATCGGAAAGCTTTTTTGAATTATAAACGCGTCTGGCGTGGCCTGCCGTATGTTTAATGGGTGAATTTTTGTGAAAAAATTAATTATTCAAATTAATTTTTAAGTCATTAGTAAGAATTTTATCGCTGCTAGACGGTCGGTTTCGCACTTAACTCTGTTGTTTCTAGCTATGCTGAAATTTGTAGGTGTATGTTCTATGGGTGAGATTTTTTGCATCTGGCTCCTGTACTACTCTGAGGGGAAAATGAGGATGTATTTTGTATCATTTTAGCACACCATATATATTTTAGAAATAAAAAAAATACTTGTACAAATATTGAATCGGCTTAGACTTATTGACAGATTTAAGTTGTTGCAGGATGTTATTATTGAAAAGCAAAATCTTGATTATTTCAGATCCATATTAATAGAAATGTCAAGAAAGATAATATGTATTTTTTTTAATTATTTCTAGTGAAGCGAAACCCATCCTCATAAATGACAAAATTATTTGTTAATTAAGGTACAATTTAGGCCTCTGAAATGAAAAATTTTACCAGTGCTGAGTTTACTACGGTACCGAGTGCAAGCAGTATTGACAATACAAAGAATCTTTAATAAGAATGGTTTGTTGTGTGTAGAGTACATCCGGAAAAATAACAATAATGTATGGAAGAGGACAGTACTGTTTTGCTTAGATTTTCCTTACGCTCAGAGTATTAAAACTGTTCTTGACATAGGTCGCAGGTGGGCGAGACCCAAGGAGGATATTAGGAATGGTCAGGTGTTTCAGATGTAAGAGAAATATTGCTTATACCATAACAAGATTCTTTTTTTGCTATTTGACATGGTCAGTAAATATATTTTTGCCTCTTGAGGACACTCGAATCATTGGAGTGTTTATCCTGTAGAAATGGTTTCCCCTCTATCAAGAGTACAATGGTTCTTGACATAAAGGTTTAGTAAATAAGTTGTTATTTGCAAAACAAAACTACAAGTTTTAATTAATTAATTCTTCCACAATGTTCCAATTTTTTTTTTTTTTTTTTTTTTTTTTGCTTTAAGATTTTATACAAATCCTATTCAGCAACTATGTTCCAATTATCAAACATAAAGAATTTATATGATTTTTTTTTAATTTTAATTAAAAAAAGAAAACGTCTTATTTTAAGTACCCTCGTGATTGGATGATTGGACAAATTTTAAATATTGTTTTCAGTTTTAAATATCTGTGTATAAAAACATGATGGTTTTTCTTCAGACGGTTTTTCAAAATTCTGTCATTGGAGCTTTAGCACGTACCATTAAACTTATCAAGTTTCGATGAGATTTAGAAAAAAATGTTATTCACTTAAAAATTTTTAATAGTACAAGAAAATATATACTTTAATCAAAAATAATTTTACGTTTTTGCATGTAAAATTATCTTAAACAGGGTTAACAGTTATTTCTTTATATATATATATACATATTTTTTAAAACAGCTGACATAGGTAGAGCTTGCGAAGTAAGTAGTGGCTAAACTAATTAGTATGTCCATTTAACCTAATTGTTTTTAGTATTTTTCGGGAGAGAGAAAAAATTTTCATTGTAAATTATATAATGTTTTCTTAAACTTTCTGCGTATTACTCAAAATGGTTTTTATCATAGTTCTTTGATTATGTCGATAAGTTACAAATAAAAATTAAAAAAAAAAATGTTAGATATTTATTCACAAACATTTAATAATCTTTGACAACAATTTCCAAAAATCAATAATAGGTACTCTAAAAAAGCCGTATGGCTTCACAGCAAACTCATTTTATTTTCCCTTTCCTGAAATATTTCATATCAACCATTAATTCTACATGGTTTTATATCTATATTAATAATCACTTCAACTGAAAGTAGAACATTAGAGCATAGGTGTGAAATCTTTTATCTTTGACCGAAGATCATGTTTTATCTCCTTGAGGTGACCCCGACGCCTCACTGTCATGCGAAAAGCCTATTAAGGATCCAGTTTATGTTTCTTCTGCTGTTCCGAGAAGAATAGATTATCTTTACTGGCATCCTTCACATATATCTTTTAGGATAGGTCGTGTCAAATAGTCGTCTCAAAAATCTCTTTACATGTTTGTTTAAACAAAACAGAATAACAGCTTAATATTTTTTATTAAGTGATGGCAGATTTACCAACCAGGGTTAGTAAAGCTTCATCGTCATTTCTGGTAGAAGTACACGAAAAAATAAATTTATAATTGTATTTTTTTTTTTTTTCAATGGGATCGATAAAGAACGTAGTAAGGTTCGTTGGGACTGTGGACTCTCCCCACTATGCAATGCAGAGTTTATCGAGGTTGGACCATATTGGAAAAAAAACAGTAACAAACAACTCAAGGTATTATGTCAATTGGTAGAAGACTATAACATGCTGTTAGGGCTAAAGTTCTCTATCAAGGATTTTGAAGGAAATGGGAGTTGGGAGGGATGGAAGATAAAGGTCGGTCCCTTTGAAGCCACTAGTTAGTTTTCACTCACAGTGAAATATTATTATTAGCATGTTATTTATTTTCAGGAAATATTTAAATTCAGTGGAAAAAACATTTTTTTTTACTATAAATAGACTCCTCTATGAATGGTAATCAGCCTTTTCTTTATTAAAAAGACCATTTGTTGAGGTGGAAAAAAAGAAAGAATGTTAACTAAAATTTTAACTATAAATTTTATCTTTGGATAGACATTTTTTAAAAAAGTCAAAAATGGTCTCCGAGATTTTTTCGTCATTGAAAACTATGCTCAGCGGGGAAAATTTTTTTGAAAAAATCCAATCCTACTCGATCCTTTATTTTTACAATTAGTATTGATGTCATGTAAGTTCATATAACAGTTTTCATTTAACTGTCGCTTTGAATGTTATTAAAAAGTGTTTTCACTACATATTTACCTTCTTTCTATTTTTATTCTTATCATCTCATCAATACTTCATATTAATATTATTTTTTCGTTAAAGTTTGATTAAGATATATTTTTTTTTAAATTTATTATTTTGTCCAGTATTAGCATGGATTCGGTGATCTGTGAGACGTGACGAATCTTACTTTAGTTTTTTAAATGGTTTCGAATTTACTCTTGCGAATTAATTAATTTTAATCGAATTGAAGTAAAACTTTGTGTATAACCTTGAGGGTGGTATCGTAAAACAGAAAAGGTTGACACGTCTGGGATAGGGCCCATGGTTAGCTCAATGGCCTCAGCCAATCTTTTCTCTTCAGAGAGAAATTATAACAATGATAATTTTTAACGTGCATCCTAATAAATAAATGATTCCCGTTATAGAAAACCACCAGGAATGAAATATCGTAAGTAATTAATTAATTTATAAATTTCGCTTACATCCAAATTATGTATAAAGGATATAATAGCCCAACTAAATAGCTATGTTTGAAAGTATAGTCGAGAGGTTTAGAACCTTTTTCCTGTGGTAAAAATGTTGAAGATATCATCGAAAACATAGTTGTACCTACATTTATTGAAGGGCCAAATTGAGCAGTTGAACTTCAACTTCTTCAAACTTGTAGAGATCAAAATAAAGATGCTTAGATATATAAACATTGAATATGCATTGAACAATAAGCATTGGACAGCTCAATCGCGAATTTTCCAAAATTACCTCCCCTTTGTTAAATAACTTTAGAGCTTTAAAAAAATCCGTTTTTCCTGTTAAGCACTTGTGATGGGATATACTTTAATTGTAAATGTAGGTTATTGTTTAAAAATACAAATATAGAAATGATTATTCTCGCATGTATCTAGCTCACAATTAAAAGTAATCAACTGCGTGCGGTAAATAAAACTATATATCCACAGCTTAATTCATCAAATCCTTATCAATATTAGGAATTCGAATTAATTTCAATTGGCAGAAAGGCGACTGAACCCTCTTATTTGTTTGTGATATTTTTTTTTTTATTTTTTTTAATCCAGTCCTTAATTTCAATGTTTAAATTTTATTAGAACAAAATTTAGCGACAATCGTGTATTTATCTATCTTGTATCACTATCTTGTATTGTTACCTCTCATTATATTGATTCTGAAAGTAATTTTTATTTTCGCGAGTTGGGAGATATGGGGGAGGATCCAGGACTGCTAAACACCTTGGTTACTTGAATATAATTGTTATCAATTACATATGAGACATTGCTTAATTAACCTGATGTGGAAGAGTAATGAACTTTCTTTATTAAAATATTTATACAAATAAAAATGTCATCCTAATATCGATTACCTTTAGGATTCATGTAAAAACCTCCTTGGTATCTAACTTGAGGGTTCTTACAAGGGTACACCTTATTAATTAATCTAAAAATGTATAATGGTATTGAATACATTCATGTTCAATGCCTTCTGCATTTATCAGCCATTACTTTTTGAATTGCAAAAAAATGTAGATACTTATTGATTCTAATTGAAATAACTGATAAAGATACTCTGCTATCTAAAAATTCTAATCCGATTTCTACCCACCAATTCAAACTTAAATTCTTAATTTGGAATTGTCGTACAACGTGGTAGTATTTTACGAGTGTAGATAGTACGCTTTAGAGTTCCCAAGTCGAGAGTGTATTGACTTAGACAGTATTTATACATGGTCTGAACTCCGTAGTGACAACAAGACCATTGGAACAGTCAAGATTCGCTAAAGGTTCTATCAACAAAACTGCTACATGTGACTGTACTCGGAACGAGATTTTTGTTTTATTTATGTTTGGAATAATATTTAGATTAGGTCACTTGATCATATATAATTTATATGTATACTTTATTCCGCTTCGGATTTTTTTAAAATCACTGTTCCTCCTATACCATAAAAAACTGCTTTTCTTCGATGAAGGAGACAGCACTAGGTGACCCATTCACTTGACCTTGTGACTTATAGGTAGCTCAGTTGATTTCTAGACCGACTCTTTTTGAAATTATTATTTTCTCTCTGGTCCCAGACGAATAAGAAAAAATTATGACACTTTCAACTTTACAGGGTTAAAGACCTAAATTAATTGTGCCTATAATGAAAGGAACTGATATGTTAAGTACGTAAATCTTCAATAATTTAGAGTTTAAGAAGTCAGAAATTGGTCTTATAGCTATATAACAATTACTTATCTTCGAAAATTCTCATCCATATTTTTTTGAATTTCAACATATATCTCATCTTTCTCTTGGAAAAAAAAACCATATATTTTTATTCTCTACAAGATTAATCCAAAAAATATAGTGAAAATGTATCGAAACCGTATTAAATAAACAATCACTAACGCTGTTAATTAATTTAAACTGGAAATAAATTTATTCTTTTCAAGGCTCTAAAAATTTTGTAATTCTAACATTTGGACGTTTTGGTTCAATGAATAGTTTTTCACAAAACAGGCCTTTTCCGACAACATTCTGGCGTATGTCCCCACTCAGTGTTATTGCTCAACTCTTCGTATAAACGATACAATTGAATGTAGAAAAAGGAATACACTATTCCTTTAAACTTCCTCTGATTTTCTGTATTCTAAACTCCACGAATTAATACCCTACAAAGTATAGATCCCCAAAAAAAGATTTTAAAAATTCCCCTATATTAATTTTTGATGGAAATATTGATAACCCACATAACAATTTTTTTTTACTCTTTATAATTTTAAGCACTAAATTGAGTTAGACACTAATATTTTATATTATGTGTCATCCCCTATGTCATGTTAAATACATTTTAAAAAAAGCGACTCCTTGCAATCTCATTTTAATAAGAGGCATCTATACGAAAGTCGGCCGACTGATGTCACGTATATAGAGGTTAACTGGCTCAAGTGGTTTAGGGACAAAACAGAGGTTAAATTAAACGATAACGCTGAGCAGTATACGAGAGGTCATAATCAAGTGCAATCAACAATTACGTTACGCATGCTCGTGGGATATTTTAACCTAGCTCCTTAGATGTCGATGTATAAAGAAATATTCCAAGCCCATAAACAAGTTTTTAATATTTTATATAATTCAGGCTTCGTCTATTTAGAAGCGGGCATTGAGCCAGTGTTATAAGGGCCTTTCAAATTTGAATTTATCAACTCTTCATTAGTAGAGCCGATAAAAGAATACCTTAATGCCCCCGGTAATTTGAATTCGTTAAAGTTGACGGGGATAAAGGAGTAGGGAGTTGTAGAACATTACTATTTCAATCCTCGTTGTGAATATAATTCAGGTTAATAGAGAGGGCTAAGTGTTACAGTTCCATTGAGGTAAATGAGTTGAACCCCCTTTTGCTTATCAGTCATTCTGAGCGTTTTAATGAAAAGCCTTTCGTGGTAGGGGCGAGAGGGGGGGGGGGGGGAGCTAAAACCCTTTAAAACCCCACTCCTAGGTATTCATTCGACACTTTGCTCTTCATCGCTCCGGCATTCAAAGAATTGGAATTCTCTCATCACACGCCCTTTCAATTCTCCTCTTGCTTACCGGAGCTCCAACTTATCTCCACAAGTCTCTTTCTTTCGTAGATTTAAAATAATTATAATAACAAGTACATTCCCTTGATGGAGAAGTTTGACCTATTGAGCGGTCTTTGATTAGCTTATGAATTATTATAGTTTTCGAGTGGGGCTACAAAAGGCCGAAGGGCTCTTGTTAAATAATTGATTAAGAGGACAGGAACTTTCGACTCTGGGATCTTAATGGAATCAGAATGAGAAGTTCTGACAGCTTGACTACCCTCCATGAATAAGTGTGTTTATTCAGTTATCCTGTCAGTTAGTTAGATTATTATTTTTAAAAATTCATCATAGCCTTTTATTAAAATTCAAAAACTTTTGAGAATGCTAAATAGTGGTTCTCAAGAATTGTTATTTTGATTAAGGTAATTAAAAAAGGGCAAATCAATTAATCGGACTTAATTAATTAAAATTTGGTATTTTACTCCTCAGAGTTGATGATCAGAGAGATGAAAAACTCTTATTCATCATAAGGAAACCGAATTAATTCCTATTACTTAATGTTTTTATGATAATAAATGATCTGTATATTTTTTATCTTTTTTAGTTGTTGAGGTTTTTTAAAATAGCAATATAAATGAAAAAAAATAATATTTAATTAAGCCTTTTAGTTGATAGGATGACTAAATCTAACATTTTGCTTTAAATAATTAAATACTATTTCTCTTTCGAAATTTTGTATCTTTGTGATTAGTAAGTATTTTATTAAACTGACTTATTATTATATTTCTTTCATACGATTGAAAAAAAATAAAAGGAGCAAATTTACAAAGTGAACTTAATTCTGTCAAATGAAACGATCAATTGTTCGCTTGATATTAAGTATATGTACATGTTGTTTATGTAATTATTTTTTAATTACTTGCATGTATTAAAACACACATTAAGGTCATCATTATGCTCATGAAAAGTTTCAATGGGTTTTCAACGGATATCCCCATTATATACACGTCCTGACTCTAAATCACGAAACTGTTGAAAAATGGAACATTATTACGTAGTAGTAGAAAATTCACTATGATAAGAATTTACTATTACAGCCAAAATATGGCTGAGATGTTATAAAAATTCGCACAGCGTAAATGACTTAACATCTAAATTAATTAAGTCGAAATTGGCTATGATGTTTTTGATTAAACTTCTTATATCAATGAAATTTGCGCAGTTATTTAATACAACATAGGTCTTACTTGCAATACTAAAGTTCGAGGGTTCGCTTCCGGCAGTGGCCCTAGAATTTTTTGTGTAAAAAATCCTTCGCTATTCCCTTTCTCGGATAGCACGTAAAATAACTTAAAAAGGCCCAAGCCTGTACGATGTCAGCTACTCGTTAAAGATCCCTACCCTAATTATACCTGGATAGGCAAAATTTTGGACTCCCACTGTAGCTTCGTCCAATTAGCCTTAGTAGCGTAAATGGACATTACACAAACAAACATATAGGTATTGCCCTTGTCGAATTAACCTGACAGGGCTTAATAGTCGCGGAGTTTCCCAGACCCCCGGTGTTGGTGTGATTTCATTTTGAGCGGATTCAATTTAAAAAAAATATTTGGTGCAACATTTGAAAGTACAGCATTTGCAATAAATTGTGATATTGACGAACTCCCATCGCACTTCTAAAGTTATAACGAATAATTTATCAACATTCCTTTTTATTATTCGAAGTTGACATTTCCTCGTTTTTATCAATAATTTAACCATTGATGGTATTTATCGCGTTTATTTTTATCTATATTTACGAATCGAGTTACTTGTCGATGAACGCCGTTGAGAAGCAGCCGGCTAACATGAAGATCTAGAAGGCCTTAAGCATGAATAATCTAAGTAGGGGATGGGGAGCGGAAGAGAGTGACGGTTGGGCCACGCGTATTACTTCCGCCCTTTCATTTGTACTCATTATCTCGTAGGAGGTGCATTGATCCGGCACATCAGGTGGCTATGTCCGTTGTAGTTTTTTTTTTCTTCAGTCCTCCAGCATCAAAGTGGAAATGGGGTGTTATAAGCCATTTTATAACACCTAATTCTATGTAGGTACCCCATCCTGAACAAGTTCTTGTTAGTGAATTTTACCTGTTGTTCTCCAGCATTAATTTTTAAAATATAAATAATCGAAATGACTAAAACAGCGATATTTTTGGGCTATCCTGGGTGATATTCCCTTTTATACCAACCTCAAAATGATCAACTAGATAGGTTAAATAAATAAATAAAACCGGATCCACCCCTTTAGTATCAATATACCTATAGATATTGCAAGTTCGGAATGATATTTATCTGTCTGTGAAAAAAAAAAAAAATTATAATATGGATTATAATATTGAAATTAATATAAAATAACTTTAGAATGATAATTTTATTGCCTCAAAACTTATTTATATGAATTCCCAAGTCATTTTTTTCTAACGTAGAGAGGGGGGGGTACGCGGAAATTATAAGGGAATTTTATAAGCCAGGACTGCTAGACACCTTCTACATTAGATCGATTTCCAAGTTTGGAATGGTCACATTTATTTTCTGTCGCTTACTAGTTACAATTTATGGTTTAGCTGCCCGGCTCTGAGGCTCTTCTATCCTGGGGATATGGCTTAAGAACACGGAAGAAACGAGGAACGGTGGTTGGCAAGACTTGAGGGCTCAATAAACACAACACTTATTAACTCAGTGACTCATCAACTCCTAATGACCCCTTGATGGATTGCCGGCGTAGTTCGTTAGTCCTGATCTTGCCACCTGATGATCGGGAGGGTGGCACACCACTTCAATTGCGCAGTTAGCTGCGTGGCCAACGCATCCTTGCGAATGGATAAACTTGCGTCTCTTCTACAGATTTGATGAATGATGAGTGTTGAAATGTTATGAGATAATAGGTTTAATGCTTATTGTACTCCAAGCCCTCCGCCGAATCCTTCTGAAATCTGCACTAAAACACAATCTCTCACTTTATACCTCTGTCATTTACAATAAAAGATACTTGCTTTGGGGCTTATATATATATATGTATATATAACTCATATTCCGAGGAAAAAGGGATGTAGGAAAGTACTGTTTGAGGACTAAAAAAAATTAATTTGGATGGTCCACATGTGCAGCCTTATTGTCTCCATCTTCGGAGAGAAGAAAAGGTTTTTTTCTAAAAGTAAATTCAAATGCTGCGGGATGAAGACTGCTGATGCGATCATAGAACAGATAGCGTGATTATTTCTGGCTGAATGAACAGCAAAGGTTATCTGGAATTAATAGAAAAACAGTTTAAAAAATATATGAACCAGTGACCAAAGATAATGTTATTTTTCAAGGAGATATCGCGCCAGTCCACGGATCGAATTTAGTAAACAGTTTTTATAAGAGGAAAGCATGCAGGTTATCTATTGGTCAAGAAGATTCCAGACTTTTATACTATTAAAAATATCGGCAGACTCCTTGCTTTCAATGTGAACAGGTAGCCGTAATTTCTTACTTGTCGAGAAAAAAACAAAAGAAAAAAAAACGTTTGCATCAAATGAGATACAAAATAAAGTGTACCTATTTTATAAATTTTGTTTTTTCATTTATTTTTGTTTCCTTGTTAATCGTTATTCGAAAAACAGATTAGGCCTATAAATTAAATTAGAAAAATAACTTAGCAGACAGGTTTCCAAAGGATATCGTTTTAATTTAAATGGAACACCAGCGAGCTGTGGGAAGGAAGAAAGGCAAAAGTCCCATTTAAACTAATGACCCTCGGAATTTAAAACGAATTTAGAAGGCCATCAGTAGAGGAAGATGATCAGAACATTAGGAGGAGCGAAAGAAAGAAAAAAATTCAAATTTATATTATCTTATAATTTTATTATATAATGAAGATAGCTTTTTAATTTTTTTTTCTCATAAAATTTAATTACACTCAAAATTTGTTCCAAATAATTCTTAAATTGAATATTTCGATTAATTATTTTCGGTTATGTAACTACATGATGAAATATTTTTGGCATAATTGACGATCTTGTTGAATTCGATGATATAAATTGGTTTAGGAATTTTTCATATGAATGATCATTGATTTAAATTGATTTATACCTATTGCCTCTTAATTTGTTAATTGTTGCTAACTTAATTTGTTGCCTAAGCAGTTTAATTTGTTTATCGCAATAAAATTATTAGTTATTTATAAATAAAAGCGAATTTTGTTAAATGAATTACTGCTATTTTTGTTGTAGGTTAACTATGTCAACCCCACCTAGAAACGCCATCTTAAGTCCCTGATCTTGCATGTTTATGAATTGCATAATAATGATTTTTTTTTTTTTTTTTTATTTATTTATTTATTTGTTTTACATAAGCCCACCAACAGGCATATGCCCAATTACAGGTGGTAATGAGTACAACTTGTTGATTACATCGTAAATCATAAAGAAAAGAGTAAAAAAAAAAAGAAAAAAAAAGACAAAAGAAACAGAAAAAAGAAAAGAAAAGAAAAGAAAAAAAAAAGAAAACAAGTCAAAGCTCTGAACCTATTATTTGAATTCCTTCTAGAAAATATCCCTTATTCATGAAAATATCACTCATACTTAAACAATAATAAATATAATATCAGGTAGTGCACTTATAAATGAAATGCATTAGGAATACTATAACCTAATAATACAATATCTAAAAAACAAAAAAAAACATAGATATATATACATACACATATAAACAAAGTAATCTTTAATACTTCTTAATGTCTAGTTAGGGATATGAAGTGAAGTAAAAAAAAAAAAAAAAAAACTGCTTAGAAAACCTATCAATATACATATAAATATATACATACATTTATAATTATACACACACAAACGCAAATATACATAATATACGCATACAATATATGCATGGATCCAACTGAAATGCATATATTTGAGTTATGTATACATTAGGCACTAATATGCGAGAAATGCTTCCACAGAATACTTTTGATCTTTCCCAATCCAAAACTGAAATCAAGTTTAAGTACCTCACATAGAGAGTTCCAGAGGTTAGTGAGTTTATTTAGTGGAGAATTGTAAAAAGGCTTACACACAGGCATATAAAAGTCCTCTTTCAACCTGCTATTAATCTTACCAACTCTAAAGTCTAGTTTTCCAAGCATAGTAGGATCATCAAGACCTCCCTGGACTAGCTTAACTAAGTGAGATATTGACAAAATGGCACATCTTTCTTCCAGTTTATGGGCTACACCAAATTCATTCATTAAGTAATTATACGAAACTTCCCAACCCGGATAAGAACCATACTTTTTATAGTATAAAAATCTTAAGAATTGTTTTTGTAATTTTTCTAACAAATATAAACTTTTGGCTGTTCTAGGAAACCATATAAAACATCCATATTCAATATGAACCCTTATAAGTGAATTAAACAATATTAATAAAGTCTTTGGATTGTCAAATTGATTACATGTTCTTTTCACAAATCCAGCCAGTTTATTACATTTCATAAATACATTGTCAATGTGCGTTGAAAACGTTAGCTGTTTGTCAAATAAAATTCCTAAATCACGGATTGTTTCAACCCTATTCAACGGTTGTGACCCTGCTTGATAATTATGTTCTATTAGGTGTTTTTTTCGAGAATAGGACATTACATAGCATTTATCTATATTAAAGTGAAGGCAGTTTTCTGTACACCATCTGATCAAGCCATCTAAGTCTTTCTGTATTTTCTTACAATCTTCTGTTCCTTCAACAAACCTAAATAATTTAAGATCATCAGCAAATAACAAACATTCAGAGAATTTTATGTGTCTGACGATATCATTAATGAAACATAAAAAAGGGGCCCTAAATTACTGCCTTGAGGTACCCCAGATGGTGTCACATAGGTTTGTGACTTAACTCCATTTAGATTTATAAACTGTAACCGATTGCGCAAGTAAGATGCTAACAAGTCAATATAATCAGCTGATATGCCATACCTAGATAATTTATGAAGTAAAATATCATGGTTAACTCGGTTAAACGCCTTCTGAAAGTCAGTATAAACTGCATCAACTTGTTGGCCAGTATTGAATTTTTCGGAAATATATTCAACAAAATTAGTTAAATTTGTAATTGTAGATCGCATTGGGAAAAAAACATGTTGTTGAATTATTATGTATTTTGATATATAGTTCATTATTCGATTAAAAAGAATTTTTTCATAAACTTTGGAAAAAACTGAAATTATCGATATTGGTCTATAATTATCAATATTGGATTTATCACCTTTTTTGAATATCGGAGTAACCTTTGATTGTTTCCCAATAGATGGATACACTTTATTTTTTAAAGATAGATTTAAAATAAAATGAAGTGGCTCTAAAAGGTATATGATGATTTCATTTACAAGACCCTCCGTTATTTATAATAGTTGTTTCCTTATTTGAAATCTATTAATGACCTCTTAAACGTATCTATATAAATAGAATATAAAGAAATGAGACTAACATGAACACTGAAAAAGGGTCATCTATTCTTTCGACGTCACAATATTCTTGGAAAGAAATATGGCCAATCGCTGTCAATTTGTGCAAAAATCAACTGATTTGTAAATAGCCTTTAATAAAAAAAAAAGAAAATATTTATTGATTTTTTATTTATCCCTTTCATTATTGATCAGTTCAATTTAATTTCATTTAATTGAAAGCATTTAAAATAATAGTGCGTTACACAATTATAAAATTGTTAATAAATATGTCTATTAAGTATATTCTTATAAAAGGAAGATCCATTATGCTAGAGCGTTTGATAAAGGTATATTATAGTGATATATCCGATGGAGATTGACATATTCATATTCATTCACATTCATTTTATATTCATTCATATAAAAATTGTGACATATTCATGACTTAAGAATTATTCGCTTTATAATATCAGCTTATGGAAGAGAAAAAGGTTCAAATTGATTCACAATTTAATACACAAGTTAATCCAAAGGCCTGAGTCATTACACATTGTGATTACTTTTAAGACTGCTTTAGATTACAGAGATAACACTTTGACTTTGAACAACTGACCATTTATTTATAGGGTAATCTAAGTTTAATGTATGCTTTCGTTTGATTTTCTATTCACTTATGTTTCTAATTACACTGTAGGCTAGTTTCTAAGTTTTGAATTGGTGAGTGGTGTAGTGGTTAGCATGACTGACTGCCTTCTACATACAAACCCGGCAGGTGATTTTTCAAAGGGAGTACCAAATCCTTGGTTATGCCGTCCTTCCGGGGAGATGTATAAAGACCCTTCCAAGCCTATGCTCTGTCATATACTCGTTGAAGATTGACATTAGTACAATTTCAGTGAAAGGTTTAAATAGATTTATAATTTTAGGATAGATCCGCGTGCCCCGTTAGGATAAACAGTCCCGGAGTGAACGTGTTAATCCTTACTTTATTGAATACCTTTAAACGAAACAAAGATATAGTTATAATAAGTACAAGTATATTGCTAATAATGTAAGTCTTATTATTATCTTCACATAAATACCAACTTTAATTTTTATTTTGTTATTTATAAAGCAGGGGATCCACTTATTTCTATTCTTAAGATCATTTACGAATTATCTATCATCTGTTCAAAGAAATATTTAGTGGGATCACCTGTAGTGTAGCGGTTAGCATGGCCAACTACAAAACACAAGGTTCAACCCAGGGTCAACCCCGACAGGTGGCCCTAGGATTTTTTTAGGGGAGTAAAAAATACTTGGCCGTCCTTAGGATGGGACGTAAAATGGAGGTTCGGTGTAGGTACTCGTTAAAGATCCCTATCGTAATTAAACCTGGATAAGCAAACTTCTGGCCAACTTAGCCATTTTATCATAAAGGAACGTTAAATAAATAAAGAACAAAGAAATAGAAATTAATAATAATAAATTGTGTTGTTATCATTCCATTTCTTTTTGTATACGTTCTTTATTGAATTTACATAAATAACAACGAGAAGCTAGGCTTTATTAGTGGTTGTGTCTGGCAATAAACAAGTCGGCGTATAACAGTCATGCATCCGCTAATATTCACAAGTAATAAAGTTTTAAGTAGGGTACTTATGTAAAAAAAAAATTAAATAAAAAAATTGTGTGAATTATATATTATTTTTGGCCAGAAATATTTAGCCCTAATTTATTAGTGGAGGGAGACCGATAATTAGATTAGGAGTTGAAGGGCCGTATTTATGAACGATCCTAAGGAACGCCTTACTTAAAGGCTTCCTTAAAATGCACACCTTTAGCTAACCTTAACACAATTTTCATTTTATAAACGTTCCTTTACCTTTCCTATCTAAAGGACGCCATAGATCCTAAGGTGTTCCTATAAATTTGGTCTGTTTTCCTTCCTTAGTGCTAAGGTAGGTGATTAGCTACCTTTAGCCTCTCCTTAACTATTTAATAATAGAAATAAAAACAGAACACAAATATCAGGACTTAAATACTTATTATAAAGAACCCTTTATTAAGAACAAACGACTTTTTGGAATTTTTACTTTATTTATATGAGATATAAACAGCAAAGGTGGTGAAATATTATTGCACTTTTTAAGGGAAATAAAAATTTTAATCTTGGTGAAATATATTTCTTTTTTTTCTCCTTTACATATTTATCAAATGTTTTCATATGTAGCCATTCTTATTACTAGGCACAATGAGAGACAGATAGTTTCTCCATATAAGCAAAATAAAAACAAAAGATGTATTATTTTCAATTAATGCATACTTATTTAGTATATTGATAGTATTACTTAAGTGTACAACTTTAATCACAAACATTTTGATGCAGATGCTTTTGAATCTTTTCCATTTTTACACTTCTAACGTTAATTATGTTTTAGTAGCCAGTAATAGAGCTGTAATTGTAAATATTTGATTAGTTGGTGATATAGACATCTGAAAGAATATTAAGTGAATTCATTTTTTCCTTCTGCAAGTAGTACATTAATGAGCAATATAATCTTAATTATTGATAGTAAAGATATTTTCACTCAATTACTCATTGACAAAACAAAATTTTGATATAAAATATAGACTGAATCCAATTTGAGAAAATTAAATGTAATTTTAATAGTACCAATTTAACATTTTTAAAGTTTATTTATTTATCTATGCCTATTTTACATAAAAGGCTTTCATGGAATTTGTTGAAATTAGATAAGTTTGGTATAACAAGTTTTTGGAAGAGTGGTAAGAGAAATGTAAAAAGAGCAGAAATAAATTGATAGACAACTTTTATTTATTATTATATAAAAATGAAAAATAAATAACAGAATCATTATACACACTAATAAACCAATTCTTCATAAAATGTCAAAACACATGTACATCCACTAAGATTTTTCAATAATTATTATGCTAATACCAAAGTAATAGCATTCTAAAGTAAACAATCAGTTTTTAATAATTCATGTAAGAATATGAAGTTGTTGAAAATAAATTTCAGCTTACTTATTAAGGAAACTGAAGCTTTAATATTTCACATTTCCAACACACATCTTTTTTAAAATAAGTTAGTTACTAATTTACACATATCTAACATTTACAACTCCTTCTCATGAAGAAGGTTAGAACTAAACCATCCAAGAATATTTTGAAGAATATTAAGAAATATATAATAAATATACAATAGTATATCACAAACATCTTAATTAGAAGAATATTGAAGTCTCTCATCCCCCAAGCTAACCTCTAGAGAAATAAAGTTTGAGACTAACACTACCTAACATTGTTTTATCACACTTTTTCGCACTCTCTTCATCTTATAATAAAGATATTTTTGATTTTTATCCTGAAGCATCCATTAAGTTGTTTTGAAATCGATTAGATGAAACATTGTATACATTTGGTTGTTCTTGTACTCTAACAATGTTTGCACACTATTCAACTTTGAGTGATTTCTACTCCAATTATAATTTTCTTATAGTTCTAGAGCTGTAATTGCCACATTAACTACTTAAATCACTCTAAACAACACAGTAAGCAAGAGTGAAGTTAACACTGATGTCAGTTTAGGGAGGTTACACCTAGCGGCGGAGTAGTCTTATCAATCTTCTCTGATTGGTTGTTTAGTTAAGGTGGCCTTAAATTTGCACCTTAATAAATGCATACTTAGTTAAGGAAAGGAATTGTTAAGGAAGATTCATAAAATGAGAATTATCTAAAGGAACACTTAAGCTTAAAGGTTAACTTAAAATAGGAACCAGTTAAGGTAACCTCAACTGCTTCCTTAGGAACGTTCATAAATACGGCCCTAAATGGGGGCAGTGAAATGCCTTTTATTAAAATAGTTCTCTATCCTTGAAAAAATATTCATTGTTTTTCATTTTATTGAGGCATGTAATTATAAATGAAATTATAAATGTTAATTGAGATTTTTTTTTATTGGACCAAATCAATAAAGAATGCCATTGAACAATATTATTGTCGTTGATGTATCTGATTTATAATTTCTAAAAAACATTTTCATTACGCCGTAACTTTTTTGGTACTTCATTATTCTTTTTGATTTATTAATCACGTACGATGATTCAGGTATCATTTTAAAGATTTTCTTCCCTCCCAACAATTATTGGATCCTCTTTAAACCATGGGCTAAGAGCTACAAAGAAAATACATTTTTATTTGCGCATAAATCTAAAACTATCGAATTCTTGTCGACTAAGTAAATGCGAAAATGAAAAGTTTCACTCTATCCCCTACTAAATGAAAAATAATCAACAGAAAATCGGATTATTAGAATCAAAGTAATATCCTTTTGGATTCATTTCATGCTTGAGTTTATGTTTTTATATTCTTCTGTAATGTATGGTTTATTTAATAGGTCTCATATTCTGGCCATTAGGTCACTGATTAATATGGTATGTGAATTATTCGCATGGGTCAACGAGCTAAATCGAATCTATGAGTTATTTAGATTTCTCTTTGTAATGCTAATGATGTTGCTACAATATTTAAATCTGATAATGCCAAGGAATGGGGAAAAGAAATGTTTAAAGAATACGTAATTGGGAGAATGCCTCTTGATATTCGTTTTTATTCCCGATAGGCACGAACATATGACCCGCTGTGCGTTCCTCGTATATATTTCCGTTTCAATTATTTCGTCCCAATTCCATTCCCATTTGTTTATCTATAACAAGGCCTCATTCAGTTGGGAGATTCCTGTTGCGAAAATGCACGAATATAGTCTTGCCCTCCTTGTCCATTATTTTCGTGTATCATTTTAAATACCGTTATTCGAACCATCCCTGTTTTCAGCGTTCGCTTGTCCATTAGAATATACGATAACATGAATTCAACAATTACGGTTTGAATGACTTGAAAATTCATTGCAGTTTTCAGTTGAAAGTGTTTGTTCATAATTCTTGAATAAAATATAACATACTTATTGATATACCTATTTTATTGTTAATAATATCTATTACAGCCTTATATAGTCCGTTAGCTTGTTTTCATAATTATAAAGAAACTATATTAACTAGCTATTTATAATGAAGCCGCAGATTTTATCTCAATTTCTAAATAGGTAAAGGCATTCTTTTCATGGGAAAAAGTTTTCAACGTGTTTTGAAACATGGACTTTATTTGTTTCTGTGCAACAAATGAAGGTATCAACAGCTAAATTGAATATTATAAAATCATACGCGATGGAGTAGTTCTTGCATTCCCGTATTATCACTAATTAAAATAAAAACTTTTATTTACCAATAAAAACTTTTTTTTATGCTTAAGAGATTTAATACATGATCTCAAATTAATTAAAGCAGTTTACGGAGTGAAATTTGTATGGTAAAAGATAATCTTAAATAATCATGTTTTAGTTTATACACTTAGTTCCTTAATAGATTTCTGAATGAAATACAAGGTGGTTTTTAGAGGAACAGTAATCGTTCTCGGTTTCCGGAAAGACATAAGCGACAAACATTGAAAAATTAAGTTTTAATTGTCTACGAGACGTTAATACCTTCTACCGATTCACTTTCACGATGTATTTACAAGCAACCCGCTGTAAAAAACAAGCAAGCATTAAAAACATAAAAACTCGACTTTTGATAAAATCAGGAATTTTTAGGTCCATACAAAATAAATATGTACCTAATATTTAATCGACAATTATTGAACAGTTTTTCAATAATTATAATACTAATTAACAAATGGAGAAAAAAAAAGATGTGGATGTTTCTAAATGACGATAAAACATTTATCGAAATACATGAATTCCACTTTAAGTAGGTTGGTAAGTTAAAGTTGTGTGTTGGGTGCACCTCACCAAATTTTTTGAATATGAAAAGTTCACCCTTATTTACTTATCCTAATCGTTAACTTTTAAAAGAGATAGACAGCTCTGAATACTGATTGATTTCTATTCGGGGTGGCCAGAAATTTACGCACTCATCTATATATATTTTATTTCGTTTTTTCTGTAATCTGTAAAATATGGGAATATAAGGAGACATATATTCATTTTATCTTTTAAATATTTTTTATTTAAATTAGCGTTTTCATAAAATGCTGGAACTGAAAGTACACCGTGGTGAGCTATGCCTGCCCTGATCAGTTGAGCGTGGTTACTCAACGCGAGTGCAGGAAGCAACTGTGTTTCCTGTTCTCTAAACTCTTCCAACTGCTCAAGTGTTATATTTTCATCTGTACTGTCAGTCTGCTTTCTATGAAAATCTCACACTGTAATTCGAAAAATATTAAGTCGAACTGTACGGAATAAAACTCTTTTTTGTTTTTTAACTTTGGTAACTAGTTAATATTTTATAATATTGATGTAAGTATAGAGAACCCGGTGACTACTTCCATCCAACGAGCGTTTTTCAAAGCCGTCTCCAAAAGATCAATCTTGACGCAATCTTCCCATCTTCGTCTTGATCTACCCCGTGGTTTTATTAACATTTTATGGATTCGTTTTCGAGTCCCATTTTTATGACTGGTATGGTATCAAATAATTTATATTCTGGAGCCATCCAGGTAAAAGCCTCCAGGTAAAATTATTTAAGCCTCGTCCTTTGGTCAAAATATTCTTCTGTTGCATATTCTGATTTCGAAAACATTGAAGCAGTGTTCCCTCAAACTAGGCAGCCATGTTTTACATTCATAATAATTCGTTGGATATCCCATAATTACATATAATTACCAGTAATAGTTTTTATATTCTAATTTTTAAATTTCGGGAACATAGGTAAAAACTAAATAACTGAAAATTTCCAAGCATATCCCGACTTTGACCCCGCTTAAATTTCCTCATGTTTGCCTTTTGTAGTTAACGCAGGTGCTATTTGCCTTCAATTTTTCCCTTTTAAACGCATTCCTTCTCAAATAAAAACATATGATTTAAAATCTTAAACCTTTTGTTGGAACGCGACTATTGGTCGGAGCAAACCGTTGGAGCACGTGGACGGCCCGGATCTTTTCGACGGAGACCTGGAACCCCCAGGAGGATCCTGATCCTTCCAGAAGGTTCGTTTTGCGACTAAATACACTCCCGGGCAAAAATATCGCAACACCTAAGAATTTCTAGAATTTAAAATAAAATGGAGAGTGTGTCTCCTGATTCCATTACAGGGTGAAGTATGATAAGCATTAAGATTATCTAGGGATCTTATTAGATCGGATTAGGGACGTAAGAAGGTCTTTTTCCTCTTAAGAAGGTAATATTTCACTCAATTTTGTCAGTACTATCATGCATTTCATTGTCTGACAATCAGTACGGTCATAATTTGAATAATTTTGGCCTAGTGACTGGATCCAGACATTAAAATGAACAAACCTTTGCATCTTATTCCAGGGGAATCCATTCGTATTGTTACTTTAGCAGAGGTGGGCCTTTCTGAATGTCAGATCACGTTATGTATAAATTCCCGTTATTCTGCAATCCTCAGACCGTTATTCTACAGTCAAATGACACTAAGAGACAGGAAGGCATTCAAGGGGGTCAACTGAGGGAAGACCTAGGGTCACCAGCGCCATCGACGACCGCTTTCTGTAGGTTCAAGCTCTCTGGAGACGGGAATAGACGAATCCAGAGCTCCCAGATCTACTCCTTCAGGTCCATAACTTACGCATATCAAGGCGAACTATCGGTAGGAGGCTTGGTGAAGTTGGACTTACCTAGAGAAGGCCCGCAGATCACCAGGGAATATCGTATAGCGAGGCTTGCATTTGCATCAGAACATGTGTATTGGACCACGGATGATTGGAAGCGCATACTCTTTATTGAGGGAAAGAAAGTCTCTCACCATAGTCCAGGCGGTCGAGGCAGAGTCTGGAAAAGGCCTCAGGAACGGTTCATCCAATGCTGCATCAGTCCCCATGTGCCTTATCGAGGAGGCTCTTTAATGTTCTGGGGATGCATCTCCTGGGGAGCTCGTACAGAGTTTATCGTGGTGAGTGGTGTGGTTCTGACGGGCCACAGGTATGTGGAGAAAATCATTCAAGCCGATGTCATGCATTTCATTGGCCCAGACGCACTGTTTATGCACAACAATGCAAGGCCCCACACTGGGAGCTGCGTGACTGCCTCGATTATGCTGAAATCGAAAGATTTCAATGGCTAGCAATGACCCCTGATTTAAATTGTTTAGAGCATCTATGGGACACACTAGTAGAGTATGGTTAAAGCCCGAAATCCTGCACTCACGACGTTGGCAAGGTTGGAAACAGCAGTTCTGGAGCAATGGGAGAGGAGGAAACACGGCTTATTAAGAACATTCTGAATACAATAAAAGGTTTATTAATTTATTATGAATACAATAAAAGGTTTATTTATTTATTTACTTCAATAGTTCTAATTTGAATTATGTGCGTATTTAGTTTTTGTTAATTTTTTGTAAATACTTTTTAATTGCCCCAATTTCATTAATAAACCTTGTTTTCTTCTTCTATTTTGTTTTTATAATTGGCCAATATACCTAGAAGCCATGGTTTTCAATAAAATTAAAAATATACAGGTGTTGCGATACTTTTGACCGGGAGTTTATAAGGAGCAAGTGACTGGGCCAGGTAGTCATATGACTAGTGTGCTATAACGTTATCATTTTTGTAACCTGCTCGAACATTTGAGTTGTATTAATTCGTTTAGCATTGATAATTGTATATATTTTTGTTAAATAAATATTTGTTTACCCACAGAAGCGTTACAATATTATCAAAATTGACTCCATATCTGCAATAAATGTGAAACAAGACCACTAAGTGATGAACAACACCTGAATGTGTTTGAAAATGAAGTGTTGCCAAGAATTATTGGACTGGAGAATTTAGACGGAAAAGTGGGCATGCAAAATTTCGAGTTTCAGCTGCGGAATTATACCTTATAAGTTCATAAGCGCCTTGTTGACTGGAAAACGTCCGAGAGGTAGGCCGAGAGAAGGCGAGAGGATTCTGTATTAGCTGATCTTGTAGAGTTGGTTGAGGAAGGGCGATGGTGTCGGCATCGAATCTTCGGATTCACTTAGCCTTTATTAGTTTAATTATTAATTATTATTATTATCTGCAATAACATTTTCGAGGTTTAACACTAAAAGGATTGTAAATATCAGATTAGAATGAATTTAAATTTTCATAATTATTAAAAATTTTTATTTTTTTAATAATAAATTATTTTATTGAAAAGAAATAATACAATCTGCCACACTCTAGGGCATTTAGTATTAGTGATATAAGAATACATTCATACAAAACAACTAAAGAATGACCAAATATGGAACATTAAAATTTGTAGCTGAATCAAACCGTGCTTATGTACTAGAATAAATATTTCACTAAAACTAAAAACTTATTTATAATTTTTACCTTAATAATTACTAAATTATTATTTTATTAGTACCAATTTCACCATTCGTCAATATTTCACTACATATTCAATTCATATTTCAATACAATTTGTATCCAAGATGAAAAAATGTTAGACGATAGATTAGAATGTGAAATATAAAAAAAAAGATATTTCGGTTTTTGAAAAATGTTACAAATGACAGGAAAGTAAGATACAAAAGAACCGTTGATTGCAAACTGAATAGGAGGGGGGGGGGGTCGGAAAAGCCAAGCATTAAGCCGAATAGCAACAGGTCAATTGCCCTTCTTTGATTGTGTCACCAATGAAAGCTTAGCTCTATATAATCTCGTCCAACACCTTTATCGTTCCGCAAATTTCGGTTTATTTAAAATAAATAAAAAAAAAAGAAACAATCATTTTAAGTTATAATATAATATCAATATTATATTTACTATATAGATCCAAATACAAATACTCTATTGCTGAAATAGATACGTTGTGTACG
Source organism: Aelia acuminata (assembly GCA_911387785.2). Classification (NCBI taxonomy): domain Eukaryota; kingdom Metazoa; phylum Arthropoda; class Insecta; order Hemiptera; family Pentatomidae; genus Aelia; species Aelia acuminata. The sequence goes on along the minus strand of OU426979.1, from coordinate 87,889,010 downwards.
TTATCTAAAGTAACATTGTAAAAGGAACAAAAAAAAAAAAAAAAATAAATAAAAATCAGAGATTCAACAGTACCTACAGACAATTGAAAAAAATAGAATGCTCATGATCAGTACTTTATGTAGGATTAGTATTAATTTCAAAAGTAAAGTTGAACTTGGAACGAACAAAAAAAAAAAAACGTGTGCCACTACAACCCATGAAGCATCTTGGGAGCAGTACTATGTAAGGAAGCAGTGTTTCTTTGTTAGCGGTCATGCAAGGAGTTGATTTGACCGTTATCATCCTCAACCGTAAGGTTTTTTTTTGCCCTTAATTTTTCAATTATGAGTACCCATATTATAGAGGCTGGTCAGGAGGGTCTCTCGGCCACCGAGACGATCTGTGACAGCATATAAAACATATCCTGCGCCAAGCCAGATGCGAACTCAGTACCTTGAGCATAACAACCCAATGCGTAACCAATGAGCTACTCCGTTCCTTCAAACAAAGATAAAATATTATGCATGTAACAATTTATAATATGTATTACCCCCCCCCCCTCCTGGCTACAGCGACCAACGTTTTCAATGCGATCTCTTTTTAGTTCTCGCGAACTAAAATTTTAAAAACCGTAATTAATACGGCTTTTTTTTCGCGACTAGTTACCTCTCGCATAGGTAATTAGTCCAAAAATCTTTATTAGGTAAGACTATAGATTGGGGAGGGGGGGCGGGTTAACCCCGACCCCACCAGGTACCACCACCGTCGCCAACTAGTTGTCCCCGCGCTCCGGTTACCTCTCGCACTCGTTAATTTTCATTAACTAATTACTATGGGTTTTTTTCTTTCCTAGCTAATTACCTCTCGCAAAGGTAAATATTAAAAAAGTCCTTATTATGTGGTGAAGCGGCGGGGGAGGGCGGGTGGGGTTTTACCCCCCCCCCCCTCCTGGCTACAGCGACCAACGTTTTCAATGCGATCTCTTTTTAGTTCTCGCGAACTAAAATTTTAAAAACCGTAATTAATACGGCTTTTTTTTCGCGACTAGTTACCTCTCGCATAGGTAATTAGTCCAAAAATCTTTATTAGGTAAGACTATAGATTGGGGAGGGGGGGCGGGTTAACCCCGACCCCACCAGGTACCACCACCGTCGCCAACTAGTTGTCCCCGCGCTCCGGTTACCTCTCGCACTCGTTAATTTTCATTAACTAATTACTATGGGTTTTTTTCTTTCCTAGCTAATTACCTCTCGCAAAGGTAAATATTAAAAAAGTCCTTATTATGTGGTGAAGCGGCGGGGGAGGGCGGGTGGGGTTTTACCCCCCCCCCTCCTGGCTACAGCGACCAACGTTTTCAATGCGATCTCTTTTTAGTTCTCGCGAACTAAAATTTTAAAAACCGTAATTAATACGGCTTTTTTTTCGCGACTAGTTACCTCTCGCATAGGTAATTAGTCCAAAAATCTTTATTAGGTAAGACTATAGATTGGGGAGGGGGGGCGGGTTAACCCCGACCCCACCAGGTACCACCACCGTCGCCAACTAGTTGTCCCCGCGCTCCGGTTACCTCTCGCACTCGTTAATTTTCATTAACTAATTACTATGGGTTTTTTTCTTTCCTAGCTAATTACCTCTCGCAAAGGTAAATATTAAAAAAGTCCTTATTATGTGGTGAAGCGGCGGGGGAGGGCGGGTGGGGTTTTACCCCCCCCCCTCCTGGCTACAGCGACCAACGTTTTCAATGCGATCTCTTTTTAGTTCTCGCGAACTAAAATTTTAAAAACCGTAATTAATACGGCTTTTTTTTCGCGACTAGTTACCTCTCGCATAGGTAATTAGTCCAAAAATCTTTATTAGGTAAGACTATAGATTGGGGAGGGGGGGCGGGTTAACCCCGACCCCACCAGGTACCACCACCGTCGCCAACTAGTTGTCCCCGCGCTCCGGTTACCTCTCGCACTCGTTAATTTTCATTAACTAATTACTATGGGTTTTTTTCTTTCCTAGCTAATTACCTCTCGCAAAGGTAAATATTCAAAAAGTCCTTATTATGTGGTGAAGCGGCGGGGGAGGGCGGGTGGGGTTTTACCCCCCCCCCTCCTGGCTACAGCGACCAACGTTTTCAATGCGATCTCTTTTTAGTTCTCGCGAACTAAAATTTTAAAAACCGTAATTAATACGGCTTTTTTTTCGCGACTAGTGACCTCTCGCATAGGTAATTAGTCCAAAAATCTTTATTAGGTAAGACTATAGATTGGGGAGGGGGGGCGGGTTAACCCCGACCCCACCAGGTACCACCACCGTCGCCAACTAGTTGTCCCCGCGCTCCGGTTACCTCTCGCACTCGTTAATTTTCATTAACTAATTACTATGGGTTTTTTTCTTTCCTAGCTAATTACCTCTCGCAAAGGTAAATATTCAAAAAGTCCTTATTATGTGGTGAAGCGGCGGGGGAGGGCGGGTAGGGTTTTACCCCCCCCCCCCTCCTGGCTACAGCGACCAACGTATACTATAATTTATAGTATGGTATTATATATGAGAAATTATTTCAAAACTGAAATCATCTCTTATATTATCCTTTTATGTTAGGATGGCTCTTAGGGGGGGGGGGGGCGGGTTTAACGGTTTTGAGAGCATGACGGCAGGAGTAGGAAGTTAAGTAGTATATGAAAGCTTATCGGACGTCCAGTAGAATATTTCTACTTAATTTTTATTATTATTGTTTTTAAATGGAAGGCTATATTTTTTTACTTACCTAACCTATCTCTCTAAAAATATAAATATTTATTTTTTTTTCTGAAAGGGTTGATTTAGTTTTAATTCTATTAAATAAAAAAATCCTGTGATGCAATTCGATAATTAATTATAAATGCAATCTTAGAAAATATTCAAAACAGCTTTTACCTGTTGCCACCAAGGACATTTTCCACCACGTGCTCTGGCACATTTGACCACCAACGCGTGTTTTAGCTGAGGTTTTCAAATCTGCGATGTGGAAGTAATGAGTAACACGGCATAGGGTTGACCGCGAAAACCAACTCCACCGAAATATACCAATTAAATTGTACTCATTTTTGTGGTGTACCAAGCTGGTGGCGACCGCATTTCTGTCACCCGGAATCGTGTTAAATTTATTTCATGCTAGAGTCATTGCTTAATTCATATGAATATTACAGTGAGTATTTTTTAAAATAAAAAGCATTATTCCGAACTCCCAGTTATCCAATCTTGTTTAATTTATTGAAATAATAAGTTGAAAAAAAATTCATTGAAAAAAACCTCATAGGCATTTAGTATTAACGATCCAATGAACTCGTACTTTAAAGAAAAAAATATGAAAATACAATAGAATGAAGGAAAAAAATAAAATAATGAATAAATAACTGTGTAAATGCACCTACATACAATACATTCATTCAGCCGAGGGATCTCCGAGTAGAGTCTTATCGCCCACGTATGGTAGGAAAGACAGGTCTCAGGGAGATCCCAGTGCTTCTCACCATGCCGCAACACCGGTTTTAACAGCCAGCTGAATATTAAGGTATAATTGTATGTTTTCATCTCATAATCATGCTCGTCTTAATTTTTAAAATTACGATTATTTGAATGCAACTTGAAAATTAATTAATAAATTACAATGCAAATACACAGTTAATTCTTGCATCTGGTTGTTTCCCCTTTGCTAATAAAGCATTTTTATGATAACTATTGTGCCTCGGGACCACTTAGTAACGAAATAAAGTAAAAGATATAACGAATTCTTTTGTGATGGTTATAGTTAATTCTTGCATCTGGTTGTTTCCCCTTTCCTAATTTAAGCATTTTTATGATAACTATTGTGCCTCGGGACCACTTAGTAACGAAATAAAGTAAAAGATATACCGAATTCTTTTGTGATGGTTATAAAATTAAGTTATAAAATCCTTTGTCAAGGCGGCGTACTTGACGAGCTCCATTTTTGTAGTGCGGAGCGAAAGTTAATAAGGTGACCGAAGAATTTAGTTACTGTTGAGTTAAAATTAATTGTTTCCTTCCAAGTAATATTATTTGAGTTCTTCCTGTTTGTTTGACATCTTTTGTAATTTTAAGTCAATAAAATTATCATAACCTCTATCAGAGATACAGTATTGTTTATTTATTATTTATGATAACCATAATAATAATAATAATAACCATAATAAGTCTTCCTCACAAGACCCTCTATATTTTCGATTATCCATCTCAATTTCGTTACGCGGGAAACCAGGATTTGTTTGACTTCCGTACAAGGCCAATTTTTTCTCTTAAAAATAAAATATTTAAGAATTATAAAATGTGGTTAACCACACGGAAATAATTTAATTAATATATAAATATTTGCGCGATCCTGCTATTTGCTCCCCCCCCCCCATATTACATTCTTGAATAAATGAGCGAAACGGAAAAGACACTGCATGTTAGGCGGGCGACCCGGATTCAATATGTGTTAATAATAAAATATAAAACACGTTTTCACACACACATCTTAGACTCAAATAGTCTGTAGGTCTCAAAAAGGCTATTTTGAACTCAGGTCGAGGTTTAGGAGGTCATTAGGCCTTTGTGTCTTTTTTTTTCGCAATTTAATAATTTCATAACCAACATATTATTTTCTCCTTTAGAATATTTAATATTCTTTGTTTCAAAAATTATTATCTCTATCATTTCATATTATCGATACATAATCTGTACCCAGGGGGATATTTATGAAGAAATCTTGTAATAATAATGTAATTTTGTTTTTATTAATCTTAAAAACATCCTCCCCGACTTAAAAATGTCTTCATTGATGACCCCCTTTGCCAGAGCCGTAGGGTAAAAGAACGAAAAAGAAGACGAATCTTTATAAGAGTAGAAACAAATACATCTTGGGGGCTTGAAGTCTTGGGCCCCCTCCGGAACTTTAACTTCCTCCATCTTTCCGTAATGATCCCCCAATGGTTCTTCTTTCTTATATCATCTGACCTCTGACTTTTTTTCATTGGAAAATATTGCCTACCTTCTCGACAAACAGTTGATACTTCCCTGTTGAAATTAATCTTGCCTTTTCTTTCCTACGTATCCTAACTTAACCGAAATAAGTGGGAGTAGAAACAAATAATTATAGACTGTTTAATTATTTATTGTTTTAACTTAATTATCAATTCCATAAGTATTCATATCAAAGTTTCATATAAATTGTTGAAAGGTTCTTTCAGATAAATGAAGATTGGTTTCAAATGTAACAATCTATTTATAAATATTTTAATTTCAACAACTTAATACTTATTTGTAGGTACAGTCGCCATTCATACATTTGATAATTGTGCTACCACTGTTATTCACTAGAAAAAGTTATTAGACAAATTAAATACCGTAAACTTCTATTTTAAAGAATAAGAATTGTAAATTTATGTGAATTTGTTTGTTGGCTGTTCTTTGTTTGAAATATGCAATGAATTTATTTAATATACTTACGTATTTAAATGTACGTTACACAATATTTTTCTTTTTATAGCTTATATTTTAAAATTGTTGTTTATTTTATTTTCAGGTAAGACCTAAGCTCTGCTGGTTTGTTTTATCTCTATTACATACTTGCTGTTTGAAATGAGGTATGCTATATTAAATCCTTAATTTATTTCTTGAAATAAATTTTACTGATTTAATTTTACTTTCTGCTCTATGATAAGTATGAGTGTGTTTTTTACTTTCACTTACCAATATATGAAATATGTAGTAAGGAAAGTATTGCGAACGTGAAAAATTTCGACTTCCGATTTTCAACGGAAATACACGTTTTGGGGTCCCCTGAGTCCAAATAACCAAGTCCTGCGAAATGGTCTCTGTGTGTGTGTGTGTGTGTGAACAGATTAGCTCATATACTATAAGCCGTACAAAACTGAAATTGGGTATTTGGTTTATGTATAGGCCCGCAATGTGACAGCAAAAATTTCATCGAAATTGGTCAAACGGTGGGGGTACTTTATGTAAAGAATTTTGTCTAATTTTTAGATTTTTCTTAATTTTCTCAAAAACGGCTCTAACGATTTTGATTAAACTCGGTATTTGATGTATGTATATGCCCGTGATGCGACAGTCAAAATTTCATCAAAATTGATTAATTTGAGGGGACAGTTTACTTAATAAATGTTGTCTCAATATCACGTGTTTTTTTTTGTTTATTCAAAAATGGCTTTAACGATTTTGACCAAACTTGGTATTTGGTGTATGTAGATGCCCGCGATGTGACAGTCAAAATTTCATCAAAATTGATCAATTGGAAGGGGCACTCTACTTAATAAATGTTGTCTCATTATCACGTGTTTTATTATTTAATCAAAAACGGCTTTAACGATTTTGATCAAATTCGGTATTGGTTGTATGTATATGTTCGCGATGCGACATATACATACGTGCGAGTTCGTCAATATTGGTCAAACGGAGGGGGCACTTTACTTAATCAATTTTGTCCCATTTCACTTGTTTTATTTCTTATATTTTTATTTATTCAATTTATTCAAAAACGGCTTTAACGATTTTCATCAAACTTGTTATTTGATGTATGTATATGTGACAGCCAAAACTTTATTCACCGTATTATGAAAATAAAACCATTTATTTATTAATAAAAAGATTAATTTTACTTAAGAGAGTAAATAAGTGATGCTCAAATTTTTGAAGCATCGCAGGTGTGTAAAAATATGGTATAAGATAATAGTCTATAATTAAATAGGTATATTTTAGTCTAGAAACTTTTGTTCCCTTATTAAATTTTTGAAAACAATATAAAGCGATTTTAGACGAACAGTAATTGTTCTTGATTTCCAGAAAGGCATATGAGACGTAAATACACCTATCGATTCACCTTCACATATAATCAGTAAAAAAAACTCGACTGTTGATGAAATTAGTCCCTTCATAAGTAAATTAGCAATAAAGAATCGAAAAGTGCTGAGAACTACCAAACTTTGTTATACAGATACTCTATAACTTATGGAGATATACAAATATGAGCATATAAATGTGGAAAAATGTGCGAAGTTGAGGAATGGTGTTTACATATTATCGAAACACGTCGATTTCTAATCTAAGTAAGTTCGTAAGTGAAAGTTGTGTTTTGCGCGCATCGCACCAGATTTTTTTGTTGTCAATTATGGTTTATTTGGTAGGATGTTTGTGTTTAACATCAATGCTAAAAATCACAGGGGACTTTTTTTAAAAAAAATTCTCTTTTTACAGTTTTAATAGAATTTTCGAGTTTTCCGCTTGACTAGGACATTTCGTTTCCTATTTTTTATTCCAATAGCGGGAAATTTACTTTTCGGTTAACATTTCACAAATTTATTATTTGAACTCAAAATTAATAACAATAGTTTATATAAATAAAGGTTATGCATGATTTTTTTTTTTTTTTGTATTGTAATATAATTTTTGTCTCACTAGAAAACAATCAAAGTATTAAATCCAGCTGTATTTTATCTTATTAAAAAATTCTCTAATCAAGCGCTGATTAATCTTCTACAATACTAATACTGCTTACAATCCCTAACATTGTTTAAACAATGAATTCTTACTTATAAATGTTTTATAAAGCATGTTCAAATTCTTGCAGAAATACAGTTAGAAATTGTTTGTACCCCAGTAAGGAAAACAGCGGAATTTAATTTGATAGTTTTTATTGTATGAAGTTTTATGAAGCATTTAAAAGAAAAATTAAAACTATAAATTCCGCATATTTTCTCTTCCTATAAAATAATTTAAATAAATATTTGGATTATTACTATTGGAATGAAATGAGTAAAAATATTTTATTTTTTATTATACTGTTTTTCTTTAACATAGTTCAAGATATTAATAGTCAGGATTTTGATGAGGGCTAAAAAGAAGACAAATATATGAGCGTCTATGCTTGAAGATGGTTGTGGGCAATGGTATGTTCTGCTAATTTAGATGTTAACGAATCAGGCGTGGAAATACTATATTTATGTTGGTAAATCCGTTTTTAAATATAATTGTTGGGGTCACCAGTGTAACAACTGTTGCAATTAGGAGTGGAGCATAGGATGCGATAAAGTATATTACATTTTTCTAGGGGTGGTACGGGGTCTTTATGTTTTGTATACAGATATTTTAATTTGTTGGAGGGAATGGGGAATATAGGGGATAGTTCTGTATTCGAAAGTAGAGCGCAGATATTGTTACGATATGGTAGAACAATTATCAGTTTTTGAAGTATTACTGATCAATGTTTTTATTAAATGTTCGGGAAAATCATTGCATTTTAAAATATTATTCAAGCGTATCTCGATGGGATCAGATTTGGATCAGATGTCAGGCTACGATGGATAAGGTTTTTAGCGACGTACATAGATTTTTTTTGGTGATGTGGATATTGGTTCTTATTAGCCTTAATGTTGTATGTATGTATATTGTTGTTTAGGGGCGTAAAACATCTGTGGTCAACAACGCCCGTTGGTTTCTATGGTTATCTGTTTTAAGTAAACCAATGACCCGAACCCCGCCAGGAACCGCCGAGAGGGGGACCCAGGCCGATGGGGGCCAGCCGGAGCCTTAATGTTGATACACATGTATGGATCGAATCGTTGGCTTTTCAAAATTAAAAATCTTTAACAGAACCATCTTCATAGAAGTTTTACCTTTTTTTTTTTTATATAGATGAACATTTTTCGCCGGAATAATTAATAATGACTTTAGTTTCTATTATATTATTATTAAATTGGAATTTTATCCTTGCTTGTTACAAACTATCCTGAAAGTGTAGCATTGTATAATGTTAGAAACAGTTAATATTTGCTATGTTTTTTTCGAATCGGATTGCATTAGACCCCTCCACTGCCGCAATCAGCTGTTTTTGTAGGCGGGCCACTGCCTTGTTGAGTAGAGTTTATTTATAGGTTTCACGAGTGCTCCAAGATACCAGCCCTTGAATAGACTACTGATAAAACAGAACTGCTCCCTGATCCACGAAATTCAAAGTAGCCTCAGTATTTAAATTTTTTTTTTAGACCATAGTTATTATTGTCTAATAATTATGAACTATTCATGAAAGGTGATTGTTTTCGGTACGACATACCTTCTTTTATACTTCATCGAATCAATATTAATAATTTTATTCCCACAAGCGAAAAATAGCTGGAAAAAATGTTAATGAATGTTTGTTTCTATAATAACAATTATTCCTTATTCTTACCTAAATTACGAGACGAAAATATTGCAATATAGGTCATATTGCTCACACTGAAACGCCAAGTATACAATATATTTCCTAACTTATGTGTCTTATATTTGACTATCGATTTTTAAAATCATTATCACGAATTACAATAAATTTCCATTTTCCCGTATTAAAAAGTAGAAGTTCTACTAAATATAAAGTTATTGTTTTTTTCTATCCGTCCCACAGTGCTTCGATCAATGGACAAAAATCGAAAAATCAAGTTTTTATTTTTTTTCTTGAATTTGCATTTAAAATGTTCCTAAAGATGTAAATGATCATTAATTATAATATTTACATATATTTGTTAACTCAATTGCTATTAAAATTAAGAAATGTTTCGAAAAAAAACAGCGTTAGTGACCACTTACTTTACTCGTATTAGTCGAGAAGGGATTTTAGATCGAAGGTAAATACAAGATGTAAACATTGGTTTTGTCGTAATCTTTTCATTTAGTCTTCTTTCTGTTTAGAAGAGGTATACTGTGAACTTCATTTTAAGTGAAAGTCGAAATTATTTTGGAAAATATGGCCAAGGGTAAGAAAATTTTTTGACTCTATCTATGTTCTACTAACTTTAAAGTGAAATATTTCAAAATGTCCGCAAAACACCTCTTTCATTTTTTAAATATTTGTAGTCTAACTAATTCAGAATAAAAAAGTATAAAGATAATCTGCGATAACCTGCGACTCTGACTTTGACAATTTTTTTTCAAATGAAATCAGGCACTCAGCGCTTGAAAAATGAAAAACAATTCTCATCTACCACAATGAAATTAGCCGTTCTAATTAGATACATTTTTACACTTAAATCCATAGAAAATATTAGTTTTTACTGTAAGAAAATTGACCAATATAAATAATATTAAGCACTGTCTAAAATTATGCCCTAATTTAAAAAAATCAAAGTAGCTCCTATTTTTATTCACTTTTAATTAATTTGTGTTTGGAAATTGTGATTACTGCATTAGACTATAAAAGTAATATTTGACTTTTCAATTAAACACAACTCTCATCTAATTTTGGAACTGAATTTTTATGAAATTGGCCCAATATTCATAAGTATATTTTTAAGTCTTAAAAATCGAGAACTCTTTAAAAAGTGGATTTCTGCGCCTCCCGGCTGTAAAAAAATGCCGTTTTGTCTCATTTATTAGAAAAAAAATTAGAATTGGAGTCTGATATTAAAAATTGTGATATAATATATTCATTAAAAGGAATACATTAGAAAGAAAATCAAAACACAGTGATGTTCCAATTGAACAACATTTAATGTGTGAACGAACTATCAATAAGCTGACAGAAACAAGTTTAGATTTGTTCACCGATATGAACTTAGAAATAATCTTAGAAGCGAATATTTAAGTGAATCAGATTATATGGTTATAATCAATAAGTAATCAAATCAATAAATAATCAGATATCAGATCAGGTTATAATTTCTTATTAAAATTAAATTAATGTTAAATTTAATTTGAATTAATTATAACATAGTTTGAAATGAACTTAACTTATTTAAATAAATTTAACATGGAAATTTTCGCCATTGGACCAGAAGATTCAGCTTTTTATTTTATTTTTTATTTAGATTTCTCTAATGTAGATACTTTTAAAAATTATTTTATTTATAATGTATATTATTTTTATAAGTAGATGATGAAAGTATATCTTGTATTTGATATGTTGTGTTTGTTTAATTATCTTACTAAAGATAAATTTTGATCAACTAACCGATAATGATTCTCCAATTTCCCTTAAAATCCCCCTTAAAATAAATAAAAAGATACTTTGCCCAAAACATGATTTGCCTCTTTTTTTTGGCTCTAACTTGGTCAAATATTATTTCCGACCCCGCATATGAGGTATATTCGTAATCAGCTCAGCATTCCCTATAATATTCCATGGTCAAAAGATTTTTGTCCAAAAACTCCATGTACTCGAAGCACTGTGCGTCCCCTTAAACCTTGTTAAAACGTTTTTGAGAATTTCAAATATTTAAAGCAAGAAATACAACCTGTCAGTTTTTATTCTTACCAGTAATGCTGGGTAATGGAGCTTCACTTCTTAAGATGAAGAGGCGCATCTGGTGCCTCAGCGAAAAATAAAAAAAGGCTAAAGAAAATTCATCTCTTTCTTGAAAAATATATTTTGCGAAAAATTATAGTTATGTTGATCTCCCTTGAATTATTTTTTTTTTTAAAGAAACTTTTTGATTATATTTATTAAACATTTAATGGTTTTTTTTATCAGTTGAAAGAATTTTCTTGGAATTTCAATTATTTTATTACTTGATATTTAAATCCAACCCCTACTCATCCTTAATTGCTAAACGGGTTTCTAATTCATTATAATATAAGTAATGGGGAAACGATCAAGCAAGTTGGCTTAAGCAAAGTTCTTTATTATATTTTTCTCAAAATAATCGTACCGTTTGATTGTTTTAGAATTATTTATTGATATAAAAATATTAAAAACAGTAATGCATTGTTCTGGAAAAATCATGATGAATGGTGAATGGTTCCAGGTTTTTGTCATTTTTGTTTGTTTGTTTAACGTCCCTTTACGTTCGTTGCAAAGGCAAATCGGAGGGAGTCCTAAATTTTGGCTATCCAGGTATAATGAGGGTAGGGAAATTTAATGAGTACCTGATATCCTACAGGCTGAGGTCCCTCTATTTTACCTCCTATCCGAGGGACGGCATAGCCAAGGATTTTTTACTCCTTTTAAAATCCTAGGGCTACCTTGGGACACGAACCTGCGACCTTTAGTATTGTAGGTTGCTATGCTAACCTCGGTACCTAGGTGCTATGCACCTAAATAGGTGACGACAACCCCAGGGGTTCTCGATGTTTTTAGGGTTCCAGCGCCATGTCCATGTCAAATCTCATAGCACACCTCATTTTATTTATATATTTTCTTCATTTCGAATTCAGATACGCATTATTATATAGCCTGTTTGAGTTTGTACAATGTCACAGTTTGAGAAAGACTACTCTACTCCAGTTTAAATATTGCACTCATCTACAAAAATAAAATAAAGAAAAAGAATTATGAGTAGATATTTGTTTTTTTGTAGATAGTTGTTAAGTGTGGTAGGTGCATCAAATTGAGTTCAAAGTTCACCTTCAACCAATCGTAAAAAAAAATCAGCAATCTTAGCATAAGGTTTTTTAATGTATGTCGAATCTCAAACTCTACTCTTTTCTCGAACATCGTTGATTTTTCTCCACCCTAAAAATTGCTATCATTGTAAAGAAAAATGTTTTTATGTTTTCAACTCGTGGTAGTTATTTTGTCTTAGTAAAAGGACTATTATTCCTCCTTGATACAACTTTTCACCTCCATTTTGTAATAATAATACACCACTTCTCATTTGAAATTGAGCTTCTCATTATTTTTTTCTTATTTATTATGCATTATATGCTTAAGTTTATAAAGCATACCTAAGCTGATTTTGTCTGATTATTATAGCCAGTTATTATCATAATTTTTCTTGGATCAGAATTACCTTTAAGGGTTTTCGCCTTATTGAAAGATGGCAGACTTAGCAAGTATGCCTCAGGGTTGGATAAATTACTTTGGTAGTTGCCGGTGTTATTATAGAGCAAGAGAGGAGGTAACTCGGGTACAATCGGTACACAGTTGCTGTGTCGGAGGGGGCTGAAGTTGAGATGGTGAAAAGGCATTGGATGAAGAGGGACGGAGGGATGTAAATCTAATAAGGAGCCAACATCAAAGACCTAGCTGGTCGAGGAACAATACCCCCCCCCCCCCTCTTACTCATAATTAGCTCATCCTTATCAAACTCTCTTGTTTGTTTCTTATATCTCATCATATAAATTTTTAATGATTATATTTATTTTTTAATTTTGAAAATATAATAATTTATTCATTAGAACAGTTTTCAACTATGAGGGGATGGTGAAATATCTTCAGAGAAAAGTAATTAAAGAACTATTTATTCAAGTATTTTCCTCCATTTTTCCTACCCCAACCATCAATTTTTAACTCTTAGTAATTAAAAAGTATATAAAATTGAATTTCTTCGAAACAAATGTACACTTTTCATTTTTTAAAAATTTAAAAATGTGTGTATTTTTTATAAAGTAAATTTATTTTAATTTTTAAGGAAGTTGCATATAGATGAAAAGAAAAGAAATAATGTATAATTTCAATGAACATTTTTATTATATAAGCTGCTCATTTTTAACTAAAATAAAAGTTTAAATACATATTAAGGTCCCGAAGCAATCTTCTTGTCAGGAGAGCAGCGATATTGAAAACTAGCAGGGTAATTAGGAGTTTATCTGGGTGAATTTCAATTTATAGAAAATAAAGAACAATGATGATAAACAGTAATGATAACCATCCTAGGTTCCTGAAAAGAAGATGGCACGGGGAACTTGCAATTTAGACTACTATTGGGGAGCTACCGATGGGCAGTTTATCTAAACAAAATTATTACCATTATTCTTATTTACATAATTACTGTTATTTTTTTCATATTTACTTCTAGTATTTATTGTATCTATAACAGAATTGAAAATTACAATAAATGTATTATATAATTTGAAAAATCAGATCTGTGATTTTTTTAATGATTTATATTTATTGTATTTTTTTTGTGCACTGTAAATAAAATAAATAATAGAAATAAATATGAAAAAAACTGTACTGGTTTTATAAATATTTTTCGGATAAACTATACAATTGTAGCTCTAAAATAATAGTCTAAATTAAAAGGTTCCGAAGCCATTTTCTTTTCAGGAAGGGAGCGAGGTAGGAAACTGGTAGTTTCGCACATAGCTGGGATTTCATATGATAGAAAATATTCTAAACTAACTTATTTAAAGTAACATTTTGAAGGATGATTTTTTTTTTTTTTTTCTATGACAAAATATGGGAATCTTTTAGATAATACGTTTTGATTTTTAAGGAGAAACATTACTGGAACTCAAGTCGGTTAGCCAAATAGTCATATTATTCACAGGTGAGCTTTTTCTAATTGATTTTCTTTTGATTGAGCTTTGATTGTATGTTTAGAAAGTCCTGAAGTAACACGTATCGTCTCACAATTTCTTTTGGGTTTCGGTTTTGTTTAAGGATCTCACATGGTATTGATTTTGCATTCTTTCACTAGAAAATGTCTCTGAAATCTTTTTCTGTTGAGAACCTCAATTTTTTTCGTTGGATCTTTGTATACATTTCATTGTCATAACAATTTTGCATATTTTTAAAACTATTAGCATATTTATTTTTTTTAAATTTTATTTATTTCAGTATACAATATTTTTATAAATTATTAGCTGATTCCAAATAAACTGTTGACCTGTTCAGATTAATTTATGAAAAAAAACAAAAAAAAAACGCTGTTAATAAAGCGTCGTGCGTTAATTTTTGCTGAAAGCTCTTTGTACATACGAGTATGTGTACTAAAATGATTTATCTATATACATAGTGCTATATTGTATTCTTGGGCAATACTTTTTCAAAACTTCAATTGTGATTTAAAATCTCATTTTAATTGTTTACTATTGTTATACAAAAATAAAATTATGTATAAAATATTTATTGACTCATTCTAAAAAGAGAATAGACCCGTCAATGTATTTATTCCTTTTTGTGTAACTAATTATCAAAACATCAATTTGATGGTTTTCCTTATCAATAAAATATAATTATAATTTCTCGTCTGGAAAAGAATTTCCATTATTAGTCTGCCACATCAGTATTTTCAGTGATATTTCGTAATACTCATTTATGCATTATTATGATTAAATGATATCTTGGAGCCAATTAATTTTGTTTTTCATAGGAATCTTACCAGTTGTTAAACCATAATGCCCTCAGCTGTGATAAGTTTGCTTATCTCTGCAAATATTCTTTCTTAGTCCATTCTGTTTGTTATACTCGACAACATATTTGTCCTCTGACATCCTCGTGAGTTATCCTACTATCTGAGATGATATAGAAAAAAAAAAGAAAAAAAATTAATGAAAAAGCAAACAAAGTATGTTGTATTTTCTCATTTTCGATAGAGGGCTCCGATAAGGTGCCGTGCACGTACCCTTATGTAAAACGATCCTAGAAGCTGTGGCGCGGCATGGACGGCGCCAGGTTTTATCGCATGTCCACCGTACTTATATTTCTGGTCCCATCTCTGTTTTTGATAAGCCGTATCTTCAGACTGTCTGGTGCCTATACTCGTCTCCAATATGTCTGGTATCTTCGCCCCATACTTGATTATAGTGGGTTTTTTCAACAGCCAAGCAACGCAAAACATCTGGTGGTCTGCCAGGATATTTCAGAGAGGCGACCTTTTGGACCTATATCTGAATGATAGCACAAGCGTCTGATACATTTGTGAAGAGAAACAGAGAGTATTCTTATTTTTTAAATTACGATTAACTTAATACGTCTAAGTTCTGGAATAATACTGGCATTGGTCCTTCTTTCTGGTAAAATATAGTTAAAAGTTTTGGAACTGTCCTCATCTTCTATATGGTTCCTTATGAGTGCTAAACCGTTTACTTTGGGAAAGAAAATTTATTTAAACCAGGTTGAGAATTGAAAAACACTATATCGCCCCGAAAACTTCATTCTTTGAAATATTCTTTTCATTATGACCGCATTAATATAAATTCGCGATTATAAAAAAAAAAAATTGGTGGGCTCATAATGGTATGTAATCAACTGATTCCTGAATGGCATTGAGTAAGACTTGAACCAATGGACGGAGGTCGGAGGGAAAACCCAAAGCGTAGGTGGGAGGATTCTATTTTAAGACTTCTCCCGGGGTATTTTCAGTTTAACTTGCATCGTCGCACTTTTTACCTACTCCTCTCTCTGTAATCACTATTAAGATAATTATTTGACGATTTTCGTATTTTACATTAAAAAAATTTATTTTCACCTCCATAAACAGTTAAAAAAAGAAAGAAGCTCACAATATTAGCACAAAAAGCTTAAAGCTCACATATTAGAAGATCTCTATCTAAATTTATTGTTTTAAGTTCTGATCCACGGTCTTTTTACTGACATAATAACGAAATTAAAGGGAATGCATTATTAGTTAATTTTAATTATCTAAACAACTGATTAACAGCGGTAGCAAAATTGGCATTAAGTTTAATTTATCGACATTTGACTTCAATTTACTAAAAAGAACATATTATGGCATTCGCATTTTTTTTTCAAACAAATAATGGTAATGAGAGGGCCTTTATATGATATTGACAACTACCCTTATATGTTATCAATAAATTCCAAATCTACCACACCACTTCTGTAGCTATGCTTCCTGCCCTTCAAGTGAACATTCATATTTTATACAAGCCAAGTTGGGTTGAATTAAGAAAAAAAACTATAATTACTTAATTGTTTTTTTGGCCACTTCACATAATTGAAAAAAGGGTCTTTTTGAGGCAGAGAAATAAGAAATTCCTCCTAGTTTTATGTTATTTCATCTGAGCTATAACGTTTTTATTTTAATTATTGCTTATGAAGGACAGCGTGCAATCAGTGAAGTACATACCTAATAAGAAGTATTTATTTATTTTTTTAACTAACTTAGCTATGAGCATACATGGCCAGCAAACATCAATCTCCATATTAATATGACCTTAATAGGTTTCCCTGACTTGGTGCAGTAGGGAATCTCGCGTGCATTGTGCACATAAAGGCATCAGTAAAACAAAAGCTTTTAATTTGCAGAAGTGAAGTTGGGTCTTTAAAGAACCATAAAAAAGGAAAGTTACGATGATGGGATACGGGATTAAATGTGATATCAGTTTCTTTAAGAGTTGTTATTTGCTTTCGATTGTTAGCTTATTACATCTAGGTTAATGGGAAATATCGATCGATTTAATAATCGATCGCGGTGGCATCACTTCAGATAAGTAAACAATGAAATGCAGCTATACAACAACAATGCTTCTACATACTTTAGATGTCGTAAATTTTCCAGTTATTACTCTTGTTGATAGATGTATATTTTTTCTTCATCTAAAATTAATTTTTTTTTTTAATTAAAACCTTGTGGACTATAAAAATACATACAAACGTATATATTTTCTATTAATTTATCATTCAAATCGTTTAAGATAATTCAGTATTGGATTTTCTTAGGTCAGATTTCAGAAACTAGATGATCAGTCTCTCTTTTAAGATTTTTTATATAATAACCACCGATTAAATTGAATATTTTATTTGTTAATAATTTTTTGCAACATTTTATTCCATGTATTCTTTGTTCAGTGCTAGTTGCGTTTATTTTATTGTCTTAGAATAAATATATCTGTTGTTAAATGCTAATATGTGACTTGTAATATAAATTTTTGTTCTCATCAGATACAAGGAAGGTATGTACAAGAATACTATAAAATACTTTATTAATAATCAACGCATTATAATAATAATGCACACTATTAAAATCTGATTTTATCAGATTATCTATAATTTTACATGTTGGTTATACTTTAACGATGGTACTGTGGATGAACGCCTTTGCATCCTAAAATATGCTGTAAATAAGATGTTTTTGTACTACTTCAGCTATATACTTTTCTACATAAAATGTAGGGAACAACTAATGACAAAATTATAATTTTGCATTGCATTGTCATGACCCCTGTAATCAAGTGATCTCTAACGGAAATTTTTGATGACTTGTATAGTGAATAAATACTTTTAACAGAAACGTGGTGTAAGGGGAAATACGATTGGCTGATTCCCTTGAGCGTCTTGCTTTTGGCTTTATTTATTGCATTGCTTGGTCATGACCCCTGTAATCAAGTGATCTCTAACGGAAATTTTTGATGACTTGTATAGTGAATAAATACTTTTAACAGAAACGTGGTGTAAGGGGAAATACGATTGGCTGATTCCCTTGAGCGTCTTGCTTTTGGCTTTATTTTCTTCTTAAAGGAAGATAAATACAAGGTTGTTGTAAGAAATTAATCAAAACTTCTGTGTGTAATTTATGGTAAATGGTAAATTCCAATAATTTGCCTATTGACTTTAACGGGACTTCGATTGGTGCAAAACTCTTGTACAAACTTTAAATAATTTCTAGACTTCTTTTAATATAACTCAAATATTACAACCTATATCAAATATTATTAATTTCTATGGTTAGAGTTATATTAAAAGACGTCTATAAATTATTTAAATCAACATAAGGGTCTTAATAACTAATTATTAATTAGGTTTTCCTACGATCTTTCCTTTATCCAATAATTAATAATATGGAAATATTTTTATTTATTATAATTAGGAGAAGTGATAATTATATATAATGATTTTAGTGAAACCTTTCCATAACAGTCAGCCATGGGGTTGAATATTTTTTCCGTTAAGAAAATACAAAAACGTGTACATATCTTAGTTTAACGAAAATAACAATTACCTTTCGAAAATCAAACGTTACATTTATTTTTTTCCACATATTAAAACCGATAGTTTTTGACTGAAATGCGCCCAAATCTAATTTTATTATTTTTCGGAGAAGCACCTCTGGGGCATTTAAGGGTCCAAAATAAAAAACTACATCGACCTCATTTTTTTATGTATTATTATTACAATAATTTACTCAAGATTAGACTTACTAAACATTTGAAATTAGTTTAATGATTATTTTTAATTTTAAGTATGTTTTATAGTATATTCTTGAAACACCGATAATTTAGTCAGAATGTACATATTTCACATTACTGAAGTTTTGAAGTTCATAAAAAAAAAAAACTGTCACTTTTAAAAAAAATAATTTAGGATGATATTCATTAATTGAAACAGAAATAAAAAAATAATTCCATCTCAATATAGTTCAAGAAATGATAATATTGCTTTAACGTATCTAAGGAGATTTAATAATGATTAACGAAATGGATTAATTATTATTTGTATTACTTATCAATTTGGTAATGGAAGATATTTTAAACGGTGATGATATTTGAACTATTGACAGTTACTTATAATGATAGCAAATCATTCTATTGAAATAAATATTACATTTTGAGGTAATATATTTATGAAACGAACATAAGTTTTACTTTTGCTATTATTTTTATTATTATTTCTTATAATTATTAATATAATGCAACATTATTGGTGAAAAAAAAATGTTTTGGATGGGGGTTGATATTTACGTTTGGGTCGTTGACTAGGCTGATGTGAAGGAGGTTGACGGACGGATATGGATCTGGCCTCTAAATTGTGTCGGCCCCTCTAAACTAGGGGCAAGGACGTTCGCTCCAACTCTCTTTAACTCCCTCGCCTTATATTTCATTGAAATTCATAAAGACATATTTTATTCCTTATGGGCGGGATAAAATAGCTCATGATACTCAATTAACATTTTCTTATTTTATGAGATTCGTGGAAGTTAATAGCATTTAGGTATCGATAGCCGCCTCTATGTGTGTAATATTCCATTAGCTCTTACGTAAGAATCCTATTAATGAGCCTCATTATGGTTAATTATTCCTTCTGCTCAACCTTGGGCATTGGAATTGAATATCCAATCGGAATTCTATTTTTAATATTGAATAAAATATAAGCGATAACCCAGATAAGTTGATATATGGGGACGTTAGTCATTCTCGTAATATGAATTGGACTCATATAATGATTTTTTATGTAATTTAAAATTAATTTTAATAATTATGTCGCTCTAATATTTAAAAAAAAAACGTATCTCTTTAGTAAACTTTTACCTACTTACAATTTTTATTCATTTTTAAAATTTTTGCTAAAAAAGTTATAGGTATTTATTTTTAATATATATTCAAAATAATATTGCATTTCAGGTATTGTATTCAATGATCCCAAAAGTAATAATAATAAGAATTTTTTATTTTGTTTCGTCCTGTTTCTGTATTTATATATGTCAAAAATATATGATTGGTATATTTAAAAAATATTTCTCTTCGGGAAACCTATTTTTTGGAAAAGCTCCTTTGGGACATCTAGTAGTCATAAGTATAAATATAGATCAGCACAATTTTTTTTCTTTTTTATAATTACGATTTTTAAAAGATGTTAAAAATTTATTTTTTCCGATATACTTGAATAGCTAATACTTTAGTCTGAATTCTTTAATTCCAAATTTCTGAAGCTTCATATTTGAAGTTTTCAAGTTCAGAGAAGTCATTAAAAAAATTAAAAATATATGCGGCATTTTTTAGAAACATTCCATGGATTAATAAAAATCAGATATAAAAACAAAAATATCAGGACTTTAAAAAACTTAATATTAATGATCAAAAGTATCTGTAGGAACCAACTGCGTATTATTGATGATAGAATAATAAAAGCATTTATTTCAAGTTTCGAAATCATCGTAATTGATACATAACATCTATGTAAATAAAACAAGAATAATACTTAAAATTACTAATAAATACATATACACATTATAATGATCATATGCTATACAATAATAAAGCCTTAATAATCAAGTAACATTTTGTTTGTTTGCTGATTCGGATAATTTGCTGGTGCTCTTTGAACGACTGTACTCCGTCTTCTTTGTGTTTTATTTTTGCTTGAAATAATTGCAAGTTTTCGGCGGGCGTTACCCGAATCATAGGATGGACTAGAAATTTGATTACTATCCTAAAATTTGCGATATAGATTGCACTCTTTACGAGCTTCTGGAAAAGTCATAATTAACCCATTTATCAAAAAAAAAAAAATATTATAGTTTTAATTGGTAAAAGTCGTAGACAAGTCTGGAAATCATGGATAAATGGCAGATCATCTTGAACAATTCCGATTTCTTATTCTCATCTCAACAGGAGGGGTCTAATATATTTTTTTTTTGTTTATTATAAATATTATATAATTATCTTAAGTTACGAGCTATGCCTAATTTTGCACTCTCTTGCGTGTTTATTTTGAACCCATGAGTCTTGTACAACACCTGCGTTTTATTAAGTATGGTTCATAAGAACCCGGCAATTATTCGAATGAATAATGCTAATTATACTTTCCACGACCACTAATCTTGTTGAATTATATCGCCTCTTCTTCAGTACAAGGCATTCTTCTTTATTACCGTCTTTATTTTCCTCCACCCCTCCTTTTCTTCCTCCCCTTTCTTAGTCACGTCACCAGCCGTTTTAGTTTCTGGGTTGTCTGGTTTGTTTTTTTGTTTGCCCCCGGTTCCCACAGTGGCTTGCCTCATTGTTTGATGATTGGTTATTTTGGTTGTCATACTGCCCTAATTTTGGGGAAACAATGAGCCTTGTTTACTATGTAACTAAACCAAATGACAAATGATAAAAGTAGGACCCATGACTTCCTTGGTTATATCGAATATATTCAATCCAAGTTAAAACAAACCATAAACTCCCTGTAGGACAGTTTAAAAATAAAATATTTGTCCTTTTATATTTCTATTTCCTTTAAATACAATAATTCAAAAATAGCATTAATAATAAATTTATTATTGTTTATTTATTTTATTTTATTTATTGGTTACTTATTTTCCCCGCATAAATGATGACTTGATGAAACATTAACTTAAAACAAATAATTACAATACCCAAAAATCTCCTTTCAATCATTAATTTAATAGTTTACTTATGATTATAGAGTTACATGATTATAGAAAAAAACATGTACCACTACAACACATGAAGGATCTTGGGTTCTATAATGTATAAGGAAGTACTGTTCTTCTGACAATTCTTTATAATAAATTTATTTTTATTTTATTTTATTTTTTGTTTATCAATAGATGATAATATTTTACTAACGGAATTAAAAATAAACATTGTCCCTTTACGCGCATACTTATAAAGTAGAGGTTTATGGGCCTATTCACACTATCGGTTTCGCGCCCGCTCCACTCTCACTCCGCTCCCGGTCCGCTCTCGCTCTACCCCATTCACACTAGCGCTCCGCTCCCGCTCCACTCCCGGTCCGCTCTCCTAATGTCTTACCATATTCACACTATATAATTTTACACCGTTCAATTTTGAAAGGTTTAAGCTATTAAAGCCATTAATAATCGAAGTTGTCTGTATTCGGATTTTAATTAATGATTAACTTTCAGTTATTTAAGTATTCATTTATTCTACAATTTTACGGCCAAAAAAAAACAACAATTTTTCGTTTGTAGAAATAGCAGGTAAGTGTACTTTTCTTGATGAAGATGATAATATTATCAAAAAATATAATAAGAAGAATATATTGCAACACAATGATAATTATTAATAATAATTATAAATTAATTTAATTAATGGAGAAGAAATAATTTAAATTTTTTTCGGAATGTATTCGAATACGCTTGAAAATTTCAAGTTGAAATCGGTAAATGCTACAAATTTACTGATTGTATTCTCTTCTTTTCCTGATTAATATTTTAATTATTTTTTGCTTTAATATATTTTTTTGTTAATTACCTGACATTTTTCATAATATACTGCATTTTTATTCGTTTCAAATTAAACGTTATTTTATAATAGCAATGAGTGTGTAGTCAATAAATAAATCGGTGACCATTTTTTACGAGTACATTAATTCATAGCAAAATATATCTCAAACATAACATGAATTTTTCACGTCAAAAAACCGCGCGTATTGTAGGTGATTTTTTTTTTTTTTTTATCATTTCAAGCGTATTCGAATACATTGGGAATAAAAATTTAAATTATTTCTTCACCATTAATTAAATTAATTTATAATTATATATATATATATATATATATATATATATATATATATATATATATTAAAGTTGAACTTTTTTGGCCGTAAAATTGATGAATAAATAAATACTTTAATAACTGAAAGTTAATTATTAATTAAAATCCAAATACAGACGGTTTCGATTATTAATGGCTTCAATCGTGAACGTTGTAAAATTATATAATGTGAATATGAAAAGACTTTAGGAGAGTGGAGCGGGAGTGGAGCGAGAGTGGAGCGGGAGCGGAGCGAGGCCGGACCTGTGCCAATATTGTGATTAACCTCCCTCTATTCCTCTTTAGAATATTTTGCCAGTGAGACCGGACCTGGAGCGGAGCGGGAGCGGAGCGCTAGTGTGAATGGGGTAGAGCGAGAGCGGACCGGGAGTGGAGCAAGACCGGAGCGGTACCGATAGTGGAATTCTCTGTCTATTTCTCTTTAGAATATTTGAGCGGACCGGGAGTGGAGCGGGAGCGGAGCGATAGTGTGAATCCGCCCTATTAGTGATTTTGATGATTAGGCTTTTAATAATTTCCATTCTCTTATCAAATTAATATATTTCATGTTAATTAATATTTTTATGTGAATGAAAATTAACTCCCTTAGATGTACTTTTTATATAAGCCTTTACATACACATTTTCAACCTTTTGGGTTATCCTACCCCATCATTAGGAATATTCTTAAATATTTTTTATAAATTATGTACGTTGTCATAATTATTTTTTTAAATGTAAAAAAATATAATATTCCTGGCCCATTATTTTTACAATTCATACCTCTGAAATTAGTTCCATTTAAATATATATAAGCTAACTACTATTGAGTTTTTGTTACAAAAAGATGGAACTAATTTCAAGGATTATATTGTAAAAATATTGTGCCAGGAATATTATATAAAAAAGCATTTGATTATAAAAATATTTTGTAATATAATGTTCCTAGCACACTATAATCGTATTCCTGTCTAACCAAAATTTGGTTAGACAGGAATAGTTAGATAGTTAGATAGTAGAAAAGTTAGACTTCAATAGAACATTTAATGTTCTATTGAAGTCTAACTCTTGTCCTACCCATCATGTGTATACCAATAAACTAGTTAGCAGTTTTCAAACGAAACAACAGTTATACAAGCATAATTAATTACTGATTATATTTTTAATATTAAATTACTATTTTAAGACTTCTAACTGTTAAAACAATTCTTTTTACCCATTAAGTTCCAATAGTCATTATTAAAATAATTTATACGAAGAGAAAAAAATTGGCCACAGGATTCCGGGTCTACGCATCCACGTTGCATAACTTGCATGATCCCAACCAACCTTTTCTCTTTAATGATTCTTTCCTGAGAGGTACCGCGACAATGCAGGGGTTGGACATTGTTCACAGCTGGGATCTAATTGATATACTCTCACTATGAAACATTAATGGATTAAATTCTAGTGGCCATTATCTAAATAATTTTAATTCGAATCATGTAGTCCCTAATCCCAGCAATTCAAATTCTGGCCATGGTCAGTCTTTTCTCCCCAGATGGAATTATTCGAAAATTCTCGTTACATTATTTATTATATTCAGTGCTTTTTGTAAATTCTGAAAAGATAGCATTTTCAGTAAAATAACAATTTTTACTCACCAAAGTCTTATCTTTAGACTTATATTTATATTAACATGTGTGAGATTAAGGGAGTGAATGAGAAAGAAAGTATTATGAATAATATCGTTTAAGGTTTTGATGCACAGTGTTCTTTTCCTTACTGTGTAAGGAAGTGTATCTACTAAGGGAAAGTGTTCGAGTTGATGAATGTATGGAGGTTTTTGTGCGTTTAGTATTTGAATAATTGTAAGAAATCACCTCTACAAAAATAAAGTAGGTCATCCACTTATAATTCAACTTCTTTTAACACTGGCCTTAGGATTTCTTCAGTACTGAGCGGGAACCCCAGGGAGCTATCGGGTTTTCCATTGCTAAGGGATTGGGCCGACATGCATGGCGAATCGTTGAAGAATCAGCTGATAAGTGGGCCGGTCCAGTTTCTCGGGTGATGACAAAAAAAAAAAAAAAATTCGTTTCCCACTGTTTGGTTCTTACTGTACCATGCTCTACATACTTCGAGGCATTGAGACCTCTCCGATAGTTTGCTGCATTTACATCTTGGAGCCCCCATTTAACGGTCTAAGTTAACGAGAAAGGAGCCATTGTAAGAGCAAACAAACGTCTCATTGTTAGGGTATGTAAGTCATCTCCTGTTTCCATGAAGACATCCATCACAGGGAGGTTACATGGTAGGTAGTTGATATTTTTTCTATTTTTTTCTATTTTAGTTGATATTTTTTCTATTTCATTATGCCATATTACTATATACTTTTCGACATTAGAATAGGTCTTGGTATAAATTTGTACATTATTTTAATTGTTTCCATTTTTTTAGTTTAAATTACTATTTATTGAAACATTTAAGTGGGTTTAATAAATAAAAAAAAAAAAAGCTAAAGTTGAATTAATTGATCTTCCACTATGTTAAGAGCTGACCCATGGACAGTGGGAGATATATCCATGATACTTTTACATACGTCTAGGAGAAATTGGCATCCGGTTTTAGATGGGGCAGGCTGTAATCAGGGAAAATGAAATTGGGTTATCGGGCGGGCAGAAACGTATCATTATCATAGTAACCAATGCTCGGGGCCTGTGACGTTGGATCAACATGGAGGCATCAATATCTCCGTGGTAGGGCTTTCATAAAATTTATAGCTAGCGAGCCCCAGGGGTTCTCCATCAATTTGTGATCACTCTCAGCTGATACATTTTTAAAACGTTGCCTCTGCCCGTGATTAGGCGGCCTATTCCAATCCAGGCCTCGCATACAACCTCTAATTTCAATACTAACTCGACTTACATCGATTATCGGTGTGTCGATTCTACCACCACAGTAAACTTTGTGATATAAGCAATGCTGATCTGCAAATTTATCAATGTATTTTCCACATCGGTTATTCCTAGTACAGAGATACAGATACCTATGCATTAATACTTATATAATTAAAATCAAATTTAGACTTTTATATTAGATATTATGATAGAGATCCCATCAAGACTTTTATTTTCCGATCCGAAATATAAAATTATTAGAATAAAAAAGTCTGCATATGAATTTTATTCTCTTTACGAGAAAATAATAGTTAATTTCGAACATTGCTTTGAATGGGAAGAGTATTATAGACAAATACCATATTATCTTTAGATGACAATGTATCTTTGGGGTAGATATACAATAAATACAGAAAAAGGGAGGTTATAAATAGTGTTCTATGGTGATTTTTGGTTCCATAAATATTGAGTAAACTTTTGAATTAGTGCGTGAGTACATAAGTGTAAATTGTTTCCCTCGTTATTGTGTTTTTCTTGTTTCGTTATGTAGTTTTTATAACTTTTTTGTGTTTGTTTTTCTTTGTAAATACGTTACTAAATTAAAGTGAGGTTATCTAGCACTTTTTAAATTTTTAAAGTTTTACTAAATTTCATCTTTTCGGAATATAATTGGACCTTTACTGCCTCAATTAGGCCCCCTCTTGAACATATCAATCGATAATAGCAGGATCACATCCAATAAAATGAATAAGCCACCGGATATCAGGACACCGATTTTAAAAAGGGCTAAGCGAAGCTGGAGAAACATAGACGAATCAAGCACTAATATCCCGCAAGAACAGGTAAATAATAATAAATTTTTAATTATAGAAAGAGATGAAGAAGGGGACTTGAAAAAAGTTTCACCTTTCTTAATCTATAAAAGTATAAATGGCCAATGTGGGGAACCAAATCAGGTCAAAAAACTAAGAGATGGAACAATTTTAGTCGAAACTAATTCCAAAGAACAGTCAGAAAAACTCCTAAAGTTAAACAATTTAGGGTCATTAGTAAAAATTAAAGTAACACCTCACATAAAATTAAACATTAGCAAAGGGGTTATATTTTGCCCAGATTTAGATGGAGTTGAAGAACTCGAAATTTTAGAGGAACTAAAACAGTCCTCTGTTAAGGAAATTAAACGAATAGTTAGCAAAAAAACAGGTGTAGAAAGGAAAACTCATTTATATGTTCTTACCTTTTCTTCACCTACTCTTCCAGAGTCCATTCGGGTGGGATTTCAAAAATTAAATGTAAAAATGTATGTTCCGAACCCCATTAGATGCAGAACATGCTTAAAATTTGGCCATTTCGCCGATAAATGCACTAAACCACCTACATGCGGTTATTGTGCTAAAGTAGAACATAAAGGAGCTCCTTGTGAATCCATAGTACCGATCTGTATCAATTGTGGGGGGCATCACAATAGCCTAGATCTAAAGTGCCCTAAATTTCTAGAAGAAAAAGAAATTAAAACATTACAGTTTAAAAATAAAATACCATACAACGAAGCAAAAAAGAAATATAAAGAAAGCCTTCCCATGAACGGAAACAAAACCTATTCTGAAACGGTTAGGGGTAACAGGAAAGTAGGTAATGATGTAGGATGTCAGACAGACGAATTAAACAAACTCCATAGTAATTCCAGTCAACTGAATAAAGCCACAACTTCTAAAGCAGCCTTACTGCAGACTGATAAGGTAGACGATGCTCCAACAGTCTGCCCAGCCCCTCCCCTCCCTCCATCCCAGCCCACTCCCAGCCCAGCCCAGCCCACTCCCAGCAGTGGTAACTCCGCTGGGCCATTCCTGGCTACTGCCTCAGTGAGCGTCCCTCAGTCGCAGAGCAGGGTTGGGAACACTGAGACTTTACAATCTCCGTCGCTACCTCGGCGGAACTCAATGCGAAAAAACAAAAAAGATTCTTCTAAAAGTAATGAAGAAATGGAAACAAATTGAAATAAACTTCTATATTAATGACTATCATCAGCTGGAATTGTAACGGTATACGGACACAATTTGAAGAAATGAAAATACTTTTAGACGATTTAGATCCAGCTGTATTGTGTTTACAGGAAACCAAATTAAACCATAAAATCAAATTTAATTTAAAAGACTACCAAACATACAGAAAAGACAAATTAATAGGAGATGAAGAAAGAGCATGCGGCGGTGTCGCTACAGCAGTAAAAAAAGGTATATACTCCGAAGATTTGAACGTGCAAACCCCCATCCAGGCGATCGTAATTCGGATAAAACTAGGTTTCGATATAACAATCTGCAACATATATTTACCTCCGACTGAAAGGATTAACGAAGCAGCTCTAACGCAACTCATTACCAGCCTCCCATCCCCGTATGTCGTAGTAGGAGACATGAATGCATCCCATCACACCTGGAGCTCGTCACGACCTAACACCAGGGGAAATATCATTAGAAGAATCATTGACAATACCGATTCACTCCTACTTAATACAGGAGAAGCCACGCACATCTGCCCGAGAACAGGATCCACTTCATCCCTTGACTTGACATTCATTTCACCAACCCTGCTTACACATCTAACTTGGACCGTGTGCCGTGACCAATACGGAAGCGATCATCTTCCAACATTGCTGCGCTACAACTCAGAAATTCCCAGGAAGAAAACAAACCCAAGATGGATTATAGAAAAAGCTGATTGGGAAAAATTCGCCGACAAAATCAAATGCTCTAAAACCAACCTTGCAGAAAATATAGATGAAACCATTGGACGTTTAACGCACCATATTAAACAATCAGCTCTTCAAACCATTCCGAAAACAAAAGGTAACCCCAAGACACGCCAAACACCCTGGTTTGACGAAGAATGTAGAAAATCGATATGTATAAAGAATAAAGCTCTGAAAAAATTCCAAAGAAATCCCACTCCAGACAACTTGATTAACTACAAAAAATATAAATCAATAGTCAGACATCTAGTCAAAAACAAACGAAAGAAGTCGTGGATTACATACGTAGAATCAATCAACATTAATACTCCGATCAAAAAAGTTTGGCAAAAAATCCACAGTATAGCTGGCAATTACAATATAGAAACTCCGATACTAAAAATACAGAATCAAATCGAAACAGACCCAAAAATAATTGCTGAAACCTTAGTCAGAACTTTCGCAACCATCTCTAACACCAACAATAAACTGAACCCAGATCATAACCTACAGGAAATAGACTTTACTCCCTCAGCAGTAGACCCTTCGTTCCAAGGAGATTACAACCTTCCGTTTACCCTCTGGGAATTGCAGGCGGCGATCAGCGAACTCAAATGGTCCTCCCCTGGAAAGGACGAAATTCATAACGCCATGATAAAACATTTCTCCCACGAATTCAATAAAGAACTCTTGGTAATATTTAATAAAATCTGGGAAACGTCAACATACCCTCAAGCTTGGCGGGAATCAATAGTCATACCAGTGCTTAAACCGGGGAAAAATAAGTTGGATCCAAACAGTTACCGACCAATATCGCTAACTAGTTGTTTATCGAAGCTATTGGAGAGAATGGTGAATAAACGTCTGATGTGGGTTTTAGAAAAACTTAACCTATTGTCCCCAATTCAATGTGGATTCCGAAAAAACCGATCAACAATAGACCACCTTGTAACAATGGAATCTGAAATATTAAATACTTTCATTGAGGAAAAAGAAGCAGTAGGAATATTCTTCGATATGGAAAAGGCATATGATACCATAGACAGACGGATAATCCTACAAACTTTATATGAATGGGGCTTTAGAGGAGCGATGCCGATGTTTATACAAAGCTTCTTATTACAGAGATATATAAGAGTCAGAATAGGTGACACGACGTCAACCCAGAAGGAAGTAATCAACGGAATACCGCAGGGGAGCGTATTGAGTTGTACCTTATTTGCAATCGCAATCGACTCAATAGCCAAGGTCATACCTTGAACAATGAAAGCATTCCTATACGTCGATGACTTAGCAATATTCCTAAGATTTAAAAACCGAAACTGGATGAACCGAACCATACAAACATCACTGAATCATTTGCAAACTTGGTCTGAAACCAGAAATCTCCGGTTTTCGATTGAAAAGACCAAAGGAGTCTTATTTTCCAGAAAAAGGACTCCAAGCCCACTCCCTGGGCTATATATGTATGGACAAGTCCTCCATTTCTGTGAAAACATAAAATTTCTCGGTCTGGTGCTAGACAATAAACTAACCTGGAAGGCACATATAAAGAACTTGCGAGAAGAATGCCATCGACGGTTAAACCTAATGAAAGTACTTGCAAACACTTCTTGGGGGGCTGATCGGAAAACTATGCTGATCGTCTATACAAGTATGGTTAGATCGAAGCTAGACTATGGGAGTGTAGTTTACTCTTCGGCAAAACAAAAACACCTTTCACTACTAGACTCTATACACCACACTGGAATCAGGCTCGCTACTGGCGCATTCAGAACGAGCCCAATTGAGAGCCTTTGTGCTGAAGCATCCTTACCTCCTCTCGTTTTTCGTAGGCAGGAGCTCATCAATAACTACTTTGTAAAAATGTCGCTCCAACCAACAAACCCAGCTTATACAAATGTATTTAATCCCCAACTCATTAGGAAATATGAAACTAACCAATCCAGACCTGCTCCACTAGGAATTAGAGAAAAAGATACCGCTTGTGAAATTAACAACATACGCGGAGAGCTACATGAACCTCCATTCGCGCCTCCTCCCTGGGAACACCAACCGCGGTTTAAAATTGGCTTGTCTTTTAAAAGAATTAGGCAAAATACTCACAACCACAAATTTCAACGAATAGAACAGAAATACTGTAACTATGATATATTGTACACAGACGGATCAAAACTGAACGAAAACGTTGGATGCGCAGTAATTCACAACGGAATAGCCGAAAAGTTAAAAATGCCGTCATACACCACGATATTCACAGCAGAACTACAAGCAATTTATACTGCCCTGCAAGTCTCCGTCAGTTGTGAAAAATCAAACATATTAATTTGCTCGGATTCAATTTCTGCGCTCCAAAGTTTAAAAAACTTCAATGAAACCGGGCCAACATTGAACAGAATCTATAAATATATAGATTTGTTAAATACACTTGGAAAAAATGTCAATTTCCTCTGGACCCCAGGACACTCCGGAATACCTGGAAACGAAGCAGCAGATCGAGCAGCAAAAGAAGCAGCCCACAGCCCTTCTCCAGTTCTGCAAATTTACGAGCCCAACGACATGAGGGTGCATCTCAAAGACCGAGTCCGTAGAAGTTGGGAATCTATGTGGACAGACATTCAAAGCTCCAATAAATTAAAACAAGTTAAAAGGACCACAAAACAGTGGACAAGTGCCGTAAGAGAAAATAGGCGGGAGGAAGTGGTCTTGACCCGACTGAGGATCGGCCATACCAACCTGACTCACGTGCACCTGATCTCGAGGGAGAACCAACCACACTGCGAGGCCTGCCAGCGACCACTGACAGTACAGCATATCATAGAAGAATGCCCGTCGCTACAGCGTGCTTTCGAAAGAAATAGGGTACCCCGCCGAAGAGAGTTAGCACTAAGTGATTCGAAGGAAACAATCGATGGCGTCATGAAAATATTAAAAGAGATAAAAATATTTCATAAAATTTAAAAAACATGCAGAACAGAACATGAAGAAATCAAATTCAATCAAATAGCTTAAAAGACAATCAAGTGTTGAAGTCCAAAGGGCGTAATGACCTTGAAGTTGATCGCCCACTAAAACCAATACCCTACCCTACAATAAATACAAGTAAAAAAATAATTTAAATATATTTCATTGTAGATACTTCTTTAGTTTTATTATTATTGCTATTAGATTGACCTCAATTTATACCCTCATACTCCATATTGCCTTATTGTTTAACAAATATTAACGTTATATATATATCACAGTAAATTTCCAATAACTTTATTAATCAACTTATTATTGAAATTATAATGGGTTATTGCAATTATTCAACTAATGATTGGTGTTTAAAAATAGTCAGCCAGGTATACCCTTTTTCTTAAACACTTAGTTCACCATTCCAAAGAGCTTTTTATGATATGATGAGTATAAGTTGTTAAAAAATTTGTTCATTTCTCAGTAAAAAAATTATATTTTATTTTTTTTTCTTACGTTTTGAAGAATGGGCAAAGCCAGTCATTGGCCTGCTCAACCGGCTTTCCCCAATTCCAAACTGATCGCTAGCTTGATTGATGAGAATCCAGCATGTTATCATATACTCCAAGACGTTACATCTCCATCTAGTTACTCACATTGATCTTCTACGAGTTCTTAATCCTTCAGATTTCACGGCTCTCTCCTCACTGTTCGTGCACGAATGTCTCTTCTATTCAATGAGTTTAAGGCATATATTTCCTATTTTTCCTCATAAACATATTATCTCGAACCGACGTACAAGATTAGAAAAGAACATGTTTCCCCTTGAAACGAGCTTCCTCATGTAACGAATTAATCAAAAGTTTGTCAGAAAGATCTTATCCCATAAATATGGTTTTTATAAATATTTAAGAATTTATTTAAATAGCATGATTCTCTATTCGATAATAGGGTTTCTGCCTAACTTATACAAAAAGAATGGAATAATACTTTGTTAGGAGAGTCTAGGAGGACATGACGAAACCAAGCCTGGTAGGTAATCGATTGTAATGGTTAAGTCTAGGAAGATAGTCAGCGATAACCCAATTGTTAGCGGCATGGAAGGCTGCAAGCCAGCGGGTGGGGTCAGTGAAGCTTATGTCTTTATTAGCCTAAGTATAGAGCAGTCTAACCAGCCTGTTGGTTCTCTCTTCTGGAACCTCTCCAACTTTCCCCCTTGCCCTACTTCCTCATTTTTATTTATTTTATTTTTTCTTCTTTTTCTTACCTAGAATGGGAACTTTAACAGGTTATTAAAATTCTTTTTAATATTTTATAGTGCTAAAAGTAATGCTAGAGCATGCAACATTTTAATGTGCATTCTGTTTGGAAAGGTGAGCAAGTAGTTTCTTAATTATAACATAGAAAAATTTATAAATTATCATTAATTTTAATAATTACATATTTATCCTTTTATTTAAAGAAAAAATTCTCTATATTTATATTTTCCATTATACAAAAAAGCTTCGCTTACATTATCAATAAATTAAATTGTAGTCTATTGTATTAAAATAATTTTATGTAATTTTCGAAAATGTTGAAATATGCTTATCATTGAAAAGAACCTCCTTTCAGTGGCTAACTGATTTTACAATTCTCCCCATTTTGATCCAGAAATACCTAACGTACCATCATCTTATGCGGGTAGTAGAAGCTAATCAAAAAAAGCTACCGTGTTAAAATTATACTTATTCAGTAATATTTACACCTATTCATCGGATTCTAAAACAATAGTAAATTAACACATACAGGCCTTTACAGTTTTTTTTGTTTTGTTTTTCGCTGAAAAGAAAATATTTCCTTCAAATCCTTTTACGTATGTTTGGTCACTGGAAAATTGTGTAAATAGTGGAAGAGTGTACGCATAAAGTAGCAGCTTCAAGAAAAATTTGAGAAAAATCAATTATAAAACAACCTCTTATTTACTTCAGGTAATTCATTTAGAAAATAATAATAATAAAAAAACTAATCTATTGTATTGTCAATCTATTTTACAATTTTTTAGTTGCATCGCCGTTTGTCCTTACATATACAAAAATTTGCAAAATAAATTTATAACAATATAAATGTCTTTCCTAATTATATATGATCAAGTTGTTGTTAGCACTTTTAAAAAGTTGTACAATAGATAACCCCAGAATATGGGCCAATAGCCCGAAACGTTGGGAAAATTAAATATAAAATAACCCCTGGAAGAGATTCCCTCATTAAAGAAAATTCTTAATGTTTAACCCTTTTTTCCCTCGTTATCGAATTTGTTAAAGTGAACGTATGGAAAAGTTGGTCCCATATATTCATAATGTAGAAATATAATTTTTTAGCGTATTGAATTTCTATATCGAAATCTTTTCTCTATAAATATTTTAATATATAAGTACATTTTACATTGCTATACTGTAATAAACTTCATTGTTCTATTATTGAAACATTGTGTGTCTGATCTTTTTGAATAAAGAAATGGTTATTTTTCTCTCTTCAACAAAAAAGAAGTAGTGAGTTTCTGAATCAAATATGACAATCAATCACCACATATCAAATTGTTCAAATATGAGTGTACCAAAAATAAACATATGAAATATCATATCTTCTCTATATTATATTACTAAAATGACCTAGTTTAAAAATTTTAAATGTTTGTTGAACAATAAAAATAAATACTGTAACACTTATGTGGGTTAAACTATTTTTATTAAACGAAAGTTATAATTTACAATTCCATATAAACTATGAAAACAGAAATAAACAGGTTACAAAAAGTGTAATTTGTTACTAAAAAATGGCCGTGTGACTTGAGCTTCAGAACCAGGAAGAAAGTTCTGTTGAAGAAGGCAAGCGAAGATGATACTCGAACATCACTAGAACAGTTTGTTCCAACAACAACTCTAGAACTATTAAAGATCATATAAGTTGTGTTTTGTTTTGTTTCACGTTACATTACAATGAAAAAAAGAAAAAAAAACTCGAGCAAAAATGGGTTTCTTTCGTCAAATTTCTTCCGTCAAAGATTTCTCGTTCTATTAAACAATCTTTCCTTTCGCTTCCGTTTCAGTTATTTTAAACAAACCTTAACATCTGGGTCTCTTATTCTTGACAGTGAGTTAAAAATACAATCTTGATTGGAATAATATAGGCTCTATTTCTAGCGAGGTGAAACAAATGGATTCGGTGTTTAACAACCTGGGTCCTGATTATGTCCTAACTCTCATCAGTATGGCAAAGGACTGTCACATCCACAAAGGGAATTTCGAGTTATAATAATTTGCCTCTCTTGCCGTAAGCCTCACTTTGTTTATTGTGTTCGCCCGATTCGGGTTCTTCTGTGTCTTTTATTCTGAAAATAAAAGTAAATTGAATTAATTAACCTTGTTCCTTTTATCTACAAATTTATTTTTCTTGCTTGTTTGGCTTTACTTTTGATAGTAAACGCATCTGGTTTTAGGGATAACATTTATAATACCTTTGGTTCTTTCAGAAAATAATTAAACATGTTGATAATTAATTATAGACAATTTTGTTTTGAATGGCTTATTGCATATTAAAGATTACACGATCTGGCTTTCAAATACTAATCGCACTCACTACAGTGACGAAAATATTTGGTTTTATATAATCTTAGTAGACTGCTTTCATTTATTAATTTATTTGAATCTTTAATATTGCTTTTATTTTCTATACAGTTTCAATCACTCAATTGATTCTCATTTTCAAAAAAATTGCTGAACTAAGAGCAACGAATCTATTAATCTCTTCTCTGTGAAACCTGACAAGATATCCTTTGCTCTTCCCAAGTTTTGTCGTGGCTCTTCCCTTTCTTTTCCCCTTTCTCTTTCCTTAGAAAAGAAGATGGTTTAAAGGCGTAATATAAATCGAATGAGGTGGGGGTGAGGCAAAGTGGGGCATTAACGACTTGCAAAGGGCCCCAGTTTCGAACTATGCCCGTTGTTCCCTTTGATTAACGTCTCGGGCGATGTAAACTTTTTACCTTCTTTCTCCAAACTGCTCTCCACCGAACTGCGCCACTTTTCATTAATCTCTATTACAGGTAGTCTCAGTTTTGGAATTTCTTTTCTTTTGCTTTGCCGTCGTAGCCGAGGAAATATAGCTATATCTTGGAAAATTGGGTTGCAAGTTCCCTGTAAAACTCTTCAAGTTGCTACTTTTTAGGAGAAAAATTCCTTTTGACATATCTTTATAACCGACGAAAATACTCGAAGATTTTTTTTAAATTGTCGACACCTGTAGTGGCAATAACAGTCGTTTGCAATAGCATGTTTATTTGCCTTCATTATAGTAATCATAATTATCATTATTCCCTATAATTACCCTCAAAATTTAGGTATAATAATAATCAGCGATTTGAGAAATTAATTAATCGTTGAAGTGTCGATCATATTAAGGAATATTTAATTCTTTAGATAACTTAGTTACATACTCTTTCAAGTGTTTCTACAATATAATATTTATATATTTGTCAATATTATAAGGAATGTTCTTCATTAAATTGATTTGCAACTTTTTCTGCGGGACAGCAAGTTTCATGAATTTAAGAATATAATATAATATTAAGAAGCGAAATATTAGATTATATTATTTTTCTTTTTATAAAGAAATAAATATGAATTTTTATATATTTTCTTGACTACTACTTTATTATATTTTTGCGAATTATTTTTTTTTTTAAACCCTTTGAGAGTTATATTTTCTAATTTAGCAATTTTCTAACTTTATTTTGTCACATTGCTGATTTTGTCGCGTCCTAATTAGCGAAAATAATCAAAAGTGTCAATCACAATATCCGAATGCAAATTTATTTAAAATAGGGGTTAGAGACTTTGAAATTATAAAGGAAAGTAGTTTGGATCTTCGTCTCTACTACTGTTTATTATATTTTGTACATAACAAACGTTTCGACCTCCAGGGCCGTCTTCAGTGTTTCTTTAATTACTGCATCATCCTAATCATATACTTGTGTCAATCACAATATCCGAATGGTTTTTAGCCGAAAATAATTTATAAAACTATTCATGTTTCCCACGATTAAAGTAGGACCATATAGCTGAAACTTTAAAGTAACTCGAATTTTAAGTCTGAATTAAGTTGGTATTGTGCGATTTACATTAACTGATTCAATGACTGTTTTTAGTTCCAAAAATTTGTTTGCCATTGAGCATTGCCTGGACTTGTTTGTTTGTTTGTTTATTTATGTTTAACGGCGTAAAACCCAACTGGTCATCAACGCCGAGTAAATCTTTATTTTATTTAGTTATTATTCATTTATGTATTTTTTAATTAATTTTTTTTTCTATAAAGTACTTCCGTATGAGTAATCTCTTATTATATCATATGTACGATAGCAAATTGTTCGTTTTCAAAAATCTGAAAAGCGATTCTATCCTTCTATTGTCATCCCTAAGAATCTCTTTTATCTCAGGCTTCAACCCAAATTTATTAAGCTGCGAGGTGAAATGTTGGCATTCTTGAAAAATGTAGTTAATTGTGACGGTGCTACTGCAATATCTACATTTCGGTGGGGGCTCCTTAGTGATGAGATAAGAGTGGGTAAGTCTAGTGTGACCGATCCTAAGATTGCCTTGACTTGACATATTTGCTACTACCCGAGTATGTGACTTTATAAATAATGTAAACATCATAACTACTTCTCTAATTTGTTCATTAGTAAAAATTATAAAATAATGAATTCTGTAATGAAAACAAGGATCTGTGTCAATCATGACGGATATATAAACGTGGCGATTTTATTGGTTAACAGGTGGGATAAATGCACAAATAATATAATGCAAAACAGGTTATGGTAGTTTTACAGCCATTCGGAACGATAGGAAGATATGTGGGGTATTGAGCCCAGATCTTTCGGCCGATAACCATCGACCCCTGCTTCGTTTCCGCTCATTCCTATTCACACATGTAGGTGTTAAAAAACATTCCATGCCACAAATC
The DNA here is from genome assembly GCA_911387785.2 of Aelia acuminata. Lineage (NCBI taxonomy): Eukaryota > Metazoa > Arthropoda > Insecta > Hemiptera > Pentatomidae > Aelia > Aelia acuminata. Next base: position 87,851,549 of record OU426979.1, on the reverse strand, counting down.
CCTCACCTACAGCCTGTTCGTGAGGTGTTTTTCATGACTCAGTGCAGTTCTTAACTGGAATGTGTGGTCTTGAGGATGAGAGTGAAAACATGCCGGCATTTTCTCCCGTCTTTTTATAACTCAGTCGGCCCTCCGTGTGTTGTACCATACACGTATCATGTAAGGTATATTGTATCATGTAAGGGTCTGAGGAAAGCATGAATAACTTATGATTTCACCCACTTTCGCTTTATTTTTCATTATTAATTTCACGTATGTAGTTTGAATTGGATTTGCATATTTTTTCGAAGAGATAAATATAATTTTTTTTATGAATATGCATGCAAGGGGACAATAATAATGAGGTGGGGTGCATGATTTTAGTGCTTTATCAATAAATTATTTCTTGCTATTTTTATTTTATTTTTTTATAGTTCTTGTGTATATAATTATTAATCACGGATTTCTTATTAGACGAACACAATTTTTTTTTTATTGGTGCTCCCCTTCCTCGCCTTGTAGGCTATATGGGGTTTCCCGGGCCAGGGGAGAGGGTGGGGGATTGATGCCGAGTATTATTAAATTTTCCCCAGGCTCCGGGTTTTGAACTTGCCTTTCGGCTTCTTCGGTCTTTCGGTTCTCGATCATATGTTGCCATGGGCAACGCGTATTTTTTAACGCGTTTGCCCACTCGGCCATCCCGCCATCCTAGAACATAATTAAAATCATTATTCTAATTCTAAACAACATAAAAAATAATTAAATTTAAACAATTGGCAGAGTTACTATTTAAGTAACCTTTTTCCCCTTTAAAGGGCGTTATGCGTTTTTATATTTATTTTAACTCATTGGTGTGATTATCATTGAAGTTTTAGATTGATTATATATATTTATATATATATATTATATTTGATTGTGTAAATAATTTAGGATTCATTGTTGTAATTTGAACCATTTCAATAAATCTTGCATTTGCATTTGTTGTTGTTAGCATTTCAAATAAATAGGTATTAGTTTCGAGGTAATAATAATTATAATGGAGCTCCTTTCTTGAAAACAAAATTTATAACTTTTTAATAGGCAATTCAGCTGCTTCCCTCATCGAAAAATACATATATTTTTTTAACTCTAAACCCGTTGTTAATGCTATGGTTTTATCGCGTAAACAATAGATAAAGGTGAATCTTTGAATGAGTCTGTGGCCTTGTGTTATTTCTACTCGCCCTTTTAGGATAAACCGTTAAAATTATTTCCTTATACAGTGAAAAACTCGGGCATCATTTGACCAACTGTACCTAACTTCTTACAGCCAACGGGTCCCATCTTCCATAACTGTTATCTATCGGTATATTTTTATGATGGATTGGAACGAACAGTACCTCCTCCGTGAAATCACTAAGTGCTTTCTTTATGCATGGGAATAAATTGTGTCCAACGTTAGTTTTTCAGGTATTGTAGGTGACATAAATCATGCGAGCCTCATTTTTTTTATTCTTAAAGATTGATTATTAACTAATTAGTTAATTAGTTGGCTCGTGAATTGTTCGACATTCTCAACACTGACCTAATCGTTGGATAATATGAGAATATTTCATAAACTAAAATATTAAAATCTTTTTCTGCAATATATTATAGCAGTAAACGTAAACGTTTAGGATGTTTACGTTTCTACTTATGTACTAAACTTAATCGTTTATGACCAGGGCATTAGGGATAAAACAATCTTAGTAAGTTCAAGCAAGGTGGTGCTTACAAATGTTATAAATATGGAGAAAAAAAATTAAAATCCATGTGCAAAAAATTAAATATTTTTATATTACTATATTATATATATATATATATATATATATATATATATATATATAGATAGATATATATATTACTTTACTATATACTATAGTATATTCTGCTGATGGAGGAAAGTTTTTATGAAGAAAGATTTTATCGGCATGAATCTCTATGTTCGTATTTTAAAAAATAAAAATCTATGTAGGTGCTTTCAATCTAAGGAACTGACAACTGTACAAGAATTAGTTTCTTTTCAAAAGTTGTGCCAGGATATGGTAACGCTCAACCACCATGCATTCATATAAATTTAATTAAGAAATAGATTCTCTAAATGAATGTATTCACTTCATAGTGGTTGGGTGTTCCCTTTGAGAAATGGCCAATGTCCGGCCGGCTTTTCTTAGAATAAAGTCCGATTTGAGCTTTGGAGAATAGGTATTGAGTGTTTCACATACTGATCAACTCTACAGTTAAACATAGCCTTTTGAAAATAGGTGTGATTCCACATGTTTCGACGAAGTATCCTTCTTCCCCCCCCCCCCCACCTCACCTTTATAGAAAAAGTACTGTCTTTAAAGTTTAATAAAGCATATGCCGTAGGAACCAAAGAAGTGTCACATTATTTTATGTCAGAGCTTTTGCTTCAAGCGCTTCGATGGTTATTTCTTAAAAGCTTTATGCTTTGCTTGCGTTTGGTGTAACTACGAAGGGGTTTTGCACTTTGAACTCGTTCCAGACGATGGAGCTATTGTCTCTGTGCTTCATTATCAACAGCTACATTGAGTATATCCTGTTCTAAATGCCAAATACTTCGCTTAGATCACCGCTAAGTATTTTTATACCGACACTCCGTCCCTATCCAAACTAATTTCGTAGACATTGAAGGAGCTTCGCTTTAAGTTAATAATGTATTGAACGAATGAAGAATATGTTATAAAATATTTAAAACTACAATGACTTGGAGCATTAACAAAAAAAAAAATAATTTTTTTTTAGGAAATTGAATAAAATGACAACATTTAGAATATGACACTATTAGAACGACAAGTAAAATAAATGTGCTCATCCATGGCTTATAATCATGGAATGCAAATGGTTTATTATCATTCAATGCATAATAAGTAAATTGTTCAGTAAAGCATAAATTTAAAAAAATATGTTCTTGTGATAAAAAAAAAATATATATATCATCGTTTTATATTGTAAATATTATAATACACCCAATTTTAGAGGTAAAACCATCTCTCTTTTCTCTCCGCGTCTTAGAAACTATATCGAAAGAGCTCGCTAACACTCATCAGTAGAAAATCTGGTTAATTTTAGAGCTTCAATCAAAGCTTTATTTTTGTATAGATCTGTTAACTATTAATTTTTAAGGAAGGCTGAAAGTTGGAATATCGCGTTTTATTTGAGTTATAGAAGTTGGTTTGCGAAATAGGATGTAATAACAAATCTTGGTGCCACTAGTACGATTCAATCTGGATTTGATTATGAAAGAATAGTATCTGGAACGTTGAAGACTTGGTGTATTAGTTTATTTATCATAACATTGTAATTTTATAAGTCTATGTAATTGCAGAAACAACCTTTTAATGTTTTCATATCTATTTTAATTGAAATTGCACCTAATGTATTACTGATGCAATATTCGTCAGTAAAATTGCGGCTAAACGTATTTCTCTCCCTCCCTCTCTCTCAAGTTAACTAATGTTAATATCACTAATTTCCTGTAGTCAGTCCCCGGGACTTGAAGTTTGTTTTGATGTTTATTAAGAGAAGAGTTTTCACACTAACCCCAACTCTAACTTTATGAAATGTTAAATTTACACGTGGCTTTGAGTAGCTATCGGAAAGTTCCCCTGCTCAGAGGCCCATCTTTCTGAAATGTTAAATTTTACATTGTGGAAGTTGAGCATTGCGCCCTTACGCTTACTTATTCAGGCCGTGCATATCTGACTTAATGAGGACAACGTTACCTTCCTTGTCTCTGGATGACCTTTAATCCACGTGGATGTCTCTCAAAATCAAGTGACAAGATATCCTTTCAAATTATCAACATGATAGATATAGCTACACAAATCCATCTCTTCTAGTTTGTTTGTTTGTTTAACATCCATTTTTATGCTACTAAGGCTAATCGGACGATGCTACAGTGGGAGTCCTAAATTTTGCCTATCCAGGTATAATTAGGATTTTACGTCCTATCCGAGGGACGGCATAGCTAAGGATTTTTTACTCCCATTAAAAAATCCTAGGGCCACCGCTGGAATTGAACCCGCGATCTTTAGTATTGTAGGTTGCCATGCTAACCACAACACCGCAGGTGACCCCATCTCTTCTAGTAATGAAATAGTTACTTAAATAGGGTTTTTACTAAATTCCTATAAAAAATATTTCTCTATTTTTGTTTTATCTATATAGTTTATTACTTATTCCCATAAGTACTTTTGAGTTCTATTTTAAGATGAATGAAATATAAGTTCATTTAATAAAAAATAACGGTTTAATACAATAATGTTTAAGAAATGGCATTTGGAAAAACGTCATTGCCATACTGTTATTTCGTCTTTAACAGTTTCATTATTCACATCGATTATAGGGATGATTAGAAAGAGAAATCAAGAAGGCAAGCTAGGAGCATTTGCTTGTTCTCTGTTTACTTTTATTGTAAAAAAAGACTTTAGGTTGTTGTTGAGTTTGCGTTCAAAGATGTTAAGGAAAATAATTTTTGCTGGTCAGTGAATTTTAAAAGAAGGCATGTTTTAAGTGTGCCTACGTACTTTCGAAGGAAACCTTATCTTTATCGGGATTTAGTTTGAAGAATTTCAGAAGACGGGAGAAACCTCAAACAGGAAATCTACGTTCTTGAAAAGAGGGTGTGGGGTATGCATCTTCGGCAAGCGGGAGGGAAAGTTTTATACACGAGCTAGGACTAATAATTGTTTAGTATATGAACTATTACTCATGTTACTGGAGTTGGACCAATATTTTTTTTCTCTGAGGGGATTTTTTCCCCCTCCTTCCTCGCCTTTTAGGCTAAAAGGGGTTTCCCGGGTCAGAGGAGAGGATGGGGGAATGATGCCGAGTATTATTAGATATCCCCTGGCTCCGGGTTTTGAACTTGCTATCTTCGGGATCCCAATCATAAGTTGCCATGCACAACGCGTAATTTCTAAAGCGTTTGCCCAATCGGCCATCCCATCACCCTTGTCTGAGGGGATTCTTACACAATAAAATTTAAGTAGAAACAGAAATATTAGAGACTTTTTAAATAAGATTAATTTAAAAGCTAACTGCAAAGATGGTCCCATAACCGATGATAAGTATGGGGAAGCAAAATAATTAAGAAAGTGATTCTACAAATACAAATCTATCTAGTAGAATAGCTGTTGGTTGCAATGTCGGGTGATAATGATCCTAGTGGTTGAGGACTTAAAAAAGAAAAAAAAAAAGACTAGAAAAATATGATGTCATACAATTATGCTTGATTGATTCTTCTTATTTATCGGCCCTTTCATTTTTATGCCTATGCATTGGCTCATAAAAGGTTTTATTATATTTTTCGGTGCTCAAATGAAGGTTTTACTTAACATTATGGATATTTTTTTCTTTTGAGAACATTATGAAAACCATATCCCTTGATCATGTCTTTCAACTGTGTTCCCATGCCAAATTCGTAGGGAATGAAAGGAGCCATCGTCAAACATAACCCAGCTCTTACCACTGATGACGAACCATCTGATTAAGGTCTTTCCAGGTCAGTGGCACATCCCAAACAATGAGAACATAAAAAAACAAAAGGCTTTTCGCTTCGGAAGCTAAGAAATGGTAGCGTTACATAATTCGGGCATGGCAGGAGGATTATAATGAAACCGGAAAATTAATGTAGTTGTAAGAGTTACTATCCGGTATCTGATTATCAACTCAGCATTCATGTATACAAATAGATTTGAAAAATTTTTGTTCTTTTACATGGCTTACTTATAAAAAAAATTAAGTTATAAGAATTAATTTAGATTTAGAACGTTTTAAAAGTGAGTCGTCTAGTTTATTTTTATATCATTGTTGTTACTTTAGTTGTTACATGAGTTTCGGATATCAGTATTGATTGCTTGAACGTATCATCAGTTGTATGTAATTGAATCACTTGATCGTAACATGAGTTTCGGATATCAGTATTCATTGCTGTAATCTCTATTTAAATAGAAAAAAAAAATAGTTTCCATTTATTCCCATAAATATTAACTGTCTTAACAGTTCAACAGGTAGAAAAAAATTGAAACGAATGTTTTTTGTTTTTTTTATTGAAGTCCGTTATAAAACTGTAACAATTTGTAAGTTACACGGTCCATATTCTCTCTGTTACATATGACCTCAGGAGTATTTTTTATTATTTTATAGTTAAAGGCAATCCACAGCTATGGTGATGTTCGCCAGTTTTTAACCTTTTAGATTTAAAATGCTTGACGAGTGCAGAAAATAAACCATTAGAATAAATTTAGAGAAAAGAAAGAGGGAAAAATTACTCGTTTATTTAAAAAGTCATAGGAAAGTATCAGTATTTACATAAGGAAATATAAGGTTGTATACATATATATATATATATATATATATATATATATTACTTTGTTTTAAATAGTTAAGAAAAATGGGCAATGTCATTTGTACCCAACACTACGTAGGTAGTGTATTTCCGATCCGTAGTCTTGTCAATATGACTTATTCTTGGCTGTTATTCCGCTTTGATGATTTCCTTGGGACTATTGAACGTTTGATCTCTCGTAGTTTATTTCCTCTTGTACTCCAATTTATCTTACATTTGTCTGCTAATATTGTTGTTATTAGTCCGTATAAGCCACTGGGGATTCTCAAAGCAGTCAGTCGGTGGAATTAATGGTACCGTTTTCGGCGGTTTACAACTGTCATGTATGTCATTATGAGCTGGAATCCCTACAAATAGAATTAACTGATTTTTCATCTTTAGCGTAAGCAGCATACACATTATGAAGACTAATAAAGAGTGTGTTGAGTACATATAATTTATGGAATCATGAGGTTAAGAAATCAGTATAGAACAGGATACGATCAGTATATCACTGTTAATTCTCTTCTAATCCTTTCCTGGACAAATATTTGCAATAAAAAGGAATTCCATCTGAAATACGTGAACACTCCGATCCGGGTTGTGATTTCATCTTTATTCCGTGTTCTAGCCTGAAAATATATCACTTGTATTTCAAAGGAGGTTCGTTTGCTTCAACTCAAAAGGTTTCTGTAGAACTTGTCCTAAGGCGCCAGTTGTTAATCAAATACCGGTGTATTTCATTCCTGTCGTTGAAACAGAACTTTAAGTACAACAAAGTTTTGTTTAAGTAGGCGATTTATTCTCTCATTTTAAAATTTAAATCACTGTAATATATGATAACATAAATTTGTAGATATATTAATAAAAGGCGATTAGAAAAGAAAACTAATAAATTATAGATATTTTTGATCATTTTCATAATTAAATTTCTGCATTTGTCTATCAACCCCCCCTCCACAAAAAAAAGATGATTTATTTTAAACGATGTCCCACTTCTTCACCCAGCTGGGGAACGCGTAGTGAGAGAGATGTTTCGTATATAGGAAGTATCAGGTAGTGACAAGGAACAGGAACGACTTGTCAGAGGAGCATCAAGCGGCTGTCACGCCCCCATCTCTGATCTCAAAACCTAACGTCGTGGTCGCAGTCGACCTCCTCTTAGAAAATATTGAAACTCATATTTATATGATACGATTTCTAAGAACTTTCTTTCATTTACATTTCTTATTATATTTCTAAAGGTTTTTACCGGATCTTTTAAAGTGAAAGAACTATTCAGCTTAGTTTATGAAGAAATGTTCTCTAATGATCCGTGAAAACCTGGCGGTTAAACTTGATTTTGACTAAATTACTCCATTGTACAACTGATGGCATATAATTTGTACTTCCTTACTAAGTTGACTCTCCATAGATTGTAATGGTACAGATTATTCTTTTTTTATAGTAGTTTTCCATATGTAGCTCTACGTCTATAAAAATATAATGATCAACTATGATTCCTTCTGTCTCCATATATTTTTTTAACGCTCCATATTAATCCCTAAACATTATGTAAAATATGAGAGTTCTTTACTGGCGGGGCAATCGCAGCGGGCGGACCGCACTTCCGGTTTCGGGTCTCGACGTTTTTCTCTCCCCCCCCCTCTACCGTCCTCCCAGTTCCGGCCCATGGTCACTATCTGGAATAATGACTCCCTTCCAACGGCCGCTTATTTTCGACGACTCGTATCCTTCTGTTCCTTTATTGCCCGGGGAACTCTATGGCCGGTCTGGGAAGAAGCAACAATGGTAGGACAACGAATTGTCTCGCTCAGTTTGCCAAGCTAATTTAAAAAGAGGAACTCTATTGTATGTTTTAATGTAGCTAGATTTCACTAATTCTTTTCACTTGTATTTTTGGAGAAAGGTTTATCAACCATCAAATGCAGTTTTGTTGTTATTAAAACTCTTTTGTTTTTGCACCATACTATAGAGGTTTTTTTTTAGTACGGAAGTATCATTCCTTGGTTAACTGGTGTGCAGGTAGATGATGATATACCATGGGCGGATCCAGTGGGGGGAGGGGGAGGCTGTGGGGGCTGCAGCCCCTACCTTTGGAAAATTTTTGGTTATTTAAAGATAGAATTTGACTTTCCTTAATGTAAGGAAACAATTTAAAGAACATATAATGTGCAGAACAAGTAGACTTTTAGATATGAGAAAGGAACATAAAGGTAAAAAAGCTGATTAGCAGATCCAAATGAAGGGCTGTGCGGCTGCAGCCCTCCCCCCCCCTTTAGGACTGCAGCCCCCTTACGATCGGCTGGATCCGCCCATGTGATATACACGCTGTCACAACCGTCAGATTTTTCTCTAAGTCAAATATTAAATTAATCTCTTCCGTTCTATCGTACATCTTAATGATTGAAGACAAAAAAAAATTACCTGCTACATTTGCTACTTCTACACTCAATCTAACTATACTAAACTTAAATTCGATCACATATCAACATCATAAATCAACTGAATCAAAAAAAGGTTTAAAACATTTTGGCAAATAATATGTATTTTTTTCTTCATACTTTCATTCGCATCTGTCAACACCATCGGTAATTAGCAAATATGATAAAAAGTTATGGTTTTGGCCAGGGAGGGAAAATAGTCCTCAACAGCGAAAATTCCAGAACAGATCCCACATTAAATCTGGAGGGGAATATCTCATCCAGCCTCTTTTTAGTCTCCTTCTTATTGACATGCCAGACGTGGTCGTGTCTTAAATAAGTTTGTTGTTGTGTCCTATGTGTTTGATGTGAAATAGAGTTGGTTGATAGTTGTTCTAAGGCTGTATGTAGACTAATGTTATTTACGCACCAAGGAGCGTCTGTTATTAATCTTAATATTTTGGATTGTAAAGCTTCGTCCTTTTTGTTGAGCCCAAAATCTGTTCCAATGGGTATAGATGGTCTATCACTAGTTCATGTCAGGCATGAATGCAGTTTGGGAAAAAGAAATGTTCTCAGATTCCTCCCCACGGATTTGCAGGATCCACTAAATATTGAAGCCACAATTAAATCTTATTATATATCTATCTATCGGAGTTTTGCTTGACTTCGAAGGTTTGTAGTAAACCGATTTTCAGTTGTGAGAATTATAATAAAACACATTTTACATGATATACAAAATCAAGCTATAGCGTTGTTTAAAACTTTTATTTTAAATGCTTAAGTAATCCGTTTATCTCCGAATCACCACATGTTAATAGAAAAATATATATTACGATATGGGGTGTTCGGCGATATGTATTTCTTAGTTGTTTTACTGCGCTGAACTTACATAACTTCAACTTAAATGAAAAATAAATGTCTATATTTGGGATTTAAATTTCTAGGAGTCCTAAATTTTGCCTATCCAGGTATATTTAGGATAGGCATCTTAAACGAGTACAGGCTCGGGACCTTCATTTTCGTCCTATCTGAGGGACGGCATAGACAAGGATTTTTTATTCCCATTAAAAAATCCTAGGGCCACCTCGGGACGCGAACCCGCGACCTTTAGGATTGTAGGTTTCTTTGCTAACCACTACACGACAGGTGACCCCCCCCCCCCCAAAAACTAAAGTAAAATGGAAAAGGAAATTTTCATTGGATGATAATCAAGATAAAATTCTTAGGTTATAAATACTTCAATTTAAAAACCCAAATACCTAACAGCTCTTTCTTCAGTTCGTGAACAACAAAACAAGTGGATACAATTCTTGGATTTATTTCAAGCCTATTTGTGTCAAGGTTATAGATATCTGTATTTTTAGTCCACAAAAAAGCTTAATTTTTTTACAATTTTTTTTTACCCTGATACTCACTGAAGAATAAACGCTGTTTTTATAATTATTACAAAAGTTTAAAATAATTTAAAAGTCTAGTTGTTTCATTGTTTAGCGTGTGTGTGTGTATATTTAAGGTTCAAATCATCCTTCGTAATAAACTCTCTTTGAGTGGACATACTATACTGTCCCTTTGCCTCCGGAAGGACCTATATAGGGGCGGTAAATATATCAAGGCCCCTGTTTATGAGCTGGGCTATAAATCTGTCACATTTATTAGTTTAGATCATATTACATTATATAATTGGAGAGAACATGAACGGGGAGCGGAAATAGAAAAAGGAGATAAAATACACTTGCATGCACATGTGGAAAACGTTTCTCGCCTGTCTAAAACGTAGAGACACACAATTTCTCATAGATAAAAATCGATGTGGAAATTAGTTATTAATACTCAATGGCCTAGTTAAACTTTATTTGTAAAAATCATTTAAATTAAGTTCATGATTGTTTTCATTATTTACGATTGAATTAATAGCCAGGACATTTTCGATAGAAAAACATTTTTTAGGCTGTATTGAATTTTTTTTAAAATGCTACAAAGGCCGATTTTTTTTTTTTTTTTTAATGCTGAAATAATCATCTTAGTAATTCAAGAAAATAAATGGCTACGTTAAGTATTTCTCTGAATAGGTACATACATTTTATATAGATACATTTAGTAGTTTTATAAGAAAACTTTAGTTTCCGAACGCGCTATGCTCCAACGTAAGGTTATTGATGTTTATGTAAGTAATTGATGTTTTTGTTTGTTCCTCCCATATACCTTACAAACAATAAGTACAATGTTTGTACCCGGAGGATAAATATTGGTTCCAGCCTTTTGTCCTTTATGGTTTTGTTATCATGTACTATAGTAAAACAAAGAAAGCCTCATTAACACTCTTGTTTAACTATTGTTGGCTAGGGGTGTGTCCTGCCTGTCCTTTACTTAATGTACTTTACTCATCCTTTATGTAATTTTCATTCAGAACTGAATGACTTCTCCCCAATCAGGCTATCTATACATGAAATGATTAGGTATTGTAGTATATACAATAGCACTAATTCCGAATGTTACTATATACTTAATTTGTTCGAAATTGAAATTGACCGGATAAACAATTTATTTATCTTAACCATGCTTCAAAGCTAAAAATTAATCGTTTAACATATCATATGAATGGTTTAGTAAAGAATAAAATAAAATTTGTAAGTAGCGGCAGTAAGAAAAATAACAAGATTATAATTACAATTTACTTAATGTACCATACTCATACTTTATTCAATTTTCATTCAGAACTGAATGACTTCTCCCAATAAGGCTATGTATACATAAAATGATTAGGTATTGTAGTATACACAATAACACTAATTCCGAATGTTACTAAATACTTAATTTGTTCAAAATTGAAATTGACCGGATAACCAATTTATTTATCTTAACCATGCTTCAAAGCTAAAAATTAATCGTTAAACATATCATATGAATGGTTTAGTAAAGAATAAAATAAAATTTGTAAGTAGCGGCAGTAAGAAAAATAACAAGATTATAATTACAATTTTTTTTTTTTTTTTTTTTGACTTCAATAATTGATTCGCACCTGTCAGCAAGGTGCTGACAATCAGCGAATGAGATGACGGTAGTGGGAAATGATGACATGTCAGGCATGAGGAGGGAAAGCACCCAACAGCACCCCCTTCCTGGCTTGATTCAATTACCTTGGCTGTCTAAGAGAGCAGATCTCTCATCCAGCGCCTTTTTAGTCTTCTCGTATCCATCCGTACTTCAGCCATATTACAGATTAGACTATTAGGGTGTCCGTTTAAATTATTAAAAAATCTTTTGTATAGCGTCGTTATGTGCTGGTCGACTGTTGGTATATGGAGGTCTGTATGTAAAGTTTTGTTAGTCACGTACCAGGGTGATTTTGTGATAAGTCGTAGCAATTTTGATTGAAAAGTTTGAAGTTTTTGTAAGTGAGTCTTTTTAGCAATGCCGAATATCTGTGAGGAATATGTCCATATGGGCTTCAGTAAGTAAGTGTACGTATTTACTTTTTGTTTCAGTTTCAGTTTTGATGATTTAGAGAGGAGCGGGTAGAGTAGTTTGAGTCTTTTGTCAAGAGTCCTTTTTTTCATTTTGACATGTGGGCCCCATGTCATCCTTCTGTCGAAAAGAAGTCCGAGATAGTGTACTGAGTCCGTCTGTGGAATTTGGTTGTTGTCAATATGAACAGGGGGGCAGGTTTGTTTTCTAAGAGTGAATGTGATGTGTTTTGATTTGTCATGGTTGAGTTTAATTTTCCATAATTGAAACCAGTCATGTAATTTGTATAAGTGATGTTGTATTGTCAATGAAGCCTGTGTTGGGTCCTGATGTTTCGTGATAATTGCAGTATCATCAGCGTAAGTTGCAGTCAATGTCTCGTTGTTAATAGGTATGTCATGCGTGTAAATGATGTAGAGTAGAGGTGCTAGTATTGAGCCTTGTGGTACTCCCGCCAAGACTGGATAAATTGAAGAAATTTCCGAACCCTGCCGGACGGAGAAAAATCTATCGAAGAGGAAAGATTGAAGAATCAGATAAAAAGTGGAAGGTAGTATGGTCTTTAGTTTAAAGAGAAGACCCTGGTGCCAGACTTTGTCAAACGCTTGAGCAACGTCCAAAAATACTCCAGTTGCATATAGTTTTTGTTCTAGAGCTCCTGCAATGTAGTCAGTAACTCTGTGTAGTTGATGCGTCGTCGAATGGTAAGTGCGGAAGCCGAATTGGTGGTCAGGTAACACTTTTTGGTCTGTAAGTATGTCAACTAATCTTTTGTGTATTAATTTTTCAAATAATTTGGAGCATATTGGGAGGAGGCTGATTGGTCTGTAGGATGACGGGTTGTATATGTCTTTACCTGGTTTGTGGATCATTTTTATGAGGGAGTACTTCCATTGTATTGGGAATTTGGACGTTCTCAGTATACAGTTATTGTTATTATTTACAATTGTTGTTAGAAATACAAGAGCTTTTCTCGGCATTTGTTGGAGTGCCTCAGCTGTAATTAAGTCATAACCAGGGGCTTTCCTTTTTGGTAATTGTTTGATTTGTAGAGCGACTTGTGAAGGAGTGAATGGAGGTGGTGGGAGTGTCAGCTGTAGTGGAATGTCTAAGGTGTTCTGTACAATGGTATCATGTTCTGTATTTATGAAATCAGTGAATGGTGTAAATATAGAAGAAAGGTGGTTGGCGAAGAGCTCAGATTTTTCTTTATCCGACACGGCCCAGGAACCATCTTCTTTTCGAAGTGGTGCGGATACCTCTCGATGTTTTAGCAGTTTTTTGGTATGCTTCCACAAGCTTCCATCGTCCGTCGAAAGGCTACTAATGTAAGCGTCATAGTTTGTCCTGTTGAATTTTCCAATTTCTCTTTTGAGTTGATTATTAAGTCGGCTGTATGTTTGTCTGTCTGAGGGACGTCTGTCAGTCTGCCATACCTTACGCGCCCTTCTCTTTGCCCTGATCAAGTCCCTTATAAACTGAGGATATTGCGGTAAGTGCGCAGATCTGGAATGATTATGCTTGGGCATTGATGAAGACCATGCCGCTTCTTGAATTTTTGATGTGAACATGTCTACAGCCCCTTCTAATTCACTTTCATGTTTTATAGAAACTGGGATGGAAAGCGACTTATCTAATAGCTCCCTGTATGCATCCCAGTCTATTGTGCCATTAATAAGTTTCGGTCTTCTTTCTAGGTTAACCGCCTCATCCAGGATAATGAGTTTTACAGCGGAATGATCAGAGCAAAGATCAGAACTCGTATGTATGGTGTGAGGAACAGTCCGTAGTCCTTTTGTAATAAAAAAATCCAAAAGGTCCGGGGATTTACTTAATGATGTTGGCCAGTATGTCGGTGTGTCAGGATTTATCGTGTCTAATGAAAGCTCATGGATAGCAGCCCTCAGGTTCCTACCTCTTGGGTTGCTTAATCGTGATCCCCAATATTGGTGCTTAGCGTTGAAATCACCTCCTGCTATAAAGCACCGCCCTAGGCTTTGGAAGAAATTGCAAAACATCGAAGATGTCAGCACATATCTTGGCGGACAATACACCGAGGCTAGTGTCATAGTGTAGTGTTTCATGTACAAAGTAATGCCTGTAGATTGAATGTCAGGTGTACTAGGTAAATGTAAATGGTTGTGTGATAATGGTGATCTTATGAGTATAGCAGTACCTCCATGGGCAGTGTTGTCGGGGTGATCCGTCCTGTGTATTACGTATCCAGAAATACCAAATTTAGTTCGTGGTGTCAGGTGAGTTTCTGTTATCAGGGCCACGTCGATTCGTTTTCGATGAAGATATAAGTCAAGTTCAGTTTTGTGTTGTGTCAGTCCGTTGGCGTTCCACAGAAGGATGGACAAAGAGCCCGCAGTCAGCTGATTAGGGGCCATTTGGAGGATACATGGCTTGGGTCATTTGTGCGAGCTGTTGGAGAAGAGTAAAAAGGGGTTGCATGAGGGAGTTCAGACCATCAAGTAATTGAAACAATTGAGGAGGGGCTGTAGGGTAATTATCAGCTGAAGGTGGCTGCTGGGGGGATTCCCGTCTCATGCCCGAACATGTTTGATTTTGAGATGAATCGCAGATGGTTCGCTGTACCGTCAGCTGTGAAGATGGTCCCAGCTGATGATCCGGAACAAGCCTCTGCGTTTGACTCTTCTGTCTGTGCTTGGGTGCTTGGAGAGTTGGATAATGTTCGGAATTCGAGGGCGGAGGCGGAGGTGGAGGTGGAGGCGAAGACCGCTGGAAGCGGTTGGTTCGTGCTTTTCTTTGAGTTCTTAGCTCCTTGAGAACTTGGCATCCCCGGTAGTTGGCAGGGTGTTCTCCGTTGCAGTTAGCACACCTAGCTGCGGTATCCCTTGGCTTGGTGCATGAGGCGCTATCGTGACCTTGGCCACATCTTACGCAACGAGGTGCATGGTTGCAATAGGATTTTGTATGCCCGTATTGTTGGCATCTGATGCATTGTGGTATTAGTCTTTTTTTTCTTGGTTCTTCGATGATTATTCTTGTGTAATAGATTGATTTTATTTCATAAATTTTATCATTATAGGTAGCCTTCGATATGTCAATGAAAAACATTGGTAGGGGTCGTTTATTAAAGTGGGATATAACATTGGCTATATTGGTAACCTCATAGCCATGTTTTTCAAATTCATTTTTTATTTCAGATACGGGAGTGGTGTGATGTAAGTTTTTTACAACTATTCGCATATTTTTATCTGCAGGTAGCTGGTAAGTATGGAATTCAGCTCCGTTAAGTCGAAGACTGCTAACCAGTTTTCTGTAGACGTCTGAGGTCTGTGGATAGACCGTAACCCCCTTGACTGTGCTTTTCAGAGAAAAAGAATTTGGTGGGCATCGGCTTTCTAGATAGTTAACTAAAGCCTGGTAATTTTGTACTTCATTAATATGTATAGGTGGGATTGTTTCAGGGGGGACTGATGGACTTAATGTGGGTGGTTCGGGCTCTCTTACATTATTAAGAACCTCAAAAGAGTTACTTACTGGTATAGCAGGGGTTTCACCTTCCGAGTCCGTTCGTTTTTGTTTTCTTGGGTCTCTTGATTCACCAGGCGAGTTCCTCTTTCTTCCTGTGACCCTAGCCCAGGCGTCCCCTGTATCTTCTGCTTCTATCACGTCCATATTATTGACCCCACTAATCTCAACAGTCGAAGTTGAGGTGGGGTTCATAGTTTCCTGTGGTTCTACTTCAGCAACTTTAGTACCACTTTAGCACCAAAATTCTTCTGATGGAAGCCACAAATAACCAATATTGCTGCTAAAAACTCAATAAATGTTTAGAAAATCTTTTTTATACGTTTTATAATTACAATTTAAAATAAAAATATGAATTTTATTATAAATATCTATATTTTTTTTAAATGTGAGAAAAATGTGTGTAGTTATATTTCTTTATGTTATTTTACTTCTCTTTTTTACAAGCTTTGCCTAAAGGGATTTATTTATTATTATTATTTTAATAATAATAATAAAGTGAATGGAGTTATGTGTGGTTACATTATCTAACTAGCCCAATGCCTTCGCTACCAACTGCTTTATGTTTACGGCCTCAGTGCTTACTATCGAATCCGGTTTGATTCCAATGATGACTGAAGTATGATTTGAATTATCCTCTTTATTTGGTTCATAAATTTGTTTTGGCTTTTTATGATTTATGTTTTTAAGTAATTCATCGTTTTTTAAAACTTTTTCTAATTATTCGTTGAAGATATTAATGTAGTCCGTCGGAACCGAATTCTGATCCCTTCGCTAATTACTCAACATATTCGGTCAGAGGAGGGAACTAGTACGACAAGTAGGCCTTTTGCATCTTTAATGTCGACCCCCTGACAGCTACCGAGAGGTTGCCAGGCCGTACTAACCCTAGTTGGGAAGCAAAGGCTTATTTCTGGGAACCCTTGTGAAATAAATATTATCTGGCGTAGCAAGGGATCCCAACCGCAGAGTTCAGAATCGTGAATACTCTGGACCCTGACTCTGAATATGTTGGTCTTCAAAGTCTCTAGGATAAAAACTTCGTTTTGATTTAGTTTGGCTCATTCTATAAATGCCTATGGAATACAGTGACTATTATGTTTCCCGACATAAAAAATTAAAACTTAAAAATAGAACCCCAACACTTATTTAAGCCCTTTTTCTAAAAATATTCAGGACTATACTAAAACCATACTATAATACATAAGATACCTACAGTTAATGAGCACTTACGAGCTCACTACAAATTTCACAACCTTACGTGGACATTCTTGGTCACTAATCTCATTGACGCAACCGAAATGCTTGATAATCCGAGGATTTTCGAAATCCTCAAAAAAAGATTTTGGATGCGGAATCTCCTCAGCTACTTAAAAAAGATGGAATCACGATATCATAAAGCAATCAATGTGTCATGTCCCAAAAATAACATATTATTCAGTTGCTAACTGCAATTCACCGTTTGTCATTATTTCTGACTATTGTGAATAAAACACGTAGTAATAAGTTTAAAATATGTATTATTAGAGTGATAATATACCCAGGTCCAGGTTCAAATCCGGATTTGACATTTAGTTATTATTTATTCTCTGTCAGCAATGATTGGACTCTCGGGCCTTGAAATCCCCCAAACACCCAACTTTTGCAGGCACCAAACAAAGCCTTTCATGAGTATTGGACGGCCTTATGAGATTCTAACTATCTATTTTTTAAATAGCTTAACGTTTCGATTATAATTCATACATTTCTCGACAGAGTTGAGTATTATTTGGAATATGTTATCATTCATTTATAATTACTGCCTTCTAATTTAATGTTTCTGTATCATGATGATTGCGTGAGTTTCCTGCTTCTGATCTAGATTCAAACTTCAACACTTTTATCTATAATTATAACAGTAAAATTGGTTTTTTCTATCTACAGATTGCTCCCCCCTATTCAGAGGCCACCCTGTGACTTGAGAGAACCTGACCACTTCCCTTAGGTATGAATACGGCCTACTGTATGGTGGTAGAGGTGGGCTATGCCCGGAATGCTTGGAACTTCACTTGCAGCAATTCCTCTCACCCAGATTTACCCGAGCTAAGGCACACAATGGGAATTGGTGTTGTGTTAGGATCCTCCTCGGTCCTACTGTCGTTTCATGCAGAATGCCCCGGCTGTTTGTACCCTCGTCCCGTCGGGATCAGGAATTCCCCTCTATCCTCGCTTCGTTAGCTGCACTGTCTGTGGAAGGCTATTTAGTTCTTAAGAAAATGTCTTTCCAACATTTATTTCCTCGCTCCTCCCCATATGGCATCAATAATAATCCACTATATAAACTCATCCCATACTGATTGGAACAATCACAAATTATTTGGAATAATATGAATGCGAAAGAATTGGAATTGAGTAATTTAATATAAGCTATTCAGGTTAGAATATTGGCATGTCAGTGCTCAAGGTCTGTTTCCGACACGGCAATTTATTCTTAATCGGAACTAATGAAATGAAATTATGAATCTTGTGTAGACAAGGATTGCCCGAGGGGAAGGTAGCCTGAAGCACGGGCTTATCCAGATGGGTGAAAGGTGAAGCAGCTGTCCTTCTTTTAACGTGTAAAAACAAACTGATAATAATTGTAAAAATAAAGCGTCAGGGAGGTTGTCAATATTTCAACCCTTATTTATTTGGGATTAATATATAGGGGGGCCATTCTATGAACGTATTTCAGGTTACTAACCTGGCGCGTTTCGCTAATTTTTTATCTTTACCATTTTTACTAATTTTCATTTCCCAAGGATCTTTTCAAAATGAACTTATAAGCTTGAACCGTGAACTTTAATAAGAATCGGTCAAAAAGTAAAATTGTAATACAACTTAATTTCATTTCAGTATTGACTTTTTTGCAAAAAGATAATTACTTAAATTTTCAACTCTTTTTTTACTTCATTCTAAATATTACTATTTACCTACAAACATCGACTTGGGAAAAAAGTCTTGGACCACAAATACTCTCGGTTACTAATCGTAAATCATCGTATTAACGCAGGTAGCGGCGTTAATACGATGATCCCCTTCAGAAAAGAATATGATATTTTGCGTCTTACGCGAACGAAACTATTAATATTGTTGTGGCTATATTCTGGTATTGTAGGTTTTGCTATTCTGATTCCAATGGTAGGCATAAATCATAATTAATATTCTTTGAGCTGTAACCAACCTCTTGCACCGACGTGCATTCGCTTACTACCAAATTTTAAAATCATGTTAAAATTCAAATCACGTAAAAACCATAACGTAAATTCACGATAAATGTCTTTTTCAATAACCTCAGAATCATTTTATACCTAATGTTCAAGATGTTAAAAAATATATTTGAAAAAAATGTAAACCATCATTAATTAGGAGTGTTATTTAAGGTAATTAACTGCAATTTAAGGCGGGTGTTTTAGGAATTCGACGCTTGAATTAACTTAGCGTGATTTAAATTTAGGCCAACCCCTCTTAGAGCTAATTAATTATCTTTAATTTTAGGAGGGCGAGTTGTGTTTTTCATCTTAATAATTATTTCGATCTCTTATGTGCTCATGCCTTCAACTCTCGTAATTAAGTAAAACACTTAATCCCACTTAAGTGTTGTAAGTCCGAGATAAAACATTCGGCTTTTATTACACAGAGTTCTTGAATTATCAAATATATAGGTTGAAGTGCGAAAACTTTTTTTTTCCCTGCTATTCTATACAAAATCATTTCGATCTATCATTACTGTCTGACATTTTGTAGTTGTGATAAATTTTTATTTTATTAATTGATTACTTTTAAATAATTAATAATGTGTTAGAGTCAATATAACCCTTGTTAGAAATCAGCAAGTTCATGTGCATACATATTGAAAAATTATTTTTTAATTCGGACTTGACGCTCGTTTATGCTCCAGCCATAAAAATTAATCTAATCTTTTTCTCATTTTTATCAAAATGTATGAATGTTTTCATCGCTCCTTTATGAATGTGAATGTTTTCATCATTTCTATATTTATCTATTTGTTGTTGTTTTTTTATGACCTTGCAACACCGCTGACCAGGAAACAGTACCTACTTACTTCCTTACCCAGCACTAAACCTAAGACCGTTCATGAGTTGTAGTGGTACAGGTTTCTTATTTATAGGTGTATGGGTATGATTGTGTGTGTTTATATAATGGGTGATGAAATTTTTATATAAAGGGTGGTGATATAAAACAATATTGAGTTTCTCTACGAAAAAGGTTTAACAACAAAACGTCTTATATGACATGTTTATTACAATACAATTCAAAGAAGCAAAACTGAAAGCAACTATTTTACACAAACTTTAACTAGCAATTGAAATGATTTACACGTGTTATATAACCTTCTTTTTATCACGCCTGTCCCTTCTCAATACTACGGGCTCATAGGTGTTAGGCGTAAATTAAGACTAAAGTAAAAGATCAATATACACAATTTCTCCCTCATTTCTAGATTATTATTGTAACAAAAAAAATTTCAATATAATTTTTTAAAATATTTTTTTGAGTAGGACAAGGTTATAATAAGTCTATATCCAATCTGTTACTGGAAGCGGGATGGGAGAGGACATAGATCACACAGAGTGTCATCTGTTGGAAGGCACTCATTACAACACACTGGCTATCCCTTTTATGATGCTAAACAATTCATATGTACATTTGTGATTAGTGTAGTTTGGATTCATAGGGGTGTTAGGGCATTATGTATTTGGCGCCTAGAGTACATTACGCACTCCCCACCCCATATTGAAATCTAGGTACCAGCTCTACAGTTGGCTTATCCCCCCCTCCACCCTATCTCCTCCTCAGGTTTACCCTAAAGCTTAAATGCAAATTTACTTTAATGCAGGTTCATGGCAATCCTTTCTGATGTAACTGTTTTATAAATTTTGTGTTCCATATTTGGTTTGTGCGTGTTCACTATTATAATTAATGAAACTATAGGTGTGATCTATATAAAGTTATAAAGCAGATAAAGTTTCGATGTCTTGAGGCAGGCATCCAAATTTTGTACCACCAGCGGATCCAGGAAGAGAGGGCTCCCCCCCTTTAAAGTTTAAAAAAAAAATCTAGAAAACCATTATTACCTAAAGAGCTTTTTTATCCAGTAACCAATCTATAGGCTCAATAGGTAAATATGCTGTGTGTAATGATTTAGAATTAGATTTTTTTTTTATTTCACCCTTGTAATAGATTAAGCCCTTCAATTGCTCACCTCCCGTTTATACTATATTATCAGTCTTCGTAGGTTCTTTGCAATGATTATAGTTGTAAAATAAGTGTACCCTATAACATATTTACTGTTCACGGAACGAATATTTGGCAGTTTCCAAGATGCCCCCAGAGCCATCTATGGAGAAACTGGGGAACTAAATCCCTAAAGGTAGAAGTTCACCTGAAAAATCATGCTTAGGACCAGTAGAGTACCTGTAGAGTTCAGTGAGTGGACTTAGACTGAAAAGTACTTCTGTTTTTCATGAACTTAATTTCCTCTACAAAATGATAGAGTAGAACAGACAGGCAGCCTCAGGGCAGGCGGCAAGGGGTAATAAAGAATGGCCATTCTCACCGAAAATTAGCAAGTACATATTCGCCAACCTACAAGTAAGAAGATTATTTTTAACTTTAACTTCAAATTATCCGCATCAACCATGTCATCGTTCAACTGACTTCTAATACCTGTATTTAATAATTTTAATTTGTACAAATATAACTTTTATGTTTCCAGCAATTTAATTAATATCTTTTATACAGTCCACTACCATTCTTTTCTTCTATATATTAGCATGCATTCATTTCCTTTTTTTTATTATTTCATTCTAATTAGTGTTGGTCAGACCGGAGAAAGCCGATGGCCAATACTAAACAAATGGTCCTCCGTTGGCCAGATTATCGGCAACACATATAAAATAAAATTGCTAAACAAATGGTCCGAAAGGGCCGGATGAATCAAACATATAACCTTTCTAATTAAATTGCCGGAACAACTATTTTTCTTTATCAATTGATTCATTAAAAACTATTTAAAACCAATGTTTAATAAAAGAACTAATATTTTTTTCTATATCAGAAATTTAATGTTAGCTATACCGCCATGAAAATGGTTTCAAATGGAGTATAAGTTGTAAGTTTATTAGCCAGGAGTCTCTAAAATGCACTTTTAAGATATCACATTTAATAGTAAGTTAATTAATATAATTATTTTATCATCTTATAAAACTTAGGTTTTAAAAATAGCCTGTTATCAGTGACATTTTTTCTTAAGAAATCTTTCAGAGGAATATTTCATTATATTATTAATTTTTAAATAAGGTAGAAAATGTGTAAATGTAATATATTTGATTATTTTACATCCATTTTAATTTTTCACATTCAATCATTTTAATAAATGCTGCATTAGACATTAAAATAACTGCATTGAAAGTGTTGCTATATTACATTTTCTATTGTGAGTAAAATTACATATATATAGACATAAATATATATGCATATATCAATAGCATAAATCTTTAGAAGAGAGACTAAAACACTTTCATTAGCAATAATTAAACAAACTCACTGAGCTAATTAATTCAATAGTTTAAGTAATTGATAAAGCTAACCAATTTATTCATTTTACATGAATTGACCTTTATAGTTCTAGTCACTAATCAATTTATCTTTCAAATAATTTAATCCTAAATGTAACTTCTATAGTCATGTTACTATCATAATTTATATAATATACCAATTGATATTATTTATCATTGTAAAGGCTACATTCTCCAATAATTATTGCACCAACACTCACTTGCAAATTGAGCAATTTCAAGTTTACAATATCTTTTCAGTTTAGTTTAATTTAATAATTAGTGCAAGCATTTTTTGTTTTTCACTTTGTCATTAAACACCTTTGTATATAGAAAACAGTTAGTTTCCAAAGCACATTACCATATTAATTCACCATCTGTGATTAACTTATAAATTGATACCATTTATACAGGGCATTGTTATTTACAAAACAAATACTTCATTAATCAATTTATTTAATATATTAACAATAATTAGGTAAACAATCAGTCACTGGCACGAGTTTCAAATAAACTCAACAGGTTAAACATTACTCTGATAACCTGACCTATAGGTAACCTGATTCTTCCAGCGAGGCATTACCAAAGAGGTAATACCTCCGGCATTCAGTTTGATGAATTGGCAGTTGATTCTCTGGCAGTGATGTCACCTCTTTACATAACTCATTAATTATCACTGCACAATTCACTTAATTTTCTTTTCTTCTTCTCTCTATCAGGTTACCGGCATCCTCTCATCATTTTAATTTCATAATTGAATTTAAACATCGAACTCTTCATAATATGCCTATCTCAATCTTGTTTACGGTCAGGTTCTCAGTTATTTATTTTCATTATTCCTATTGTGTCCATCTTCTTTCTTGCTCTTGTACCACAGCGACCTTGGCCAGTCGTTGTTACCCCTACCTACCGCCGCCTTGCGGAGTCTCTTTAAAGTCTATTGCTATAATTATTCATTATGCCTCCTAAGGAGCCCAATTATGTCACCAAGGCAGCGACCCTCGAGCGCCGTCTCATAGCTATCAAGCGAGACGTATTATTTGTGTCCCAGTTCAGGACGCATGAAATAAAAGGCGATGACTCATATCGCTTTCAGGCAAAATTATCTTTTGCAAAAGAGTGTTGGGCTGAGTTTAAATCCGTATGGGAGCAACGGGATGAGATCCAGGTGTACTTAGATGATGAACATCAGTTTCCCAATGATCAATGGCTATCATTGTGGGATCAGCTCCGCGATGAGCTTATCGAAGCAGATAGCATACTCTTAAAGCTGCAAAGATCATCAGAGTCGCAACACGCTGATACATTTAGTCAGTCATTTAACACTACCCTGGGCGGCCCATCCAAGCCTTCTCTCCCAAAAATCCAGATACCCACCTTTAGCGGAGATATCCTGCACTTCACTCATTTTAAGGATACCTTTGTCTCCATGGTTCACAGTCAGCCCAATCTGTCAGGTATCGAGAAGTTTCATTACTTGTTGTCAGCCTTAAAAGGTGAAGCTGCATCCTTACTAGCTGGCTTTCCCGTAGAGGAGCAATCCTACGCTCAGGCATGGAACAAGGTCCTAGCAACATATGACAACCCCAGAATTCTTGCCAGTCTTCTTATAAATAAAATACTGGAATATGACAGCAGTAGGTACAGAAGTGAGCAGCAGCGTTACGAGGCATTTCTTAGCTGCGTTGCTGACAGCGTGGAAGCTTTCAACGCACTAAGATTAGAAGATCCATGTGCCTTCGTCTTGGCGACCTTGTCTCTTCGCGCGCTTGATGCTGGAACCAGGAAGGAATTTGAGTTGTCCCTCAAGTCAACTAAAGACCTCCCGAAACCCAATGACATATTCACTTTCGTGAGACAACGGAAAACAGCGTTAACGATGGCTCAAGATTCTCGCATCTCGGGAAGCTGTAGCAGCGCAACCCATTCTTCGCCTAGAGGACCAAGGTACCCTAACAGAGAGTCACGAAAATATAACTCAGTTGCCTTTCACACCTCTAATTTTCCCAAGGAACGCTCTTCAGCTGCCAAGCAGAATCCGAAATCCAATGCTCCAGGAAAACGTCCAACATCAACTCCGAGGTGCCCTCATTGCAACTCAACGCACCAATTATACGGCTGCTCATCTTTCCTGTCTCTAACCTCACAAGAAAGAGCGGCTCTTGTGCGCTCCTGGAAAATATGCTGTAATTGTTTAAAGCCAGGTCACGCTACCAGGGATTGCAGATCCCGTTACACATGTAGATTCTGCAGAGCCAAACATCACTCCATTATTCACGAAGATACTGGAGATATAAAGACCAGCTCTGAAAATCAAACCATGCAGCCAAGCAGCTTTATTGGATTTGGTTCCTCTCCTCTACCCTCTCCATCCAGTACTGAGGTACTTCTCGGTACTGCGAGAGTTTTGATCAAGGGTCATCGTGGAGATCTTCACTCCGCAAGAGCCATTCTGGACTCCGGCAGCCAACACACCTTCGCGACCACCTCGCTCGCCCAGAAGATTGGTGCCGTCATCACCCCATTTAAAGGTAATATCTTTGGCCTCGGAGAATCAGCAGTCCCGAAAACACAAGTAAAGGGTACCGCTGCGTGCTCAATAGTCGCTTTGCAGAGGAATCGGGAGTTTTCAATCACCGCAGTAGTGGTCGATCGAATCACAACATTCTTGCCTAGCAGCAATATTCCATCAAATGTTAGTGATGAGCTGATGCAACAACCGCTCGCTGACAGCCAGTTTGGTGTCTCTGGCCCCGTTGATCTGTTGATTGGTGCAGACCTTTACCCGCAGATCATTACTGGTGCTCCTTATCATTCAGGAAAACATGATCTCTATCTAATCCCTACAATGTTCGGGCTAGTGGTAACGGGGAAGCTCAGTTCGCGAATATCCTCTACAACTTGTTCCTTCTTCCTAGAGTCTCAAGGAGAGATGGAGGCACACAAGTTTTGGGAAATCGAAGAGCCCACCTCTGCCAATCGAGGCGACCCCGAAGGAACTACTGTGAGTGATACCAATCCATCACCTTTTGGTACCTCCTCAGCTGGTCCGAGAGCTCCAGGTTTCAGTGGAGCTAAAAGTGTTCCATCCTTTGGAAGCGCACCAGCCTTTGGTAGTAGTTCTTCAGTAACAGCAATTGGCCCTTCCTATGCTCCAACATTTGGGAATAATGCTACAGCAACTCCAGCCTATGGAAATCAGGCTCAAACTAGCTTTGGTAGCCAGTCGGGAACATCATTTGGCAGCTCTTCTACCTTCGGCCAAGCATCAGGCACCCCATCTTTTGGCACTCACAATACCTTCACTGCCCAAAACCAAAGTAATCAAGCCTTTGGTAGCAGTTCAACCAATTCTTTTGGAAACACATCGGTACCTGGAACTACACCTGCTTGTGGTACAGCTCCAGCACCAGCTTTTGGAAATCAGGAAACCTCTAGACGCCGGTTTCTTCTCTCGTCCGCCTTTTCCCCTCTGACGAGGCAGAGCCGTCAGAATAATAATTTAGATGTAGAAGTAACCTTTTCATTTACATTTCATTTAATTACACTCATTACACTTATTTATTTTCACCTTTGGTTTGGTTTCGTTCTTTGTTTTTGTTTTTTAAACAAGTTTCCTCATTTAAATTATCTTTCACAATTCAGTTATCTCCCTTTATTATCCATTGCAGAGAATGGAGCCTTCGGCGACAAAATACATGTCCTATCAATCATGTGATCCAGTAGTATATTTTTTTGTTTATTTTGTATTTATAAATGATACTTATTATGCATTTTGAACCTCATATGTACGTATGTATGTACGAGATACGTATTCCTATGTGTATATCATCATTTATTGGTTATACTATAGGGACATCAGTCTGAGTTTTCAAGTAAATTAGCCAAGCTTAATTTAGGTGGGCGGCTTTGTTCACGGAACGAATATTTGGCAGTTTCCAAGATGCCCCCAGAGCCATCTATGGAGAAACTGGGGAACTAAATCCCTAAAGGTAGAAGTTCACCTGAAAAATCATGCTTAGGACCAGTAGAGTACCTGTAGAGTTCAGTGAGTGGACTTAGACTGAAAAGTACTTCTGTTTTTCATGAACTTAATTTCCTCTACAAAATGATAGAGTAGAACAGACAGGCAGCCTCAGGGCAGGCGGCAAGGGGTAATAAAGAATGGCCATTCTCACCGAAAATTAGCAAGTACATATTCGCCAACCTACAAGTAAGAAGATTATTTTTAACTTTAACTTCAAATTATCCGCATCAACCATGTCATCGTTCAACTGACTTCTAATACCTGTATTTAATAATTTTAATTTGTACAAATATAACTTTTATGTTTCCAGCAATTTAATTAATATCTTTTATACAGTCCACTACCATTCTTTTCTTCTATATATTAGCATGCATTCATTTCCTTTTTTTTATTATTTCATTCTAATTAGTGTTGGTCAGACCGGAGAAAGCCGATGGCCAATACTAAACATGGTGTACATAGAGTTTTAAGCCTCGAAAGGATGGAATTCAGTTCAATGTTATTGTATAGAAATGCACGCCACGTGGATGCACCTCTGTTAAATAAAGTTAAATTTAAGTTTTTGTTCATAATGTTGCTTGTAGACCCAATCGTTTTTTGAGCATCATTAGGCGATTTCGCCAACCTGCAAGCAATGAACCTGGTCGCGTATCATATCCTGCCAGTAGAGAATGCTCAGTATGATTGGATGGCTGCCATGGATCGGCGCCAGATAGTCCTCTTTAGCTGCGAATAAGGAAGGGGATGTAGTCGGAGCTGCGAATGAAATGAATAAGCAGTCGGAAATATCCGCGGGTTGATCGACCTACGGAACATTATAGGGGCGCCTCAGGACACAGGAAGCCAAATTGAGCGAGTTGTTAAGTCGAGAATTTTGCATTTAGAAAAATAAAATATAGAAAAATCACGCAAGGTATTTGATGGGAAATTGTAGTAGATCAAGCAGCCAAAGAAGCAGCGACATCATCACAGAAAGTGAAAAATAAACACATTTCCACGGACGTATTTAGCTCTTTGAAAGAACAATCTAAAATGATGTAGGACCAATCTAATTGGCAATCCATTGAGATAACTAAAAAGTTAAAATACATTAAAAAGGTACAAAAGCCTGGAGAAGTTCCACCAGGAATTGTAGAAGAGAAGAGGTAGTTATTGTTTGAATGAGAATTGGAAACACTCGACTATCACCGCCGAAATGTGATGGATGCAATATAGTACTGACAGTCTTTCATATTTAGGAAGATTGGCAGTTAAACGAAAATTATTTTTGAAATGTAAAAATGGAAAGAAAAATCCAAGGAATGCTGGATGATACCACGGTTAACAGCCCAAACGTCGAATTAATGACTTTTTTGAGAAAAAATAAGCAGTTTAAAAAAAATTGAAAAAACATTATGTTTGAATATATTTTAGAAATTGACACTAAAGACTTGGGAGAATAACCAATAATAAAATATATTAATAATAAAAGGCTTAACATGTCAACTGCTACCAAGCCGATCACACAAATTAGTGCTTACCCGATTCCATTAGCGCCCTATTTTCTAAAAGTATAAAGCATTCAATTCATACTACGACTAGTGAACGGTTTCCTTCCTACGTCTATAGAAAGACTTTTGATGTGTTTAACTACTTTTTTATGACTAATTTAAATATTTAGTCGACTAAAATTAAACAATAAGCCATCAGACACCTCGATGAATCATTATAACGAGCATAACAAAGTTTTCTTTGCTATGGTCTCGTTTTTCCCGTTACCTTAACTTGTTAAAAGTGGCAGTTGGAATTCAACCATGCCCAAATCTTATCTTCCAGTAATTATTTTTGTTGATTATAGAAATAGAAGCTATTAAGGATTTATGGTTTGCACTTATTTCTGTTATCATTTTTTACTAATTGCTCTTGTAGTCTTTCGTCAACTTGGCTCTTATCCCAATTCTTAGTTGATTTGTGGAAATTTTTCTCCTGATGTTGCCACTGTAAGCCTCATTGAGCGCTGTGTAAACAGTTTTTTTTTTTTCGTTACATGTATAATTTTTTATTAGTAACTTCACTTAAAAAAAAAAAAGAGGAAGAAATAAAACTTTATAAAGACGGTATAAAAATCTTTCATTTTGATTTAATTTTTTCAAAAGTAGCTACATATATTTTCTGTAATAACAAATTATTTACTTAAGTATTTCATTATTTTTTTTTTCAATCAGTAACCAAGAATTGATTTCATCCACTACTCAATAACAAAAATAATTTTTTTTTCTTTAACAAATTGTAAAAAGTTTAAGGTTTAACTAAAAAATAAAAAAAAGTTTAACGTTTAACAAAAAAAAAAAAACATATTTCAATTTTTGAACATAAATTTCTTTTATAACAATTTAAGGGAATAAAATTTGTCACATCTTATTTTATCTCCTAACTCTAGCAGACAACAAAGTAAATTATACAAGAGAGAGAGAAACACTATTGAAATAAAAAACAATTCGATATTTTAAACTGAAGTTTTCGAATGGTTCCATTTTATTTTTATTTCGGAACACTACACAATGGTTGTTATATTTGAAAATTTCTCAAAAATTACATTTATTTTATAATTTCAAAGTTTTTCTTCATCGATTGGTAGTAATGCAGGCAGAGGCCGGTGAGGTAGAAAAAATGACTCAACAATTATTTGTTGAGCTATTTTTTGCTATTGAACTATTATTTTGCTATTGCTATTTTTTATACTTCCCATAATAATCGATATATAGTTGAGAGTATAAATAATATTCCATTTACTTATGATTATAAGTTTGGAGAAATACGTTTATTGACTATGACTTAGAAACTATATATTTGTTTATATTTTGAAATTTAGTCATAAAATCAATTAATTTATAATTTTTAAATAATTTTAATGTAAGAGAAAAGATTTAATAAGGCCGGAAATCGAATCCTGGTCCTCTCTCTCTCTCTCCATTGCAGCGCTCTTTCTCTCTGGGATCGCTGAAAAGAAAGATTCGTGGGATTGGCCCCACAGTTAGCTCAATGTTAAGAGCTCTGCAACGGAGGTGCTGAGGACCCGGGTTCGATTCCCGTGGTTTAATCGTATATCTTCCGTTAAAATTGTTAGTTAATTACATACTGTTTTATTATTGATTATTATAAAATAAATGCTTTTGCGTACTAATGCCTCCATTTTCATAACCTCAGTGTGTAACAAACTTAGTAAATATTAACAATATTAGTCCCACCAATCGACTTAATTATTTGATCCTGCTGGTACCCGCTAAGTAATGTAGTTAGTTAATTATGATGGTCACATCGGATAGAGAGGAAATCGAATGAAAACAGGGATTAAGGCAAAGTACCTCAAACATGAATGCTTTGGTTACTATACCTATTGAACATGAATCATCCATCCCCTTTTCTCCCAATAATACAATACATATCCACAAAATCAGATTTAGGACGAGACTAGCACACGAGTTCACTGTTAGTGTGATAAGATCGATGTACAGTGGTTATAGTGAACTAAATTTATGGCGTAAATTAATATTCAAGTAGGAAGACGCCCAGGGAAAGTAACACAAAATACAAAAACGGAAATGTTTTGAACAATTCAAACGGAAACGTTTGCGTTGTAAAAGTCATACATTATGAAATAAACATAAATATATTTTTTGAACTATTTTATTTTAATTTTATTCCTAGGTATTTAAATATATGTATAAATAAGGAAGTTGAACATATACATCAGTCAGTTATATACATTTTTTGAGAACCTCACATAACAATGTCTAAATTTGTCTATTTTTAATTTGGCTATTATTATATTCATTATAAATAGCTAAGAATATAAATCCAAAACGAATATAATCTCTCCGTCTCTTATTTTTTATAAAATATTTTAGCTTTTAAGGAAACGATGGAAACCATAAATGTTGAGCTTTTCAGATTCATCGTACCATGTAGAATTATTTTTAATCATGCTTTAAATTAGACTTAACTGACATATTAAAGTTGTGAAGAATAGTTAGACTTTGTGTTAACATAGAAAATTTAAAAAATAAATTAGAGTGCTTAAATAGTCTGAAATCAAAATGATACTTGTTGAAAATGAAAAAAACTTAATAAGTAGAAAGTTATCTAGCACTATATTTAATTTGTATGACACCTTTTTATAATTCAAATCATTTCTTTTCGAACTAATTTTTATTTTTTTATTTTTTTAGGTAAGGATGTACGCTCTTCATCTTTTTTCCGACATCGACTAAATTGAGGTAGTATATATTAAAAATATAAATACCTGATGAAACCAATACCGGTGTTAATTTTTTTAAAAAGAAGGTTTTATTCGAGGAATAAACAAACCCGATGTAATTACTATTCAGCTTCAGGTTTTTGCTGATTTTTTTTTAATACAGGAATTTTGTTAAAAAAAATTACCTTTTTTTTTATTATCTGCATGATAAATTATACTAGCCATATCAATTCATGTCAAGTTATATCAATCAATATGTCAAATTATACAAGTTAAGGCACAGAGTGTAATCTGTTAATATATTATTAGGCTTCTTTTGTTGTTTTTGAGAACCAATTAACTCTTTAATCTAACTATTCTAGTGACATGGTGTCTTAATAATATCTCTATAGTGTTTAGATCTATTATCAAAAAACACAGTGCATAATAATTGCATATGCCATTCAGTGGTTGTTTGTCATACGGAACTCTAATGTAATTAGCTTGCAACTGGCGTTGTTGTCTGCTCTTTAAAATGTTATATTTCGACAGTTTGTTGGCTGTTTAGAATTTATGTGTCAGCATTTTTATATACTTCAACGTCTATTTTCATTATTGTAATTAAATTATCACTCTCTCGCGCCTGGTTAGTCAGCCATTAATATTTCATCTGCTTATTGTCGCAGGCTAAGAGACTTTTGTGGAAAAAAAAAAAAGTGTGTTTGGTCTTTTTGTGTTGTAATCTCGCATAAGCTTTATTTGTTCTTCAATATTAGTGGAAACTTTCCAAGACATTTTTAAAAAATAACTTAACTATATATTTCAATTAATACTTTATCTGTTGAATGATTGATGAATGAAGAATCTATTTTACTTTTAAGCTACCATGAACGAAGAGGTTTTATTAATCATTTTTTCAAAATAACTTTTTCATAAACTGCTCCTATTCCTATTGTTTTAATCATTTTCAAGGAAGATGAAAGCCAATCCCGCAGTTGACATTATATTAGCAATGATATTAATTAGTATTAAAATTGATAATTTGGAATAATTTAGCATAATGCATAGCGAATGCACTGCGATTGTTATTAATCAATAGGAATTGAGCATAAACAATGAAATCAAATATTCAATTAGTCCTAGTAATTATTCTAATCAAGGAAGCTGGGCGAATTACTGGCATACATGACGGCAGCGATGTTACACTACTCTAATTGGTGGGGAAAGTTGTCTGTTTTAGTTCGAAAGTGTAATTAGTGTGGAACTCTATTTCGATTAATAATTAAATTGCTAATGTGAGGTGCAATTATATAAGAAGTAAATTACATCTGGTATATAATTTTAAAAATTTTAAGAGATTTTATCGTAATGGTGAATATTTCTCGGAGCCATATAAAATTGTTTTTATAAAATTGTATTACACGGTTTCTAATCCGACCAGAGACATCATTATCATTAGGTACAGATTATGATGATGTAAAGCGCGTAGGTGTTTGTACCTTTCAGATTGTAGATTGATTTTATATCGCACCTATAATATAAAAATATAAAAATAAAAATAAAAAAATAAACGTACAACAATGTAAGGCTAAATTGGTCACATATCAATTAATCACACCTTTTAACAACTTCATATCTCAAAACCTTTGATTTTTCAGAAGAGTAACTCTTAAGTTTAAAAGTAGAATACGATGTATTCAGAAGAGATATTATTATAAGACATTTTGCCTCTGATTACACAGTTTATTAACCAGCAGATCTCTCAAGGCAATATCTGATATTTTTCCTTTGTTTGAGGAATAATAACCTTATGATTATCAAGGGCATCTGACATCTTAGTTTAATCAAGGGGGTGGCTCTACGAATCCATATTTTTCTTTTATTGCTAGTTAATTCAAATTATTTTTAAAAATTTATATTCTGAGATTACAATATTTACATATTTTTACAATGGAGGATGTAAAGAAAAAATATGGAGTAAAATGAAAGTAATTTTTATTTATATTTAGAAATTCCATTATATATGAGATGTTTACCTTTTTTTTACACTTTTAAAAATTGTGTTTTCAGGTACCTTAAAGAAAAAAACTAATCATTTGAAATTTATTATCAATGCCATTATAAAATTATAGTATAATATTTTTTTTTTTTTGGGCTTCATGTTTCAATTTGCGCCTGTCAACAAACTTAGACAATTAGCAAATGTGCGCTGCACTATTGAAATAAGGGCATGTCTGGCATGGGGAAGGATGGCACCCAGCGGTACCTCTTCCCTGGCTTGTTTCAGTTAATCTGGATTTTTAACGAAGGAGATCTCTCATCCAGCGCCTTTTTAATCTCCTATTTATGGGCATATCAGCTGTTGCCATGCCTCTAATCAGTTGGTTGAGATGACCGTGTAGGTGTGTATGAAAACGTTTGTAAAGTGTCTTTATATGTTGTTCTACTGTTTGCATTTGTAAGTCAGTATGTAGGGTATTGTTGGTCACGTACCATGGTGCTTTTACTATGAGTCTTAAAATTTTTGATTAAAAGGTCTGAATTCTTTGTAAGTGGGTCTTTTTGGCTGTACCGTATATCTGTGAAGAGTAAGTCCATATTGGTTTCAGTAAGTATGAATATGTATTTAATTTTTGTCTCAGTCCAGGTTTTGAAGTTTTAGAAAAAAGTGAGTAAAGTAGGTTGAGTCCGTTGTTAAGGGTTTTTCTTTTCATCTTAACATGCGGGCCCCATGTCATCCTTCTGTCAAAGGTAAGACCAAGGTAATGCACTGATCAGTTTGAGAAATTTGAACATTGTCTATACAAATTGGAGGGCAAGTATTTTTTCGAAGAATGAACGTTATGTATTTTGATTTTTCATGATTTAATCGAATTTTTCATAATTTACACCAGTCGTTTATTTTATGTAGGTGTTGTTGTAAAGTAAGTGAGGCATGAATAGGATCTTGATGTTTAGTGAGAATTGTTGTGTCGTCAGCATAAGTAGCGGTCAGTGTATCATTACTTAGGGGTATGTCGTGTGTGTATATAATGTATAGAAGAGGAGCCAGTATTGAACCTTGAGGTACTCCCGCCAGAACTGGACGAATTGATGAATCTCCTGACCCCTGCCGAACGGAGAAAAATCTCTCGAAAAGATATTATTGAAGGATGAGATAGTAGGTGTGCGGTAAAAGAGAAGACCCTGGTGCCAGACTTTGTCGAAAATCAACTACACAGAGTTACTGACTACATTGCTGGAGCACTAGAGCAAAAACTACAAACATCAAAAAATGTTTTGCATCACCTGTATTTACCAAGTTTCAAAGATAAATTTGAAGGGAAACTTTATGGTAGAAAAAATACAATTAATACTGAATAAAAAAATTTCCCTAAAAAAATTTACATGATCATAAAAAATTTAAGGTTGAAAAAAATGTAACAATTTTCAGGAAATGGTTTCCTCACCTAATACTCGGTATTACCTCCCCTTCCCCTGATTAGAGCTTGGACTCGCACAGGCATGCTCAGGATTAGTGGTCATTGTCTTTTGTGGAAGGTTCGCCATTCTTCAATTGCTGCCTCCCTCAACTCCTTAAGATTGGTTGGAACGTTCGGCCGGCGCTCAACAGCTCGGAGAAGCATTTCCCATACTTGCTCGATGTGATTCATGTCTGAAGAGAACGGAGGCCACTCCAATCCGCCACTATCCTGGTGCGATGAGGGTGAACGTTATCAGCCACTAGGTTGAAGTTATCACCGTGCCTTTGAGCTAAGGTTGTCACTATAGCTTCTAACACGTCGTCCTGTACATATTCGCGGTCATGGTCCCCTGAATGTGTTGCAGCTCAGTTCTGGAACCGTGGATAATTCCTCCCAGAAAACATCACAGACCCAACATGTTGCTGTACTCTCTGAGATGGGTACCTAAGCCGACTAGGCTTGCCTGGAACCCTCCATACCCTCGCTCCGTTATTGTCAGGGAAGCGGGAGAGTCTAGTTTTATCAGAGAACAGACAGTTTCTCCACTGAGATAACGGCCAATATTCTTGAGCGCTTGAGCTCTGCATTCGAAGTCGGCGACGGTTCCTATTCAGCGGAGGACAACGAAAGGGCCTTCTTGCTCGAAGATTCATCTCATGAAGACGATTCCGGACACTCTGGTCACTTATAGTGGCGTTATCAGCCCGTTGCAGCTGTCGCCGAAGGTCCCCAGCGGTGGAAAGCGGGTCTCTTCTTGCTGCTAACGTTAAAAAACAGTTTTCATTGCGCGATGTACAGCATGGCCTACCACTGCGAGGTCTGTCTTCAACACTTCCAGTGGTTAGGAACCTGTTCCAACACCTCACAACATCACTTTGTCCGATGTTGAGCCGACGAGCAATTAGTCGGGTTGATTGCCCTTACTATCGTAGGACAACAATGAGGAACCGCGTTTGTGTCTAGAGTACTCTTCTATTCATTTTTAGAGTGCAGCAGAAGCGAAAGGAAGCTCTAACCTCAATCATTCCTACACAAATGTTGCACTATGAACCACAAGTTACAGTAGGATAACAACTTTGAAGGATTTAGAGCCTCTTATCTTGAGTGTTCAGAATGTTACGCATGACCTTTGTTGGCCTTAATCCATGTAGTATTAATGTATGAAATCAGTTTTCCAATAATTTAATCTGATCTATAGTTTTTAGGGTGATGCAAAACTTTTTTTGATGTGTGTATATGCAACTGGTGTATTTTTGGATGTAGTATAATAATTTAAAATTATATCCGCGAGTTTTTACTCTACTACTTTTTCTGGTTATAAAATCTTACAAAATAATTTTAATTCACGTTTACATTAATCATAAACGTTTTTCTCACAACTACAATTTTTTTCAGATCTTTTATTTAATAATTTAGGTGCAAAACTCCAAGAGCCCTCTCCCCCGGTAATCCTAGGGATAAATTTCTTTACATTTTAAACAGGTATTTTTCATTTTATGACGTTATTATAAAAAATTACTGAAGCTTTTGTTGAGTAAAGTATTATGTAAACTTTTGTAAAGTATTATGCTCTCGTTATTACCACTTATACTCACAAGCATATACTACTTTTTCAGCGTCACCAGAAAACATTTCTAAAATACGTAAAAGTTTTTTAAGAAGTTTTCAAAGGATCTTTTTAAAGATTTAAAAGTATTTTTTTTCTAAATGAACCAATTTGAATAGCGTATCAATTACCCCTAATCTTCTCTTGTTAATCTTTTTTATTGACTTTTTTAAAACTCCATATTACTTTTTGTTATAACCTATGTATGTCAGAACCTGAAGCCCACAGCTGAGTGAACAGTGGGGGAGAAGGAATAGAGTCAATAAGGATAACTTTTTGTTTGTCTATTTCTCAAAAACTACGAAAGGATAAGGTTTCTGAAGTTAAAATTAGGTTTCATGAATACTCTTCCCAACGATGGAAATAAACTATTAGGCCTCAAAAATCGATGATGTATGTTGCTATATGTTTTCATATATTAATTTTTGTTTTGGAGATACAGTACTTTTTAATTCCAGATCTCTTTCGTTTTAGGAGAATTTAGTTTGCTTTGGTTTGCAGTCAATTGTCAAAATACTATTATGAAAAATAGCTATGAGTATGCTTTAAACGTAAACACTACTGCCCAATTTTATCGCCGTGGTGAGAGGGCTGTAAATAATGTTTCCTTTAATATAAGTGTGACAGTCGGAAAGGGAATCATTTTAAGTGTATATTCAAACGGATTGGCCTTCAAGAAATTTTAAATGTTGTGTAAAATTCTCTGCCGATCTACTCATTGATACAATCAAGCTGGTTTCAATAAATCCTTTTTTTAGGGGAAAAAACACAAACTTCAAGCATATTTTAAATGAGATTTACCTGATGAAGTTATGCGAAAATTATAGCTGCATATATAGTAATCAGGCTATAAATTATATTTTCCAATACATCAGTGTTGTAATTACATAAGTGATTTACATTCAAGACCTTTTTTTAAATCACTTTTTTTTTAAACGGCCCAATTTATGTGTCATACTCAACTATCCCTGCCTTCCCCCTCCCGAAGTAAACCATTGAGAAATACGGAGCAGACAATCGGCCTCTTGATATGTAATTTATTTTACGACAGAGGTTTAGTGACGGGCTAATACGGGCGTATTATTGGGGCCTACCCAACACACACGTGGCCGACAATAACAGACCAGTCCAATCAGCCGCTTCATTTGAGCCCCGCCTCCCATCATCAGTTATCGCCCCAGCGCTTAATCCTGTTAGGTCCCGCGCATCACGTTTCGCTTTTTATACTTCCTCTATTAGCTTCATTAAACTTTTACACAAGCCAGGAAGGAACTATAGCGCTTTTTATATTACGGATGGATACAGAGGTGCTTGTTACAGATTTACCGGGTCAGATTATGTTACATGATATTATGAGGAAGAGGGTGGTAAAAAACTATAATCGGCTTCGATTACTTAGCTTAATCATTAAAAAAAAAGAAGACCTGGAAAAATCGAAAAATTATTTGTTTTATAATTTCGTTGATATAAATCATTAAATTACTATAGGCCTATTGGTGCTATAAGGATAATTAGGACCTGGTGATGGAGCGTTCTTTTGGCTGCGATGCTTGTCCTTATATGTTTGTGATGACATCGTATAAGTATAGGCCTCTCTTTCCGGCTTCTTTCTGGAGTGAAGAATTGTTAAGAATAACTTATCAAATAAATAGAAATTTATCAGCGAATTGAAGAATCTAATTTCGAATCTTAAATCTCTATCAGGACTTAAAGATAACCAACATTAAAAATCGTGAGAATTAAAAATTATGATGATAAAAAAGCCAGCTGAAATGAACGGGACAAAACTACGCGTTCTAGGTTTTGAGAGGTAATACTTTAAATACAGGTAACAGGAACTCTGCAAGTTTTTTCAATGTCTAGCCACAAAAATAATCCATTTCGAGAAAAAAGGAAGGAAATTAAATAATGATAGTTAAATAATGATGGCATCGCTGGGCATAAATATCTAGGATATGTATGCATTAATTTCTACAATTAGTAAGAGTTAACGTTATTTTCGATTGATTTAAGTTAATAATTAATTTTTTACTTTCACTTACCTATATATGAAATATTTAGTTTAAAGAGTCGTAAAATGTATATATGCCCGAAAAATTTGGCATAAATACATTTCCTATATAAAAAAACATCAGGTATGTTCCAACAAGCACACGTTGATAACTCCTTCGCATGCGCAGTACTTTACTAACAGCCCATTGTTAACATGTAAAGTGCATGCGAAAGAGTTTTCTACATGCCTAAAGTAATTGTTGGTAAACAGCTATGCCTACAACGGAAGTCATTTGTTCCGATGGTAACTAAATTAATTTTCATAACAACTAAATAGAGAAATAAAATTAGTTTCCAAGGATGTATTGTATTTTGCATTGTCACATCGTTAAAGATAACAATAAAATCTATTTTATTAATCACTTAGTGCGTGGATGCGTATGAAAGCATGTAATGCTCAAAATATTTAAAGCTTTTTTTAATCTGGTAAAATATAATTCTTAATAATTATATTTTAGTTTAAAACTTTAGGTCCAAAATAAATTTGTTGTTTAAAAAATAAGTTTTTTCTGAAAAAATAATCGACAATCATCTTCTTCAGTTCCCCTCGAAAGGGTATAAATTCTCACTTCTCCAATTTATATTGTGTTGGGAGAAATTTCTTTTGTATCAGAATAACATAGTGAATGATTCTATCCCCTCTCACTATGAATTTTGAAAATACCAATCTTGAAAGGTGAACATTTTATTTTCCTTTAAGTTCTTCATGATATTCTTTTCTTCAAATCTATTGGCTCCTATCGAAGCAGTGATAATTAGCGAAAGTGATCAATAAATTAGGTTTTGCTGTTTCAATAGAATAGCTATAGCCCATCATCGTCTATAGTACACCTAAGTGGTGTAAAATTCGATTTAAATTTATTAATAGCCTATAGGGTGTGTTCCATATGTAAACAGATCTCGCACGATTCATATACTAGTATTTTCATTGATTGTAAACTCCACATCCATTAGAACCCACTTGTTACCAAACTTGCTTCCTCCTCCTGAGAAACCGAAGAGAATATAGCCTCTAGACCTTCAAATTTAGAAGTATCAACAGAGCGCTACTGATAAATAGTTTCTTTACACACTTATTCGTGGCATTATTTAGTAATTAGTGATCACATTTATTTATTTTATTTTTATTTATTAGTAGAGTACCTAGTAAATTTTAGTTTGGCCAATTACCAAAGGTTTCACAGTAAAGTAAAGGTACAGTGTAAACCAAAGGTACAGTGTAGTTCTGCATAGGATTCGTTTACTTTAATGAAACATCTTCCTTTTTATATTACAGTACAAATATCCTAGAGCCGCAAACTGACCCTATTGAACACATCCAAGCCCTGCACTTAAAGTTATAAAATAGCCAGAGTAAGCGGCCTAAATGCCTGAGGTTAAGGGATAGTATCGTAGCGAGCTAGGCAATGGAGCTAGGAATCGCGTGGCAAAGCTAATAGGAGCTGGTAATGGGAGAATAGCCACCGGGCGCTAAATCACTGAGGAGCTGCCGCCCCCTACGCCACGCCCACACCCTTATAGGCCTAACGTCTTTATCCGTTGTTAGCATTGTCCAAGCTACTGATAGTTCAGTATCTAGCGAGGATATTTGATTATCTGCGGGGCTTAAGCGTCAACCTTCAGTATTTAATGACATATATTTCTTAAGATAACAAAAAAAGTAAACGGTAGTACGACTGGTTTTCCTTGAGCTCCTCTTATATTACCTATGCCATATTTGAATATGGCAGGAAAAAGCTTTAATTAATTTCATTTATTGATTTATCTTTTTATAATCAGCACTTCAAATGCCATCTTATATTCGTCCTGCCTACACTTGTATTGAATATCATATCAGAAGATCTTTAATATATTTAAATTCTCTTCATTTTTTTAAATTCAATTTTATCATATTTTGTTTTTATTTCTATTCCTAATATCGGTATTATTTAATTTAATTTAATTTTTTTGTAAATGATCCTTAATTATTGTTAGCAATATAATTTAATGAATACAAACTATAATATGATTCCATTAAAATAATAACAATAATAAATTCCTGTAACAGCTCCTTCCTTTGGTGTGAAAAAAATAAGGTAAAATATAATATTTAATTAACTTTATTTTAATTAATCCAATCTTAAATTGTGGCTAACCACCATTTTTAAATTATTTTTAAATAATTTATTTTTTGAAGAGAAAAGATTTGGCTCCGCCGGGAGTCGAACCCGGGTCTCCTGCGTTACATGCGAGGATGCTAACCGCTACACCACAGAGCTCGGCTCAAGGCAGAGCAAATCCTTCCTCTTCACTGATACCTACTCCCCCTATCTCACAAGTTTTGCGAGTAGTAGCGGGAGGGGACAATTTTTTCCAATTTATGATACTTATTGACATAAGTCAATTTTTTAAATTATTTTAATTAATCCAATCTTAAATTGTGGCTAACCACCATTTTTAAATTATTTTTAAATAATTTATTTTTTGAAGAGAAAAGATTTGGCTCCGCCGGGAGTCGAACCCGGGTCTCCTGCGTTACATGCGAGGATGCTAACCACTACACCACAGAGCTCGGCTCAAGGCAGAGCAAATCCTTCCTCTACACTGATACCTACTCCCCCTATCTCACAAGTTTTGCGAGTAGTAGCGGGAGGGGACAATTTTTTCCAATTTATGATACTTATTGACATAAGTCAATTTTTTAAATTATTTTAATTAATCCAATCTTAAATTGTGGCTAACCACCCTAAATTCTAAATTGGAAAAAATTGTCCCCTCCCGCTACTACTCGCAAAACTTGTGAGATAGGGGGAGTAGGTATCAGTGAAGAGGAAGGATTTGCTCTGCCTTGAGCCGAGCTCTGTGGTGTAGCGGTTAGCATCCTCGCATGTAACGCAGGAGACCCGGGTTCGACTCCCGGCGGAGCCAAATCTTTTCTCTTCAAAAAATAAATTATTTAAAAATAATTTAAAAATGGTGGTTAGCCAGAATTTAAGATTGGATTAATTAAAATAATTTAAAAAATTGACTTATGTCAATAAGTATCATAAATTGGAAAAAATTGTCCCCTCCCGCTACTACTCGCAAAACTTGTGAGATAGGGGGAGTAGGTATCAGTGAAGAGGAAGGATTTGCTTTGCCTTGAGCCGAGCTCTGTGGTGTAGCGGTTAGCATCCTCGCATGTAACGCAGGAGACCCGGGTTCGACTCCCGGCGGAGCCAAATCTTTTCTCTTCAAAAAATAAATTATTTAAAAATAATTTAAAAATGGTGGTTAGCCACAATTTAAGATTGGATTAATTAAAATAATTTAAAAAATTGACTTATGTCAATAAGTATCATAAATTGGAAAAAATTGTCCCCTCCCGCTACTACTCGCAAAACTTGTGAGATAGGGGGAGTAGGTATCAGTGAAGAGGAAGGATTTGCTCTGCCTTGAGCCGAGCTCTGTGGTGTAGCGGTTAGCATCCTCGCATGTA
The DNA here is from genome assembly GCA_911387785.2 of Aelia acuminata. Classification (NCBI taxonomy): domain Eukaryota; kingdom Metazoa; phylum Arthropoda; class Insecta; order Hemiptera; family Pentatomidae; genus Aelia; species Aelia acuminata. The sequence continues at coordinate 87,810,387 of OU426979.1, read as the reverse complement.
ACGCAGGAGACCCGGGTTCGACTCCCGGCGGAGCCAAATCTTTTCTCTTCAAAAAATAAATTATTTTAGTTCACAAACTTTAGTTTCATAGTAGATTTCTTAATGCAATACAATTTGTTTTTGTAGATGAACAGTAATCGCTGTCACCTTTTTATTTCGCAAGGGCCTTGAAAAATATATCCATTTTATTATGTGACATATTTTCTATATCTGACCGTACTGTCGCAAACAGCAGCTAGCAATACATCTGAATAGATCTGACCCTTATAAACATGGGATTCCTATAAAATAAATATTGAGTTTCTTTCCTGTTCAAAATATTTAGTTACCAATATTCCTATATATTTATTTGTTTTTCCCTTTAACCTATAGGGTCAATGACAATAGCTTTATTATCCTCTATCTTAATATTTAATTCTTTTAAGGTCTTTAAACTGGATTAGAATAATGAGGTCTCTATTTAAAATGATTTCATTTTTACATGGTTAATGGATTGATTCCCTTCTGCAGCTAATTATCAAGTACTTCTTAATTAGGCCGATAATATAAATTAAGAAGAACTAAGGCGAAATTTAATTTAAAAATTAGTTTTCTTTACTCATGGGATCGTGATAGCTTGTAAGAAATAAAGGTTTTTAAAATATTAAACCAATTCTTCTTCTTTCTATCTTAACGGCCCGAGTTTGCGCGTTTGTTTTCATAAGAATGATACACCAAAAGTTCGATCTGCTGCTTCCTCTCTTCATATACTCATTCCTAAATATAATTAGATCGTCTGAATTATATACGTGTAATATTTAATAAGTTTTTATATTGACATAAAAAGTAATATATTTTTTATTATATATATTTTTATAATATATTTACACGTATAAGTTTTTAATTGACATAAAAAAAAACTATCACTACCCATTTGATATTCATCCTGGCATTAAAAACCTATTGGCTTGAGAAAAAAATTTAAGAATTCATTATTCTGTTTAGTATTAATACAGTATAATTCTGATAGGTAATAAAAAAAAATCAATTTCGACTTCAGGTGAACCTATTTTCACATTGGAAGTATATTTTATTGAACAGTTTTCCGTATCATCATTTTATATAATTGGTAATTAAACAGGCTCCATATTAATTGGTAATTAATTATATACCACGTCTTAAATTAACTCTTTATCAATTAAATTAAGAAGGTAATAATACGAGGTAAGGAGATTGCCTCAGATTTAAAGAGTCCGGTTTTATAAACTGGAAATGAAACGATTATCGCTAAATTATTCAAACCCTTGATTAAGAAATTAACGAATTAAGAGATCCCGAACAGTTTTGTCAGAATACTTTATCGAGTCCCCCTACCCTTTTCCTCAAAATTTATTCCATGCCCTTTGTTACTATAATTGCTCCCAATTATTATGATAATAGCCTCGCTGACAAAGAAAACATTTTTATATTCAAATGGATGGTACAAATTCCCCATTGGTGGCAATAATAGTAGCCCATTTTCTTTCTTTTTTCTTTTCGGTTTTCTCTCTTTTTTTTTCGTCCTCCTCTTTCCTTGAAGCGAGCTTTAGTAAGAAGCGGGACAGGGGTAGAAAGGAGGGATTGGGAAAAAATGAAGTCGGCTTGTAAAGATCAGAAATTCTAATGAGTTGTCGCCGTGGAATTGAACTGGATATTAGGGTTTGGTGCGGTATGAATCCAAAATAGCGGAAAATGCCCATCATCTGAGGCCCTGCTAGCGCCACAGAATTAATGTGCCTCTCCTTCTACTAACCTCCGCTCTCACTCTGATCTATATTTACAGCTTCAGGTTCGGAACTCTTTTATTTCGTATCTGGTAGGACATATTAAAAATAATAACAACCGAAAATTCTCCCTGGATGAAAGATGTAAATATTTAAATTACAACAACAATTGCTATTTAACATAAGATAAATAATTAAAAATGTTTTAAACTGTAGATGATTAATCATTATTTTTATAGATTGGAATGGTTGAGGGACTCCACTACAAACTAAGGAAGATGTTCGGATTCTAGATCAAAGATTACGCTCAACATTTCCTCTCTGAAAATGCGTAATAATAAATAATTTTTTATTTGGTTGACAAGTTAATTTCTCCTCAGGTTCAGATGCGTCAATAAATATTGCTCTAAACTGAATATGATAAAATGTTGTGTTAAAAAAATAAATACACGACTAAATGATTATATATTTTAACACAAATTTGTTATGAAGGGAAGAGAAACAAGTGTTATTAAATATATAATAATAAGTAATTAGAGGAAGTTTATTTTCTAACCCATCAAAATTTGTAATTACACGTCGCAACGATATTTTGACAAGTTTAAATGCATGATAATTTATTTTTTTGCTTCATACTTTTATTCACACCTCTCGAAGCTTAGAGACAATCAGCAAATGTGATGTAAACTGCTGTTATGTTGGCATTTTAAGCATGAGGGAAGATAGTACCCCGCAGCACATATAAATTTCATTCAGTAAAAATATGGGCATAAGTAGTGTTCTTTACAGATATATAATTGAATAATATGCCTTAATTTTTTTATTTATCAATTCTCATTTCTGTTTTACATTATCCGTTTAAAATAATGAAATAGCTTGCCATCATTAAGCGGTGATTATAAATTTAACTCTCTTCGATTTCATTTGATGGTTCCATTATAATCAACCCGAACGATCAATCATTCTAACAATTCATTCAATGCTTTTTTTGTTCTTTACCCGTCCTAAATTAGTGTTCTCGATATATTTCGGCAATTCATTTCTTCCATAATGTAAAAAGGATCCATTGATTTTTTAAATTATGAATAGTAAAATCGGCCTTGGTGAAAGCATTTGTATTGTTTTTAGATATTAATACAGTTTATTTCAGTCAGCTATTTTCGTGAGGTGTTTCTAATTTTCTATAAGGGAATGTAGAAATATACGAAGGTGATTTCATACTATTCCCAGAATGGCCAAATTCATTCTTCGACTATTATTACTATCAAATTAATTCAGTTTTCAAGTACCTATTTTTCCGTAATCATTTGATTCAATATCAACTCAACATCAAGTATATTTAGTGGTACAACAAAGCATCCTCCAGAGGAAGGTTACGATATGTTCACGCCGAATCGAAAGGGTACAGTCATTTATCTACTTAGGATCCCAAGTGAACCACCAAAATAATATACAAGAGGAAATAGAGCGGCGCATTCTTTCCGCGAACCGCACGTACTTTGCACTTCAAAAGCACATATGGAGCAGCATAGTGTCTAAAGCATCTAAAACTAGAATCTACAAGACGCTTATTAGACCTGTACTGACGTACGGTTCAGAATGCTGGACAATGACGAAAGCCCAAGAAGAAGCACTCCTGAAATTCGAAAGGAAAGTACTCCGCAGGATATATGGAGGGGTGTTTGTGCAGGGATCCTGGAGAAGAAGAACAAACGCGGAACTAAGTGGTACGTTTAAAGATCTCAATGTCGTCACGTACATCAAATTTGCACGACTCCGCTGGGCTGGGCATGTCATCATGATGAACCAGGGCGAGATCCCTATAAAACTTATGTCGGAACAAGTATATGGAACAAGGCGAGTAGGACGTCCCAAGCTTCGCTGGGAGGATAGTGTGGCTACCGACTCCAGAAAGCTTCTTGTTCTAAGAAATTGGAAGGCAGTGGAACGCAATAGAGAGGACTGGCAATCCTTATTGAGGCAGGCTATGACTCATCAAGTGGGTCGTGATGCCAGATAAGAAGACAAAGACAAACAAAGTATATTGTAAAGTATGGGTACATCTTATAGGGCTTCTGAATAAAGGCATTAAAAGGCATTGTTCCGGATAGACTCTCCTTCAGCTTTTTCAGTCTACAGTGAGTGAGTGTATTGTCCTTCAATAGGAAAATAAAATGTGATACGCCGCACAGTGGTCCCGATCTGCCATCATGGTGCAAAAAATTCTTACAGTAGACGGATCTTGTTCAAACTTTGTATTACTTTTAATTCACTATTGTAGAGTTGTTTTATATCGGTGTCATGAAAATAGGTAAGGGTGGGGGTGGGGGTAAGAGGGAGGGGTGGGAGAATTTCTTACATTATAACTTTTAGTGGGCAAAGCTTGTTCAAACTTTGTATTGTGTTTATTAGTGGATTGTGGAATTGTTTACTATCGGTTTCATTAAAATAGGAAAGGGTGGGAGTGGGGGTAAGAGGGAGGGGTGGGATAATTTCTTACTATTATATAACTTTTAGTGGACAAAACTTGTTCAAACTTTGTATTGTGTTTATTAGTGGATTGTGGAATTGTTTTATATCAGTTCATACTTCATTTTATATTAAATTATCATGTAAAATGTTTAATTTATAACAAAAAGAACTCTTTTAATCATTTAATAAGTCATCACCCAAGCATTTGTGAATATTGGGTACAATATTTTTTTATAATTTATAATCATAAATTAATAATCATTAAAGTAAATTATCATTTATGGTTTTTATAATTCTTCCTGCAGTGTGGTGTAATAAATCTTGTACAGGAGCCTCAGAGCTCACTTCTCTTGTAGAAATATTGTTTGGATAGGCGAGTTTTTTCGCTATTATCAATTTGGAATAACTAGGATAAATATCGGCTCCCTTTTCTTTGGCTGCTGATCTTAAAGTATTATATGATTTTTTCGTTAATTTGGCATCAATAAGAAGAGATAGTGGCTCTTCTGGAGAAAATGGCGTGATAACTTTTTCTACTCTTTTTTATTTTTCTGTATATAACTTTGGATAATCTTGGGCTCGTACTACTAAAAAGCTTGACGCAGGCTGCTCCAGAACGATTTCCCTTCCTTCGTAGACGGCTGGAAAGCACTCCAGCTGCTATTTTTGTTTTAACTATATTTTCAAGGTCCAGCATTCATATAAAAACCAAGAAAAATAATTAGATCCAGAAAAAAAAGTGGGTTTTGGGATTTTTTGCACCGTAATGATAATGCATGAATCGGGACCACTGTGCGCCGTCTAGTTTATATATATATATATATATATATATATATATATATATATATATATATATATATAGCTTGATTACTTTATTGCAAAGTAAAATGAAGTTTTGTTTTATTTATCATCAAAAGTTTAACCCAAATCTGTTTTCTATTTTTCTATTGGTACGATATAAAGATAATAAAGAGATATAAAGAGATTACCAAGTTCTCTAAAAATTATCGTTTAGTTGTGTTTTTTTTTTCAATTGTTAATAAAATATTATAAGCTTTATATTACTAATTTAGTGGAATGTACATCGACTTAGGGATGTACAGGGTATATTTTAGTTTATTTTAATACCTTTCAGGTCTAACTGAGTTTAAAAAGGAGGTCGCATGAGTTTTGACCTCACAATTGAAGTTTGATGCTTTTCTATTCTGTTAGTAAGTTAACTAATAAATACTAAGAGGTTCATATTCTTCATTAAAGCAAGGATAGTCAAAAGCATAATTTGATAACGTTGATATTGAAAAAAATTTAAATATTCAAATTAGGTTAACTAGAAATTGAAAATACAGTGAAACCTCTAAATAGGGGACTGCCATGGGAACTCAATTATTGTCCGTTAATGAGAGGTGTCCTTAAAGTAGAGGTTTATTAAATTTTGTTTATGTAAACGTATACATAAAAAGTAAGCACCTACATATTGTTTGTGGCGGTAAGAAAACCAAACCGCCAAAACAGGAGTCTCCTTAAGAACCATGGTTTTGTGTGTTAGTGCGCGATAATATAAACCGGTTTCATCACAATTGAAGATATTTTTTTCTTCGTAGCCATCAAATAGATCGACAATTTTCCTTGTCCACTCTTCTACTGCCCCTTCTGGAACTGAATTACTTTCACTACTAATCGATTTGTACATGATGATGTGTCGAGTTCGAAATTTTTCAAGCCATCCATTCAAAGCTTTAAAATCATTTTTTTTTTTAGTTTTATAGTTTAGTAATTCTTTTGCCTTTTCCAGCATAATTGGACCAGAGTATGTTTGCAGCTCGAGCACGACTGAACCATTCGATTAAATATGAATAGATTTTACTCACCTGTGAAAAGCTGACAACTTCGGAATGAATGTTCTAATTTTCTTGCCACAGTTTCTGGATTTCCTCACGATTCTTCAACACTTGACACTACCGATTTACTCACATTCAATTTGTTGGCTAATTCCCTTACACTTGGCTGGCCACTTTTTTCATACTCATCAATGATTTCCTTTTTTTCTTTTAATGAAAACCTTTTACATGTTGGAGACATGTTGTTTGTTCAAAGATTTTCAATAAACTGGTTCAAAATGAAAATAAATGTTCACCCTACGCAATGTTTTGTAGAAAAGGTGAGAAAAGGGGGAAGGACAGGAAGTGACTCTGTTTACTGAGTATTAGATGAATTGGACAAAAGACTAAAGCATTCTCGGAAAATGTTTGAAACAAATTTTACACTGTCCTTTACCTAGAGGTCTTGAAACCCATTTTCAGGCAATTTTCTCTGTCCGTGTCCCCTATCTAGAGTTTCCCTTAAAAAGAGGTTTGAAAACGAGAGGTTTCACTATATATAGAGATAATAACTGCAAAAAGAATTGATTGGTTCTATTATTTAAAACGAAAATTTATGCATGGATTGTGTTTATTATTCGGTAGAAACTTTAAATCATGTGTTGGAACAATTCCCTCAATCCCCCTTATCAATTTCCTATAAATTCTGCGTAAGTGACCAATACCGTTGGGACGCTGTAAGCCAATCGAAGCTAGCCAGCACACATAACACACTGGGCCCCCAGTCATTAGGAGTGAGCAAGCTAATCAGACAATATGATTCATTGAACTAGCAATAACTCAGCGCTATCGAAACTGCCCCCCCCCCCCCCCCCCCATTGCGACGTTATGAGGCGTTCTATTGCTTAGTTGGGTCCCTGTCTTTATATTTTATGGAGCCCTTCATGGCCTGACTCATCCCTTGTTACTTGGATTGGATTGGAATCCATTGGAAGCCGTAAAAATTGAGACCGTGAAAAAAAATTGTTGCACTACTTTTCAGCAGATTTCCTTTTCCTAATTTCCTGAAAAATATCTGATGTCTTTTATACAATAACATCTGGTGCGATGCTTGCAGCACACAACTTTCCCATACCAACCTACTTAGATTACGACGTGTTTTGATAAATATATAAACGCCATTCAGCAAATTCACTCATATTTCCACTTTTATTTGGGGGTTTTTTTTTTGTCTCCGTAAGTTATTGAGTGTTACAGTTTGTATTGCAAAACTTAAAGGTTCTTAGTACTTGTGATTCATTATTATTTAATTATTTATTTAATGGGCCTAAAAAATTCTAATTTCATCCAAAGTGGAGTTTTTTTAATCACTTGCTTGGTTTTTACTGCGAGTTGCTTTTTGCAAATACATCGTGAAGGCGAATCGATAGAAGGCGTATTTACGACTCATAGTATGAAGATATTTGTCTGACTCATAGTATGTTAATATTTCCAATAATAACCATGTGGAAATGTTTCTTTTCCCCGTTTTTGCCCATTTTTATGTTGTTGTTTTTGTTTTTTTAAAGAAGAGAGTGTGTGAAATTATCTATTAAAACCAAAAAATCAAAATGATTTTAAGTAATTCCGTTTTGGCATTTATTCTGCATTCTTCACAGCTGCAAAGAACTATAAAAAAATAGAGATGAATATCATAAAAATATCAGATATTGAAAGTAAGTAAATACTAAGAAGGATGATTATTATATTTTGTAATTCTGGTAAATATATCAACATATTATAATTTTTATTATTTATAAGATACGGTCTCATTGTGAGTAAAATATTTCCAAGGGATCGACGGGTGGAAATTTATGCGAAGGGAGAAGTTGACAATGGATCGTACTCCTTATCGGGCGGAGCGATAGCGGTTATGATGATATATGGATCCGAGCCCTGTTGAAACCAGGCGGGTTTCTTCCTGGCCCAGGGGCTAGGCCGAGTCTAGAAAGTTATTCCCAAGACCAGCATAAGAACTATAAAGTGTGCATAAAGAACTGGAGCTGAAACTTCAAGATCCCTCTTCATGGCAAAGAATATCAGGAATAAATATTTTTCCGAACATAGCTCGTGACTTTTATCTTAAGGATCCTATCTATGGCACTTTATACTCGTTTCATTAACTACTAAACTCAACACCTGATACGACGCATGGTAATAGCTGCTTATACAGACTCAGTGATTTGACACGATCAATTTGAATTTCCCCTGCATTGGCAAGCGGCCAAATCCCCCAAACCGATTCCCTGAATTCCTCCTCTCCTATATATATAAACTTATTCTAGGTGATGACTGATCATTGGCATAAGCGGCGAAATCTGAATACCATACATAACCTTTTTCGTAACATTACAATTATCACAAAATGATTTAAATAATCAAGAATTTACCCTCAGAGCCGTACATAAAATCCTAGAAATCTTTAAAGTATTTTTCTGATCTTAATCACATGAGCGAGAAATCAGCTATCGTTATTATATTAGCAGCTTTTAAATTTCATTTCACTTTACTGGATGTAAATCTAAATAAAATTCTCATCACTCAATAACCCACTGATATTATTTCATTATAGAGAATTTCATCCTCTTGATATTGATATAAAGTTGATTAGGTTGCTTGGAGAGAAAACCTCTCTCCAACCAGCCTAATCAGCTTTATATAAATGTATTAATAACACTAGGTCGAATTAATTTTATTTGATTTAAACAGCAATAAAACTCTTTGAACTCAAGAGCCCGAAAATATTATTATACCATTTAAAAACTAATTAAATGCTCTTTTAATTAACACACATTTGTACAAGCTTATTTTTGGATGTATTTAAGCTATATTTATTTTTATGCGCGACTCTAAAATTGAATTCACAGAGAGGTAGATGCACACAGTAGAGGTTCGGAGAGGATAATAGGGGAAATTCGCGGTCCAGTATTTTTATGCCAATGAAACCCTGAAGGCTAGGGGCATACCCTTATCCAACAAACTCTGGAAGTAGACATTATAATGGTGACATTAATTTGAACGCCTTCCATGACCTAAAGCAGATTCCTTCGTTGGTTCTAAATAGAAGAACAAGTTCCAAGAAAAAAGAGGAATCGGCCCTGATGGATCCATTGAGTGGCAACGTCTGCAAGGTGCATCTTGAGAATCCTTAGTTGGAGTGTAGCAGCAACCATTAATGAAGACTAACGAACTTAACTGCAGGAGGTCTTGAATCTTCAAGGGTTATATCAGCGACAAGGATGATGAAATATAGATTTAGTTGTTTATGAATAAAGATAATTAGTTTATATTCAGACTTCAAATACATGTTTACATTTCGTATATTAATAGGAATAAAGGACCTATTTATCATAATATAAATAGAATTAACTGACATTAATATATATTTTGGCTAAATGAATTCCAATATAAACAATATAATAAATTACTTAAATCAAGCGTTACGTTTTTAATTTTTAGTATTATATTACTAGCATACTTTTGAGATAAATCTCACATTTATACAGAAGAGATTTAAAGTATTCCAAAAGCGATATTAGAAATAAGTGCAATTATAGCTATATTCATAAATATATATATAACACCGGCGCCATCACACTTAAATTTTCGTAGTTAAAATTAAAGTACCCCCGTCGAATTTTAAAATTCGTACACTTTTTAAAACCTAAGTAAACATAAACATAATAATTCGAAAATTTAAGTGTTTGAGGCGCAAGAACGCCCTAGATCTTTGCCTTACTTTGTTCCCAAGTCAGTAGGAATGTAAGCAATAAAACACTTCATAAAAAATAGGAAGATAATTGATTGACTGTTACAGGCCAATTTGTAGTATTTCGTCTTATTGATTTTTTTTTTTTTTTAAAGAGCGACAACCTCTTTAGAAAAAAATCTGGTGCGTGCGCGCAACACACAACTTTCACTTACCAACTTACTTAGATTAGAAATTAATGCGTTTTGTTAATTGCCACTTCTCAAATGAACAGAACAGTTTAATTATAACGCATTGGTTTGTCATTAAAGGCGTACGGCGCATGCGTGAGCTCAAGGTGTTTTATGAGTTGACGGAATATTTTTCTTTCTTTCTCCTGTATATGTTTACTTGATTTTCTTCATATATCATATTTAGCCATTTCTTATTTTTAAGCGTGATGAGAGACAGTTAATTTCTCAATATAAACTAAAACAAAGGTACTTTATAGAAAAACAAAAAAAGCCCCTTCCCCATTTAAGCCCCCTCAGAACATTTTAATAATGATAAAGCTTACCTGATATTAAATAACAACTAATTTTCATTAAACATAACGAATTTGATAAAAATCTTTAAAGCCGTTTTTGAGATAATCGATCAAATCAGGTAAAAAATGGACAAAATTTATTAAGTAAAGTCAGCCCTCCTGTTGATCAATTTTGATGAAATTTATACAGTCATATCTCGGGCATATACATACATCAAATACCAAGTTTGATCAAAATCGTTAAAACCTTTATTGAGTAAATAAAAAAAACACGTGAAAATGATACAAAATTTATTAGGTAAAGTCCCCCCTCCGGTTGATCAATTTTGATGAAATTTTTACAGTCATATCTCGGGCATATCAATAGATCAAATACTTAGTTTAATCAAAATCGTTTCAGCCGTTTTTGAGAAAATCGAAAAAAACTTAAAAAGTTATTTAATAAAGTACCCCCTCCCTTTGAGCAAATTTGATGAAATTTTTGCTGTCACATCGCGGGCATATACATACTCTAAATACCTAATTTCAGGTTCGCACGGTTTATAGTTTTTGAGCTAGTCTGTTCACACACACACACAGACACACAGACACACACACGCACAGACCATTTCGCGGGACTTGGTTATTTTGACTCAGGGGACCCCGAAACGTGTATTTCCGTTGAAAACCGGAAGTCGAAAATTTTCACGATCGCAATACTTCCACTTACTATATATTTCATATATAGGTAAGTGAACGTAAAAATAAATAAATTTAACATTCATTCATTTTTTTGGGGTGAAAGAAACTTTTTTCTTTCATCAATTCACTACATCATAATTATCTAATTTTTATAATTGCAATCATCCCTAATATTGCTTTTGTGATACCTAGAATCTATTGAGCGTGAGTGTAAGTTTGAGACCTATGGTATATTAGGAATATTTGAATAAAAATTGGAATTATGGAGTTTCTATTGCAATCCATTTAGGTAAAATACTTATAAATGTCAGCTGACTAATTTAAACTGTGTACTATGTAAATAAACTATTATTAGGTCATGTAGATACAATCAATTTCAACTTAAATCGAATTGAAGTAGGAAATAAGCTGTCATTGGTTTGAGAATTTTAACTATTGCATGGAGGAGAGGGAATAGCTTGGTATATGTTTTCCCTCGGGGTCATTCCGCCCCTAATGGGATCCAGTATTCCTCCTAACTGCGGTGATCGTTCCCCGATAACACATCTTCTGCATAAGAAAGCAGCTGGAAATTACATATCGGTCCAACCTTATTTTTATTCCAAAGCTTATTCCCGGAGCTCTATCGATAACGTGGCTTAGCTCTCAAGAAATATTAAAATAATTCCTTTTTAAATATTAAAATGATCCCTCTCAAATTTACCTTATTCAAAATTATAAATGTAGTCATATATTATTTTTCATAAGAACTATGATTCGCTCTTCTATGACTAGATCCAAAATAAATATTTGCGATAATATTCAAAATTCTTAATTGTTTTTATTAATTAAGAACTAAATATTGGTAGGTATACACGCATATAATATTCGCGAATATCTTTTTTATTTTTCTGATTCTATTTTTCTTGCTGGAGTTCTCCAGTCCATCTTGCATGTTCGAAATATATATAAATATTTCTATGCCTTTCTGGGTGGGCCCGCCCATATTGGACTATAACCAAGAAGCGATCGCCTAGAGTCTCAGTCTTGCCTAGTCTTCCGTTGAACCACTAAGCTTAGAGTTACTATTGATTCACGGTTTTGTAACTTATTAAACGGTTATAAAACTGTTATTACAGGTCACTGTTAACAGTTGTGTAACTGTTACGGTTTTGTAACGCTATTACTAATTTGAGTTGGAATTGTTTGTTTGGCATTTTTGAGTAATCATTTTATGTCTATAAAATTATTTAAACCCACATCGGTGATAAAATATCTTTAAGTTTCCTGCATTTTTATTTTATTGTTGCTCGTAAGAGCCTCCCATACTATACTTGGCTCATATGACATAGAGGATCGTTGAGGAGGTAAGGGATGGAGTATAGCAGCTTCTTTTCATAATGGATTGGAGGTGGCTGTTAATGGGGCCTGGGGGGCTCTGTATGGCCCCGATACACTGCCTTAAGCTTCCTCTCCTTGCTATATATTTGATTTTATGACATAATTGCCCCGAAAATAGCCCAGTTGCCTACATAACCTTGTCGTTTTCACTTAAAACTTTATCTTCCGAGGCTCTAGATCGCACAATCGCTGCGCCATTTATCACTAGCCCTGAATCTCGGGTGTTCATAGCTTAATATTTCCATGGTTTTTGTGAACAAATATTACTTTAGGTAGGAGTATGAAAATTTGTAAATCTGCAATAATAATTCACTCATTAACAATGATTAACAACTCTTTAGATAAAAGAAATGATGATTTATTGTTCGGAGTAAAGACGGGTTTTTATTTGTCCCCCAAACGCAAAGCATTCGTGAGCAGGTTCGAGGTGAGTATTGTGATGTAAAAAATGTCTTGATTACCAGCACTAGAACATCAAATGCGAAGAATAATAAAAAATATTTAACTTATCCCTTGATTTTTTGTCTATTTTTTAAATGTATTATATATATATATATATTGAGAGAACATTAAAACGTAATATAATATAATATAATAACATTATAACGTAATATAAATATATTCAAGCGATATTATTTATTTAGAAAAGTGATTTTATAAATTTATAAAGATAACGATATAAAGATTTTATCTCTTAATTCCTTTGCGATTGGCTTATTTCTTTAGTGTTTATTATATAAGTTTTCGCCTTATTCGAAAAAAAAAAAAAACTGGTGCGTGCTAGCAACACACAACTTTCACTTACCCACTTACTTAGATTAGAAATTAATGCGTTTTGTTAATTGCCACTTCTCAAATGAACAGAACGGCTTTAATTATGAGCAATGGTCTGTCATTAAAGGCGTACTCCGCATGCTTGGGCTCAACGAGTTTTATGAGTTGACTGAATATTTTTCTTCTTTTCTCCACTTTATGTTTTCTTTATTTTTATCATATCTCATATTTAGCAATTTCTTATTTTTAGGCGAAACGAGAGACAATTAATTTCTCCATACAAACAAAAACAAAGGTACTTTATAGGAAACAAAAAAACAAACAAAAAAGGCCTCTACCCCATTTAAGCCCCATCAGAACAATTTAATAATGATAAAGCATACCTGATGTTAAAGAGCACCTAATTTTCATTAAACATGGCGAATTTGATGAAAATAGTTAAAGCCGTTTTTGAGATAATCGAAAAAATTGGAAAAAAAAGTTATGAAATAAAGTGCCCCCTCAGTTGGACCAATTTTGATGAAATGTTGGCTTTTACATATTTGGTATATACATACATCAAATATCCAGTTTCTTCAAAATCGTTAAAGCCGTTTTTGAGTAAATGAAAAATATGTACACATGAAATTGGTACAAAATTTATTAAGTAAAGTCCCACCTCCTGTTGATCAATTTTGGTGAAATTTTTACAGTCGTATCTCGGGCATATACATACATCATATACCCAGTTTGATCAAAATCGTTAAAGCCGTTTTTGAGTAAATAAAAAAAACACGTGAAAATGATACAAAATTTATTAAGTAAAGTCCCCCCTCCGGTTAATCAATTTCGATGAAATTTTTACAGTCATATCTCTGGCATATACATACATCATATACCCAGTTTGATCAAAGTCGTTAAAGCCGTTTTTGAGTAAATAAAAAAAACACGTGAAAATGATACAAAATTTATTAAGTAAAGTCCCCCCTCCGGTTGATCATTTTTGATGAAATTTTTACAGTCATATCTCGGGCATATAAATAGATCAAATACTCAGTTTAATCAAAATCGTTAGAGCCGTTTGTGAGAAAATCGAAAAAAATTTAAAAAGTTATTAAATAAAGTACCCCCTCCCTTTGAGTAATTATGGTGAAATTTTTGCTGTCACATCGCGGGCGTATACATACACCAAATACCCAATTTAAGTTTTGTAGGGCCTTTGAGCTAGTCTGTTCACACACACACACACACACACACACACACAAACACACACAGACACGCACACACGCACACAGACCATTCCGCGGGACTTGGTTATTTGGACTCAAAGGACCCCAAAACGTGTATTTCCGTTGAAAACCGGAAGTCGAAATTTTTCACGATCGCAATACTTCCACTTAATATATATTTCATATATAGGTAAGTGAAAGTAAAAATTTTCAACTTTGACGATTGCCCGACTATTCTACTCTTTAATTATTTTTAATTCGATTTTATTTATGATAAAATTTTAAAGTTGTCATTGAATTAAAAGGAATTTCTTATTTAATTCTTTTTACTTTAACTTACGTATATATGAAATATATAGTAAGGAAAGTATTGTGATCGTGAAAAATTTCGACTTCCGGTTTTCAACGGAAATACACGTTTTGGGGTCCTCTGAGTCCAAATAACCAAGTCCCGCGGAATGGTCTGTGTGTGTGTATGTGTGTGTGTGTGTTTGTGTGTTTGTGTGTGTGTGAACAGACTAGCTCAAAGGCCCTACAAAACTGAAATTGGGTATTTGGTGTATGTATACGCCCGCGATGTGACAGCAAAAATTTCATCATAATTACTCAAAGGGAGGGGGTACTTTATTTAATAACTTTTTAATTTTTTTTCGATTTTCTCACAAACGGCTCTAACGATTTTGATTAAACTGAGTATTTGATATATTTATATGCCCGAGATTTGACTGTAAAAAATTCATCAAAATTGATCAACCGGAGGAGGGACTTTATTTATTAAATTTTGTATAATTTTCACGTGTTTTTTTATTATTTACTCAAAAACGGTTTTAACGATTTTGATCAAGCTGGGTATTTGATGTATGTATATACCAAAGATGTGATAGCCAACATTTCATCAAAATTGAGGGTACTTTACTTAATAAATTTTGTATTATTTTCACGTGTTTTTTTTTATTTACTCAAAAAAGGCTTTAACGATTTTGATCAAACTGGGTATTTGATGTATGTTTATGCCAAAGATGTGATAGCCAACATTTCATCAAAATTGGTCAAACGGAGCGGGCACTTTATTTCATAATTTTTTTTCCAATTTTTACATTTTTTTCGATGATCTCAAAAACGGCTTTAACGATTTTTATCAAATTTGTCATGCTGAATGAAAATTAGGTGTTCTTTAATATCAAGTAAGCTTTATCATTATTAAAATGTTCTGAGACGGCTTTTTTTTTGGGAGGGAGGAGGTTGGGGCTTTTTTTGTTTGTTTCCCATAAAGTACCTTTGTTTTTGTTTATATAGATAAATTAACTGTCTCTCGTTACGCCTAAAAATAAAAAATGGCTAAATATGAGATATGATAAAACTAAAGAAAACATAAAGAGGAGAAAAAAAAATAATATTCAGTCAACTCATAAAACTCGTTGAGCCCACGCATGCGGAGTACGCCTTTAATGACATACCATTGTTCATTATTAAAGCCGTTCAGTTCATTTGAGAAGTGGTAATTAACAAAACGCATTAATTTCTAATCTAAGTAAGTTGGTAAGTGAAAGTTGTGTGTTGCGCGCACGCACCAGATTTTTTTGTTTATCGAAACGTATTACCTACAACACCACATTCTGTTGCTTCTACATTATTTTTTAGCTGCATTTCAGATTTGAAACAGAAGCTTTCCTTTTTATATTATATTGAAATATGATTTATTCGGTAACTTACAAATATTAAAGAGTCGAGTTGCTTTGGTTAATTTTTTCCTAAAAAAAAGTTTAATTTAATTATTATTTTTTGACATTTTCATATTATAAATAAAAGCAAAATCTTGTGAGAGCCTGAGCCTTCATCATCAAACTACGTCAGAATATAAATAGCCTCGGATGAATCCAGGCTGGAATTTATTTATTATGAAAAAAAAAAAAAAGAAGAAAATAAGAAAAAGTTAGTTAAGTGACAGTGACTTAATTATATTCGTTAATCATATATTTATAGAATTTCCTTTTGATGTAAATTATTTTTAGGTCGCTTGTTCTAAAAATATCACATTTTTACTCTATACATACATGACAAAGTATTGAGGGGTCGACCACATATTACGTCACGTCCCGATAGGGATGGGGAGCGAGATTTGCCAAACATGACAAACTCTCGTTTGTCAGTCCATTCTGACGTATTATTTTTATTATTGTCAATGTCTGTTAAAAAAAAAAGATAAATAAAAATAGATGGATGAAAAACCAAACGGTTACACCTTTAACCTTATCAAAGCGTGAAATTATTCATTGAGTTTCTGTTTATATATTTCCTTGGTATACGTCTTAAAAATAGAATAATAAAATAAAATCTTAGTAAAAATTATGGAATAGAGTGCAATAAAACAAGTTTTAGATATGTATGGCGAATATCCAACAACACCCTAACTCGGTATATAATTCAGAAGTCCTTTAATGTAACTTTAATTTTTTTTATACAATTTAAGAAAAATAAAAAACGCTACCAACTCGCTTTCTCATTCACAAAGATGCTAGATTAAAACATAACAACACCATATAACAATACAGTTGGACGGTCATCGAATGAATTGTTAAGATTATTATACGCATCCGTGTCGGATCGATGTTTAACGTTGGCTTTCAACGCAGCGATTAACATGCTGTAAGGTTTACGTTGGAATTCTTCCTCAAAGTGACTGAACAGTTCCCACACCATTTTTTCTACAAATATTTGCACCATGCCAGAGTTTTTGGTTCCTACGATTACTGGTTCTTTATGAATTCTATACCGTACTCCATAAAGTTATATTTACAAATATAAGTGAATTTTTCGGTGTTATTAATTATTTTTATCCTATTGAAATATACCAGAAATCAGTTATATGATATATGTATATATAAAAAATTAGAACGTCTACAAATGTATTTTTTTTATTTATTTTTTTTTGCCGTTTCGCGATAATCGTGGAAATTTTGGTTTGGAAATTCGTTAAAATTAGATGAGCAATATCAGCGAAGCCCAATATTTAAAAAGTCATTTATATTTTTTTTGCGCAAGGTAACCAATCGACAAAATATTCAATAATGAGATTGATGTGATTTTTAATTAGTAGTTAAATATTTGGTTTAGGCATATTTAATTGGAAATATGATATTAAGAACTTTTTTAATATTAAGAAGGTATTCCTTTCTCCGCCTCAAAAATAAATATAAAACATTTTTTTTTTTTTCAAATCTATCTAATGCATTAATAGAAACAGTTTGGGCTCGATAAAATGAAGAACAAATATAAGTGTTAAAAAAAATTAAATTTACTTGAAGCTTTCTAATGTTCCCGTGATTTTTTTTTTTTTTTTTGAGATTAATCAAGTGATATGGGTTGCTTTGAGCTTATGCTGTGGATTTTAATGTTACAGTGATATGATTTCATGTTTAATAAAAAAAATAGTTAGTCTGATTTACTTAAAATGAATTCATAAAAAAAAAGGAATAACCTACTTACTTATTTATTTTAACATAACACCTAGATTGTGATTTAGAATTAGATTAAGAACGAAATTAAAAATAATAAACATATTTGGTACGTACCAGTTTTCAACTAACGATAACAGCCAGCAAGCTTTCATAATCTTAGCAAGAAGAAGTTTTTTTTTTATTTGTTAATTAGTGGAAAAGTTTCCATTACTAATTTGGCATTTAGATTACGTGCAGGAAGCAGGAAGAAAGTTTGAACAAGTTGGTAACGAAGTCGTTAACTGTATGTCAAGATCGTGAGCTGCACAAGACCGAATGCTAACCAAGTTTGATGGAGTTGGGATGTTGCTATATTGTCGTATTATAAGTTAGGAGGCGTTTGCTATGCTTAAGGGCGCATTCCTAAACGTGATTTACAGTTCACCATTATCGGAAACATTTGCTGAATTGTTACAATATTTGGAGGGATTCACTAAACGTTATTAATAGAGTATCAAAGGCGGTTCTTGGTTAGAATCAGGATTGCCTACAACTATAGTTCCTTCCTAAGAAACATCTTCTCATAGGCGAATTTCATCTACGTATTATTGTGAAACGTATTCAAGAACCTTGGAAGATTTTACTTTCGGATTATTAATAATGTCAGATGACCTGTATCAAATATTTTTATTTCTAGATATCTCACAAAATGTAGCAGCATTAAAAATAAAAAAATTCCGAGAGGTAGGCCGAGAAAGAGGTGAGAGTGTTGCGTTTGGACAGATCTGTCGAAATTAGGTTTGGACAGCGGTCGTTGGATGGAGGTGTGTAGGGAGCGAATTGTTTCGGCACCGAACCTTCGTGTTTGGTAAGCTTTATTTATTATTCTTATGAAAAATGAATTTAAATTGCCCAAAAAAAATTAGAAAAAATTGTCGACCATATCTATTTTTTTTAGGGGAAGCATTATTACTCGAAAAATAATAGCAGAATGGTGAGTATTTTAAGAACTTAAAGAGAGTCATTCCCCAGAGGTATTATAGAACATAGTTAATTAAAGAACAATCTACAGAGGTTTTAAATTGTAATTGTTGTGGTTTTAAGACTGACTATTTTCGGAAGTCTTTATTTTTTAATCGATTTAATTGCGCTAGACACGTTAGTACGCTCTCTGAATCTCAAAAAACACAATCTTAATTTTTTTTTTTAAATAATATATTTGTACTGTAACGGGAAACGCAATACATTAGTTTTTTTCTTAAAGTTTTACATAAAATATTTTCTTTTGCTGTGGTATCAACTAAAAAGGTTAAAAAAAATAGTCACTATAATAGTGAACCAACACAACAAATAGTCTGTGTTTGAATCTGTGAATTAATCAAAATATTGAAATAAATTCCCTATAAACAAAGTAATGCTTGTAAGGGAGCATTTAGTGGCCCATGATGTGAAGAGATAATCAGTTTCAAACCGCTAGTACCTATAACCCCTCAGACGTCATAAAACTGGGCCTTCTTGAAAAGGGGCCAAATGACGTAAATTTGAAACTGCTGGCTCAGGGGTCGACTTTGGTTTGGCCGCAAATCAACTACTGCCTTTCTATAAACTACGCTTCGGCTTAGTTTATATGTTTATATTAATGATTTTATATGTATATAATATATATTTCTATTTTTTGAATGTTGAAAACGGTATTTTATATTAGGTTTGGATTTTTCTTTTGTTAATAACTTTGTTCGACGTCATTTACTGTTTTGTTAAGGTGCAGACCGAATATTTATAGGAAATATAGTATTTTTCCATGGGGGGGGGTACAAATTATGTTAAACATTATTTATTAATTAAAAATTGTATCTATTGAGTTTTTTTTACAGACCAAAAAAAAATATCGATAGTAACTTTGCAAACATATGTACCTATTTATATATGTACACAATTTTTGCTAAAAATAAAATGGTAATTTTTCGGTAGAGAGTAAGGCTCACTATTAGGTGGGGGGGGGGGTAATGACTTTTCTGTAATAACCAACTCATACTTACTATTTCTATATATGTGCGAGTTTTGAAATTCTCAATGTTAAATTTAGGAAATGGTTTTTGTGTTGCAAAACATGGTGTGGCAAATTTACTATTAATTTGTTATTGAATTAAAAATACCGTTAAATTTATTATTAATTATAAGAATGTTAAAAATCTTTTATTGGGTTTAGGGTGCTCAATGCTGGTATACCTAACCTAGAGTAAATTTCTGCTTCACAGAACACTTGCTAACTTTACTGCCACACCAGGAATCGAACCGGTGGCTTGGAAACAGGATTCCTCAACCTTACTTGCTGTCTTACCCCACTCCTCAAACGTTAGCCTTCGTTAATAATGCTAAAGGCGGTTTAACACCCGCTGGCCCCCTACCTTCATTATAACTACTGGGAGGGTTGTTAACTGGGTTGTAGAAGTTAAGCGTAAGTTGCGAATCCACTTATTTTATAAAGACTCGGATCCCCTATCAGCTTCACCCTCTCGATTAGAAACAATATTTCTTTCCACCCCTACCCGCCAACCCCTATTATTCTTTATAGATATCTCATGATATAGGAATGAATTTATTATAATTCTAATTCATCTCATGCTCCAATCTTTTTTTCATCTTCTCTTTTTTTTTTTTTTTTTTTTTTTTTTGAACCAGTAGAGCAGTTAACCTTGCCTGTGACTGCGTTAAATATTCAATCTTCTATTAAATATGAGAAGTATGTTGTGCCGAGGAGTCCTTTGACATCATTTCAATAGCTTTGTGTTTGCTGAGCCAAATTAAATCTATTTTATTTACATTATATCCAAATCATATCGAATTCATAGGTTGGTAATAAGTTATAAGCATAATGACAACTATTGAATTGTTTCAAATGAAACGTCCGATTTTTAAATTTTTGAAATGTGTAGAGATTTATACGAGTCCCTGTCGTTTCCACTTCCAAATGTTTACATATTTTAATTAAGCAGTAATCCCCTACTTTTCTTTTGTAAACATTAGCTTCCCAATCAATTACACACTTTTTAGAATACCTCCAAATATGAACTTGGGAACACGCGGTTTTCGTGTAATGTTTTTTTATGAGTTTAAACTCGGCTATTCAGTAACTGAGGCTGCTAGAAACATCTGTTAGGCGTTTGGGGAAAGGAGTGTAAACGAACGAACCATCCGCTGTTGGTTTGCTAGGTTTTCACAAAAAAAAATTGATGGTTACAGTATTGTGGCCCATGGCTGGAATCATACATAACTCCTCTTTGCCTAGAGGTGTGACCATTACTACTGCAAACTGCCAAAATGCACGCAAAATTATTGAAAAAACAACCTGGATTGGTAAATAGGAAGGGTCCTATACTCCTACACAACAACGCTAGGACGCTAGACGCCACGGTTCAAAACTTGAAAGGACTGGGGTGCGAAGTTCTTCCGCACCCACCATATTCTCATGGCTTGTCTCCAATAGATTATCACCTGTTCACGAATTTAGATAACTTTAACTGAGGAAATTTTTTTGAAAATGATGCGGAAGTCCAAAGTGCGTTTTCAGATTTTGTTTCACGTAAAAGCTCAGAGTTTTTCTGGTCCGTGTTAAAAATGGTTGTGTCACGTTGGAAAAAATGTTAAGAAAAAGAAGATAAATTCTTCGAATAAAATTATATTGTTTTCATATTGTATTTTTACTAAAAGCCCTTTACCTTGAAATCGGACATTTCATGTGAAACAACCCTACGAGTAACAATATTGAAAAAAAAGAACTAGAAATAAAATTTAAAAAGGAGAAGATATTGATCTAATTTTAAAATTGTCACCCTAAACGAATTTTGATTTGTTTACTTGTTTCACGTCCTTTTATGCTACTAAAGCTAATCGGACAATGCTACTAGTGGGAGTCCTAAATTTTGTCTACCCTGGTATAATTAGGATAGGTGATATTTAACGATCTTAACTATTAGGGATCTTTAATGAGTACCTGACATCGTACTAGCTTTTACGTCCAATCCGAGGGACGGCATAGCCAAAAATAGAGAGCCGACAAATAGCCAAAAAAATAGCCAAAAAGAAAGCATAACCAAATAGCAAACCAAAATATTTTACACCCTTTAAAAATCCTAGGGTCACCGCGGGTCGCGAAGCTGCGATCTTTAGTATTGTAGGTTGCAATGCCGAATTTTGATTTAATTTTATTTTAATCAAAAATGAATGTTAATATTTAAGTTTATATGGTATAATCTAGCGCACTTAATTAATCAGTGAATGAAACGACGAGTTAAATTTAGGGAATACCAGCATAACCGCTCGTTTGTTGTCGAATTTGTTGCATTGAATATATGTTGGAATTTTTATAAATCTTTTCAAATGCATCATAAATAAATGACAATTAAAAAGCACAAACCATCACTACTCTCTTTTATTTAATATTTTACATGATTTAAAAAAACTCTATGAAATGCAATGGACCCTCAAGAAAATATCTATGATAAAGTTAGCTTTTTCACTTTTTCTTCTGCGTATAAAAAAATAAAATAAAATGTTAGTTTTAGTTGATAAAGCTTAGACCGAATAGCACAAAACTATTATTTTTATTCAACTTTTAATTAACTTTATGTTCAAGCATAAAGCTGTTAAAATACATATATCCATTTATTTCAATATATTAAAATATTTTGATTTTAACAAATATATCAGTTGATTATTGAATGTTAAGTTAAAAATAACCTGAGGTGCCCACTAATTTTTATTTTATTTAAAATAAAAATCATCGTATGCAAACAGATTTTTTTCCTTAATTATTTGTTTATTATTATTTTTAACTGGAGAAGCTCTACTTGACAAAAACCTATTGTTATATAAAGTTTTTAATAACATAAAGGATTATTTTTCATGAATAATATAAACCATAACAGTTATGGAATTCATATCTGTTATTATACTTCGCAATTTATTTTCATTTTTTTATTAGCTATATATTTTTTATGAAATATTAATCTTTTTTTATATTATACTTATCATGTGATTAGTAATGAAAATGCATGCATATCCTCAATTAACGGCAACAGAATATGTATTCCATATAGACTTAAGTATTTAACTTTTATTTTTTAATACAAATGACATTAATTCAAAATTTGTTTTTCGTGTTAATTTGAAATCAAAATTAATGTTTCTACAATACAATACAATACAATAAGGCTTAGCGGACCCGAAGGCCCAACGCCGACACCACCAATCGGTCCCTACATACCTCCATCCACCTACCACCGTCCAATCCCAAATTCACAAGATCTGTTTTCACCGAATCCTCCCACCTTCGCCTAGGCCTACCCCTCGGCCGTTTTCCAGTCGGCAAAGCGTTTATCAATATTTTAGGAATTCGTTCACTACTAAGACTCGTCATTTTGCATGCCCACTTTAGCCGACGCGCAGTTATAGACTCGATTACATTTGCCGGGTAAAGCTCACGCAATTCCGCATTGTGCAGCCGTCTAAATTCTCCTGTTGACTCATCTTTCTTCGGCCCGAATATTCTACGCAGCACTTTATTTTCAAACACCATAAGGCGTTTCTCAAATGTTTCTACACTAAGAAAATAAAATAAAATCCAGTTCACTTTCTTCTTTATCGTTGTCTGTATATGTATAGCTGGTGAACTAAAAATAAACTGGGAAGATGATTAATAAGGACTTCATTTTCTTTTTATTACACGACAGTCTTCTGTTATAAGAAGTGACAACCCGAAAGATCTTATTAGTATGTATTAAATGGTTTTTGAACAGATTAACTTGGTCGTTAATTCGTTTAAAATCAACTGTCAGTATGGTAGATGTTGCCAAGTCTATTAAAAATTGTCTTTCGTTTATTATTATTTTTTCTGGAGAGAATTCTAAGCATAAATGTAATTTAATTTTAATTTTTACTTTCACTTACCTATATATGAAATATATAGTAAGTGGAAGTATTGCGATCGTGAAAAATTTCGACTTCCGGTTTTCAACGGAAATACACGTTCTGGGGTCCCCTGAGTCCAATTAACCAAGTCCCGCGAAATGGTCTGTGTGTGTGTGTCTGTGTGTGTGTGTGTGTGTGTGTGTTGTGTGTGTGTGTGTGTGTGTGTGTGTGTGTGTGTGTGTGTGTGTGTGTGTGTGAACAGACTAGCTCAAAAAATATAAACCGTGCGAACCTGAGATTGGGTATTTAATGTATGTATACGCCCGCGATGTGACAGCAAAAATTTCATCAAAATTGCTCAAAGGGAGGTGGTACTTTGTTTAATAACTTTTTAAGTTTTTTTCGTTTTTCTCAAAAACGGTTCTAACGATTTTGATTAAACTGAGTATTTGATCTATTTATATGCCCGAGATATGACTAAAAAATTCATCAAAATTGATCAACCGGAGGGGGACTTTACTTAATAAATTTTGTATAATTTTCAAGTGTTTTTTTATTTACTCAAAAACGGCTTTCACGATTTTGATCAAACTGGGTATATGATGTATGTATATGCCAAAGATGTGATAGCCAACATTTCATCAAAATTGATCAACCGAAGGGGGGACTTTACTTAATAAATTTTGTATTATTTTCACGTGTTTTTTTTTTTATTTACTCAAAAACGGTTTTCACGATTTTGATCAAACTGGGTATTTGATGTATGTATATGCCAAAGATTTGATAGCAAACATTTCATCAAAATTGATCAACCGGAGGGGGGACTTTACTTAATAAATTTGGTATCATTTTCAAGTGTTTTTTTTTTTATTTACTCAAAAACGGCTTTCACGATTTTCATCAAATTCGTCATGTTTCATGAAAAATAGGTGTCCTTTAATATCAAGTAAGCTTTATCATTATTAAAATGTTCTGGGGGGGGGGGGGGGCTTAAATGGGGTAGGGGCTTTTTTTTTGTTTCCTATAAAGCACCTTGGTTTTTGTTTATATGGAGAAATTAACTGTCTCTCATTACGCCTAAAAATAAGAAATGGCTAAATATGAAATATGAAAAAATCAAGTAAACATATAAAGGAGGAAAAAAGAAAAATATTCCGTCAACTCATAAAACACCTTGAGCCCACGCATGCGTAGTACGCCTTTAATGACAGAAAATTGTTCATAATTAAAGCCATTCTGTTCATTTAATGGAAATTATTTATTTCATGGCAACTAAATGAAATTTTCAACAAGTACATTGTAAATTATAAAATCAGACGAGATGGAGTATTATATTATTATTATAT
Source organism: Aelia acuminata (assembly GCA_911387785.2). Taxonomy (NCBI): domain Eukaryota; kingdom Metazoa; phylum Arthropoda; class Insecta; order Hemiptera; family Pentatomidae; genus Aelia; species Aelia acuminata. Next base: position 87,785,346 of record OU426979.1, on the reverse strand, counting down.
ATATTAGTGTTTTTTATAGAGCAAATAAGAAATGAATGTGGAAAAATGTGTTTTTGAGAAGTGGCAATTATCAAAACACATCAATTTCTAATATAAGTAAGTTGGTAAATGAAAGTTGTGTGTTGCGCGCACGCACCTGATTTTTTTATTTATGTTGGTATGAACATTTGAAATCTTTTTTTTTTTTTTGTATTGTTAAATTTAATGTTAAAACTTTTTCTTTAAAGGCTAGATATTATATATTATCTATGTATAAGAGATTATCCTGAGGTGAATATTAAGGCAATATTTTGCCCTGTAAGGTCCGGTATCCTGCTCGATATGCGGACTATGTCACGCCGAGGGGGTCACACAACCCTGAGAGTTTTCCTTTAATCTGTCCTCCTAGCCCTCTACCTTGTCCCCTTAATATCCTCTTTCTTATTTATCTTGTCTTTCCTCTCCTCTCCGATCTCTCTCCTTGACAATTTATCTAATGCCTTTCCTATTGAAAAAATATCCTGGGAAATCTTCTAGAAGTGTAAGAAAATCCGAGTAAATAGCCAGCCGGACTGATTATATTTAAACATTTATCTCTTTTCTAATTTTCATGATATATATAACTCAGTACTCCAGAAAATAAATAAGAAGAAATTAAAGAGCTTCTCTAAGAACTCCTTTCGGGAAACGAAGAAATATATTATTTAATCATAAATATAATTTTTAGGAATTTGATAAGTATAAATATATTTAAAACTATAACGTATATATACGTCAAACCCTATAAACATTTATTTTTAATCATTAAAAAAGGTTTTGATTGGAAAAGTAATTAATAAAAAATTCGTCAACTGGACTCATTTCTCTAATATACTTCTATAAACAGTAAACTCTAAATGAATATAGAAAAACAACGAAAAAATATCAAAACGTGAAAGAGTGAAGTATTAAAAGTAAGTTATCATGAATGGTTCGTATTAAATATGATTCACAATGAAAATATGAGTTATTTTGTGTAATACAGCTTCCATGTCTAAACTGTCAGTCATAGGAAGTTGGAAAATTTCGGAGAGATAAAGCAATCTGGCCGCTGTATGGACCCACTAATCAGACGTCAAAAAGTTGGTATTATTCACCATGAGAAATTGTTAACCAGGTCCATTCTCACTCCCTACACTTGTCACACGGGCTAGGTCACGAATTTTTACTTTACTCGAACTGAATGGATTAATTAATAAATAATTAATAAATTATTGCAAAAATTATTTTTGCCTTCAGGGTACTCAACTTTTTGATAATATCTATATAGTATATATAGAAGACTAGCATTCCCCGTCGCGGCTTTGCCCGCGAGACTTTAAAATCAATTCTGTGATCATTATTTTGGTATTGATTTAATATAATATGTTAACTGATGTTCAGGAGATTTAGTAGAATCGGAGCTTCCCGAAGGTGGAATGTTGGAAGGGGAGCTGTCGGCTAAGATACGCAATGGAAGAGAGTTCACTAAAACCGCCGAAACAAAAAATTGCTTACTCGTCGTGAACGCTCATTTTTCGGCTTTAAAACATGGTTTTCGATGTCCCGTAGGGACTTTCGAGTTAAACTCGTCGTATATCTTTAAAATGAGTCCAAATTAGATATTTTTTCTCAAAGCGCAAAAATAGTTGTCTGTTAGAGTTAAACGACAATTTCGCCATTTAAACCCCTTAGGGGTTACATTTTTGAAATTCCTTTCTTAGTGGTTACCTACATCGCGTTTAAAATCTAAAGTCCGAACTTCAAGTTTCTATCATTAGTAGTTCTATCATTTTCTATTCTATCATTTTGCTCTGCATTGATTCTATCAGTCAGGATAAAGCCTCTTATATATATATATATATATATATATATATATATATATATATATATATATATATATATATATATATATATATATATATATATATATATATATATATATATATGGAGAAGAGATCGAAATAAACACGCACCATCCCTAATCATGGGAATCACAGTGTGCATAATTTGATTACCACTAATATTTAAAAAATCAGTAGCCATATTTTATGTGAGTCTATTTTAATAATATTGTAACGTTAAATCGATATTCAAATAAAAAACATATGGTTTAAAATCTCAAAAATAGATTTCCGTTAGAGTTAAACGACAATTTCGCCATTTAAACCCCTTAGGGGTTACATTTTTGAAATTACTTTCTTGTGTGGTTACCTACATCGCGTTTAAAATCTAAATTCCGAACTTCAAGTTTCTATCATTAGTAGTTTTTTCTCTGCATTGATTCTATCAGTCAGGACAAAGCCTCTTATATATATGGAGATGAAAAGAAAATCATATAGGCATACATCTGATAGGTTTTATTTTTGTCTTACAGTCTTTTCTCACACCCTACACATTTTCTTAAACAGCCTCCCAAAGCTAGGAAAAGGTTTGTTTTACTTGCTGAAAAGAAGGAGGGAACACAGCTACAACACAGCCGCCAGACTAATTGGTTTTGTTTTCATCAGAAAACACATCTTTCTTGAAGAAAATTGTTTTTGTTGGCAATTCTTTGAGTATTTTTATACTTTCTCATTCCTTACAATACATTTGTTAATCAAGTAAAGCCTTTAATCCATTAAATATAATCAGTTCATGACAACATTAAGGTGCAAATGAGATTTTAGAACCACGGTAGTAAGGGTTAGTATATACACACCATAAATTCCACACTGCAAGTTTTGAAGGATAATGTAAGGCAGGTCCACGTTTGATGATTCTCCCTATGTTTTTTAGCTAGCTCATATTTAAAGATTATTTACAATTAGTGTAGTTTTTTTTTGTTGAAATTTTTGTTTTTACTTTTTTAAATAGATCTTTTTACTTTCACTTACCTATATATGAAATATATAGTAAGTGGAAGTATTGCGATCGTGAAAATTTTCGACTTCCGGTTTTCAACGGAAATACACGTTTTGGGGTCCCCTGAGTCAAAATAACCAAGTCCCGCGAAATGGTCTGTGAGTGTGTGTGTGTGTCTGTGTGTGTGTGTGTGTGTGTGTGTGTGTGTGTGTGTGTGTGTGTGTGTGTGTGTGTGTGTGTGTGTGTGTGTGTGTGTGTGTGTGTGTGTGTGTGTGTGTGTGTGTGAACAGACTAGCTCAAAAACTATAAACCGTGTGAACCTGAAATTGGGTATTTAGAGTATGTATAAGTCCGCGATGTGACAGCAAAAATTTCATCAAATTTGCTCAAAGGGAGGGGGTACTTTATTTAATAACTTTTTAAGTTTTTTTCGATTTTCTCAAAAACGGCTCTAACGATTTTGATTAAACTGAGTATTTGATCTATTTATATGCCTGAAATATGACTGTAAAAATTTCATCAAAATTTATCAACCGGAGGGGGGACTTTACTTAATAAATTTTGTATCATTTTCACATGTTTTTTTTATTTACTCAAAAACAGTTTTAACGATTTTGATCAAACTTGGTATTTGATGTATTTATATGCCCGAGATACGACTGTAAAAATTTCATCAAAATTGATCTACGGTAGGGGGGACTTTACTTAATACATTTTGTATCATTTTCACGGTTTTTTTTTATTTACTCAAAAACGGCTTTAACGATTAACAAAAATAAGATATGAATGTAGAAAAATGTGTGACTTTGGGAAATGATATTTAGCAAAACACGTCAATTTCTAATCTAAGTAAGTTGGTAAGTGAAAGTTGTGTGTTGCGCGCACGCACCAGATTTTTAAATATAAGTTTGAATTTAGATTTTACTTTTTCTTTCTCCCTCCCAACAAACGATAAATTTCTCAAAATTTTCATAAACCCATATTTCTCAAAATATCCAATAAAGTGTGTGCATGCTCTTAGGACTTGTTAAGGGACTCACGTTGTACCACTTGATGGGAAAAAACGATAGAAAAAGGAATTTTTTTGCTTTGAAAAATTGAAATAACCTATAATTTTGTAGTGACCCATATAATTAAATTTTTAAGCGTATTTCCATCATTTATATAATAGTTATTTTTCTATTTTTTGAGAAACTTGTGGTACTAGTTTATATTGCTCACATTTTATGTATTTCGGTGGTAATATTTCGTTTTAGGCATTAAAGGAAAGAACTATTTTTTATCCTGTCAAGGACCAGTATTCCATTACCGGTATTTCTACTTTGCCTTTGAAAAATCCTTTTGGAGAGATTCCTTCGCAGTGATTGAATTTATGACATTCCATCTATCGATGTTAACTTTCATCTCTACCGTCTGTTTCTTTTTTTTTTTTTTTTTCTTCATCTGGTAAGTCAGTTGTGTAAGCTCATTTTAATGTTGTTTCTAATTTTTTTTTGTTTTACCGAATAAGTTGTTATATTATGGCGTGCTCTACTATTGTATGCATTTATGTGGAATTTCCTTTTTCTGCCTAGGATTTGAAAAAGAATTAAATTGCTTCTTAAAAATACGATTTTTTCAAGAGTAAATGTTAATTTAAAAAAAAAAATCATCAGAATGAAATATCTAAAATATCTAATAATATGAACAGTGCACATAAAAAAAAAACATGTTTACTTTTAAAGGGCTTTGGTGCGTTGATGTGAATCGATAATCCTAACCTTGACTTTTGAAATAATATTGGACTATTTTAAAATGTACATATTTCAAAAGAATATAAAATCAGAACCGCCAAACAGACAGAAGATATCCTATGTTATTTAGATATCCTATGCACTATTCATTTTGGCATTAGCTCACTTTATATATATTTATTTATGCATTTATTTCTACCAATAATTGTTTCTATTTTTTTTTTCTCACTTTTTATAAATAACTACTTTTTTTTTGTTATCATAAAATTTATTTAATCCCATTTATCTATTGTCTTACTTTAATTCTTATTCTTTGTTGTATTATATTTATTACTATTCTTTTATTATTTTAAATATTATTAATGTTTCTAATATTTTATTCTGTATTGTATCTTATACTATTCCTTTATTAACGTTCCCTAGTTCATTCTAGGGTTCAAGTATTAGTATTATATTAAACATTAGTGTTTTAATTTTATTAGTACCTACTTAACTTTTATAGCTTACTTAATCATTCTTTGTATAAAGCCAATGTCCACCTATTTTCCACTATCATTCATTTGGTTTTTTTTTTATTATATATATATTTTTATTTTTTATATATTTAATTATTTTTATTTATATATATATATATTGTTATTACATATATATATATATATATATATATATATATATATATATATATATATATATATATATATATATATAATAAAAAAAAAACAAATGAATGATTTAAATTAAATGATGTTTAAATGGTGTTGGTCAGGAACATTAAATCATGCTATGTGTAATAACGTCATAAAACAAGAGGGTAGTGATTTGCTTAACGTCAGTTTGTCTTTTTCTGACAAGACACTGCAAGAGTTTTGGAGAGTTGTCTTGACAGATTGTATTTTACAATTTTTTTCATAAACTTTCTTAGCGTTTTATAGGCAAAATGGTATTGGAATGCTGATTTTTTTTTTTAATCTAGGTTTTACGGTTTTAAACCGCTATGGTGAACGTCATGAATGTTGGCGTGCTTCATATGTACCTATTGCTAATCCTTTACTATTAATTAAATATTTGGCTTTTGGGATGCTTCGTGTAAGCATAACAAAAAAGCTAACTTTTTGTTTTTAAATATAATAATTTATTTTAGCTGTATAATTTTTAAATATTTTCATTGATTGATGCATACCTGAGGGGAAAAAGTTGTGTAAATTATTGCTATACTAGCTTTGTTGTGGCTTACTTTAATATTAAATTGTAGGGGAAATTAATAAATGTGTTCCGGTGAAATTCACCCGATACCATCATTACCCATAATTGTCTACTACAAATTACTGTGGAATATGGGGAAGTGCTATAAGTTTTCACTGAAATTTTTAAAATTGTATATATGGAAAGATAGGATATTAGCGGATATAAAGGGAGAAAAAATATAATCCAAAATAACATTGGTTGTTATTCTGTTAACAATTGACTTATTTTTAACATTAAAAGTAGTTATGGCCGCTATTTGGCTAAACAGCAACGTTATGAATAAGTTTCAGAATTAATCCATCTGCTATTCTACAAGTTTTGAGGTGACAAACTTACAGCCTTGCATGCCTTTATATTTATATAGATATAGATTATATAGATTAGAAGATATAATGTATTTGTCTCATTACTTAGGTTGCCTTGTAATCAAATTCTCTTATGGTAACAAATTAGGTGTTAGAGAATATAATCAATGCGGGGGCTATTTGCTCCAATATATTGGGCACATATTGATTTAATCCAATGGTTCAGAAACTAGTTAGCATCACTCGGCTATAATCTGCCTATGTGGCGATTATTGCACTTGATTTAACCTGTTTATTGTGCGCTCCAATAATATCTATGATTAATTAGACTTAGAATTAGATGTACCATCACGTTATATAATTAGCTATTTGTAGATAGTTTGTATTCTAAATTTATGTATGAGAGGGATCTAGTCAGAATACTAGCTAAACAAACCAATTAATATGTTAAGATTATAGTACACCTTACAATAATTACAGTTTTGCAAAAAATAAAACAATAATTTGAGCCTGGTTACAAACCTTCGACGATCAACAAATGATTAGGATTTTATAATAATCTAATAATGACATGTCCGTAGGTTTCTAAAAGGAGATTTCTCATACAACACCTTTATCCACCTAATTAGGCTGCCAGTTGAAAATGACTTTCTTGTAGGTTAATATGCCCAGGTACATTGGTAAGAAAACGTTTGTTAAAACCTTTATAAGTTGGTACATTTTTTTGTAGGTCACATACCATTGGGGTTTTGTTGTAAACCGTAGCATTTTTGATTGGATTGGTTGAAGTCTTTTTGGTCATATTGAGGTAAACATACATATTAGTCATTTAAACTTAAATAAATTTGAAATTAATTAATTTTAACAAAAATAAATACAAAAAAAATGCCACTAAATACATGTCATTTTCATTTTGTATTTACTAGTGAGTGTTACAATACGAATAAAGTACTTGGAATCGATATACTGCCGCTGTATTATGGAAATAGTCAGGTGAAATCCACCAGTTCCAGTTTCCAGAAGTTATGATTGTTTGAAAATTCATCACGCAAGCAATCGTAGTATGTTGAACAACTCATCCGGTTCCATCGTATCAACACAGCGATTCTTTGCCTTCGCCTCTTGTTTGACAATGTATTGGTGTTGCCATATTATCCCTTAGATACAAGATTTTATTAATTTTGTATTACAAAGAAACCCTGGTAAACAGTTGGCAGTACAGTTGTCAAAAAATAAAATTTAAGAAATGTTTGTAAGTTAGACATTATAGATTTATTTAATCCTTGAGCTAGACATACGCCAATTATGCACATGCACGAAGTTTTAGATATACCCAAAATTCAGCAATATGTCCTAAAACTAGCAACGGATTTCTTTAATTCCTGTGACAATAGCCCACGCTAGCATATAAGAACAATAGTTACTTATACATATGATAACTCATGTTGCAAAAAACACAAACACTAACGACTGAAATATGTGGTACTTTAACAGTATAATTTTTGATCTGGTATAAGCCATATTTATTTTTAATCTTGAAACAAAATTTTTTTTTTTTTTTTATTTATTTATTTTAATCATCAAGTATACAAGTATATTAATCTAATTTTAACTTTTTTATATTTTGATTAAATTTTAATAACGTCCACAGTAATCTTATACTTATTAATTTAAGTTGATTTGATTTTACTCTGCCAAGTATGTGAGTTTTTTTTTTTTCCCTATTGTAATTATCTTGCTTATTTTTAATATATAAGAAAGGTAAATTTGTAACTTAAAAAAGCAAAGGCTTGTAAAACTTGTATTTATATTATTCTTGTATTTATATTATTTTGTAAATAAAACTCTAGAAAAAAAAAAATCCTTGAGTGGGCGCCAACAAGCATGATGATAACTCATTTTCTTTCACGAATCATAGTATAATTTAAGGTAAATTTCTTATTTAGGTTTATTACTGGTTTATATTATAAATGTATAATCATTACTTGAACTTTATTACATGACCTATCTCAAAAAACATGATCTTTTTCGAGAATAAATAAAATTTAAAGGCCCAATAAAATGTGTTCAGAATAGATATTAACCAAAAATTTAACACTTTACTATGCAACCGATTGTTTTAGACCATAAGTGACTTTTATTTTCTGTTTAAAGAAGAACAAAATATAAAGTGTTCTAAACAGTGCCTTTTAAGTAATACATATTACGGAAATTGAGTTCGAAATTTGAGAATTTTTCAAGGCTATAATACTTTTTCAGGAAACAGTCGTAAATAAAAATTGACGGTTTTTGAGAAAAGACTTTGTTCGAAGGAATGATTCATATCTCAATTTATTGTTAAATTAAATAATGTCAAGGAACGAATCTAAATGGTTATGTCTAGGCCAAACTTACGATTTCTTACTAGAAAACAAGAATTCCTTCAGGTAAACCAATTATTAATGCTTTACCTACTACCTAAGACAACATAGTACTAAGTACAAAGTCGACAAAGCGTTGTAAACCAAGACACTGCGAAAAATTGATGTTCCTGCAGATAACACATTTTATTTGAGGCAATTATTCGTCGACTTTTTTCAATTAATGTCTGAATCTCATTCGATAATTTTATAATGGTAAATAATCCTTACTGAATTAAAGAAAAAAGTTTAGCGAAACAGGAGGTGGACGGAGGAGTGGGGGTTTAAAGACAAGACTGACTAGTAAAGGAGATGGAAAAGTTTTTTAATATCCGTGAATCCTCTCTGTCAAAGAGTGTAAAAGCATACATGAGGACGAATGAGAGGAGACTTAGCGTGTTATTATCATCTTTTACACCCTTCCCGCCACCCTGCAAATGATAAAAAATAAATGGAGGGAAAAGATATGAAGGAAAAGGCGCGGGAAAGTAGGGTTGGGGTTTCTTGATAAGGTGGGGGTTTCCTTCGCCGGCGTAAAAGATATGGCGCCCTTTCTAAAGCTGCTCATTGTCGGCTTCTTATGACCCCCGGACCTCTTAAGTGTCTTCTCCAAACGGCAAAATCGAACTGAGCGTTTTTTTCAATCGAGAGCATTTGGACCGTAAGCGGACAAAATCAGGGAGTATCCCAGAGTAAAATATTCTCATAATGCCGTTCTCGTGACACACACGTTCAATCGTGTTAACCATTCCTTTCAACGATTAAAAAATCGGAAAATGATACATAAAATAATCCAATTTTTCAAACTAAGCCCATCATTGAATTTTTTCAATTAAATTTTATTAGAATAATTAACATTTGTTAAAAATAATTAATCGTTTTAAAACTTCCTGTAAAAGGATAAAAGTTCAAAGGCTTAAGAAGTTTACCTAGACAAACAATTCTGGTCCTCCGAGTTGAATGTCGAGCATAGGGTTGAGCTTTACATACGCAAAGAAAATCATAGTTAAAAAGCAACTCCCAATGATTCACCTAGGATAGGAAGGAGTTGAGTAGGATTGTAGTGGAGGAATTTTATGTTAAAATAGATGTTTGAAAGTAGCATGAAAAAAAATCTTATTTTAGACAAGAATATGAATCATCTTTTAACACTATTTCCTAGCCTTGAAATTTTCTATTTTATTTGCAATAAAAATCAGTATACGATTTTATCTCTGGTATGAAGTAAAGTAAGTTTAAATAACAGCCTCACATTTGATATTGTGGGCACCTCTAATTAACTAAGTTTACTTTTCCTAATTTTTTTTTTTTTGTTTTTGTCACAGGTAAGAAAATCTTCCCTACAATTCCTAACCGTATTGCAAGACCCTCTTTGGTGAGTTCCATTTAAATCGGTTTTTGTATTAAAATATGTTCTCAAATTCAAATGGGTTATTGTTAATAAGATAAAAAATATATTAATTTTTTTTTTTTTTTTTTTTTTTTTGTGGTTCCATCTATATCTACATATCTTTTCGTCGCAACAAAAAAATATTATTTTTATTACATTGCGAGGAAAGCTCTAATTGTAGGTTATTACAACTGTTATTATTATTTTTTAATCATTTTTCATTGAATATTTAATAAAGCCTGTACATAATTGCTACCAACATCACTTCATCAGCTTTATATAAAGAGGATGAAAAAATCTGGTGCGTGCGCGCAACACACAACTTTCACTTACCAACTTACTTAGATAAGAAATGATTGCGTTTTGTTAATGCCACTTCTCAAAGTTACTCCTTTTTTCACATTCATTTCTTATTTTTGTTTTCATTTGCTCTATAATCCCCTCAGAACATTTTAATAATGATAACGCTAATAACCTGATATTAAATAACACCTAATGTTCATTAAACAGGACGAATACGATGAAAATCGTTAAAGCCGTTTTTGAGATAATCGAAAAATTGGAAAAAAAGTTAAGAAATAAAGTGCACACTCACATTGATCAATTTTGATGAAATGTTGGCTATCACATCTTTGGCATACTCGTATACATACATCAAATACCCAGTTTGATCAAAATTGTGAAAGCCGTTTTTGAGTTAATAAAAAAAAACACGTGAAAGTGAAAATTTATTTATAAAGTACCCCCTCCGGTTGATCAATTTTGATGAAATTTTTGCTGTCACATCGCGGGCATATACGTACACTAAATGCCTACTTTCAGGTTCGCACGGTTTATAGTTTTTGAGCTAGTCTGTTCACACACACACACACACACACACACACACACAACACACACACACACACACACACACACAAACACACACAGACACACACAGACACGCACACACACACACACACACACAGACCATTTCGCGGGACTTTGTTATTTGGACTCAGGGGACCCCAAAACGTGTATTTCCGTTGAAAACCGGAAGTCAAAATTTTTCACGATCGCAATACTTCCACTTACTATATATTTCATATATAGGTTAGTGACAGTAAAAAAAAGTTATGGTCGTTCTAAAATGAATTGTTCATCTATCATGTTCGATGGCTTTAGTTTTTTTAAAAACAATTTAGGCTTTTTGTTTTTCAGAAGCCACAAGAATAGTCGGCAGTTGAATGGTACTGGACTGTAGATCCTTAAACTATGACTGTATTTACTCCCTGTACGTCCCTTCTCGTATTACATTTCGTGTAGCTCTTAGTAAGAAAATCTTTGTTTCTAAAAATGTCGAGTTTTAATTTTTTCTGAATCTGAAGGAATAACACATAAATCGACTTGGAAGAGGGGCGCTTTCTGTTAAATAGTTATCCATATTTAACAGAAAGCGCCCCTCTTCCAAGTCGATTTATGTGTTATTCCTAACTAATTAAGGAGAATAGGGCAGATAAACTAAAATATTTTTAGATTATAATTATTATTATAGTTTAATAATATATATTAAAAATAATAATAAAGAAAAAAGAAATAAAAAAATATAATAATAAAGACTAAATTTATATTTCAGTGAAAAATCCAGTCTTCCTTTTTTGATAATATATATTTTTTAAATGTTATAACATCACTACGTTTCGAGGCTCATTGCCTCATCTTCAGGTGACTATATTATAATTATAAAACACATCAATTCTTTAAAATATCGTCAAATATTAAAGTCAAATTATCACACTGTACTTCTTATTTTGGCCACCTCACTGTAAAATAAGAAGTACAGTGTGATAATTTGACTTTAATATTTGACGATATTTTAAAGAATTGATGTGTTTTATAATTATAATATAGTCACCTGAAGATGAGGCAATGAGCCTCGAAACGTAGTGATGTTATAACATTTAAAAAATATATATTATCAAAAAAGGAAGACTGGATTTTTCACTGAAATATAAATTTAGAATAATAAAAGACCGAAAGGTTTTTTTTACAAAAGTCTTCCATTATAGGATAAACTATCAATAATAAAGACTTTTCAAAGTTTAGACCTAACATTTTCATTTTTTTTCTCTCCAAATTTTCATGTTTTAAAGAAACCACTTATAATAATTTAAATTTCATTTCTTATCTTTTTAGCGTCTGTTCGTGTCTCCTTTAGCGTCTGAGCAGTGCGAGTGTACGTATTGCGGGCCCTGTGGCTTAAGACCTTAGACTGCCTTCCGGGCCCCGTGTCCTGAATACTTTTTAAAGCCAGAAAACAGATTAAAGAATTCGCCCTATTTGGCTAAGGAATAAGTTGCAGGTAAAATTAATTTGGAAAAACCCGAATAGAACCCCATGTCAATTAGTTTACAACCCTCGGAAATTTTTGAGGAAACCATAAACCTCGTCATTGGAAAATACCGGACGGGGCTGGAAACAGGATTGGAGAAACCAATTATGTAAAGATAATTTTCATATGTCCTGCACTCATCCTAAATATGAATAAAAAAATAATGATTATTTAATTATTTAAATATTAAGAATATTTTGTCTGGTGGCAATGTTCCACTAATATTCATGAAATTTAATAAATTCATGTGGGAACGTACCTAAGTAGACACACTTACGTATAATTTTTTAGAACTGTTATATTAAATGTTTTATTTATCTGTTTATTTTATAACATTTTTAAATTATTTAGTATATATTTTTTACGAGTTATATGATACATACGATTTATGAATGATGCATTCCTAAATAATGATACGATTAATTCGGAAGCGAAGTTTAAAATTCAATTTTTGTTTTAAAAGAAGCCACTAAAACATCTCTTAAGGTGCGGAATAGTGGGGGTTTTATTATAGTTCAATAGTAAAATGAAAAGAGTTAAGAAATCAATTAAAATAAGGTCTACAGTTTCAGTCTTCTAACGATAAAGTGGGAGGAACTGATATATCAGTCTACAGGTCACAAGGACTGCAGCGCTCGAACTGATATATCAGTCTACAGGCGTTAAAGGGTTAATCATTTTTATTCTAAATATTTTTGGATTTTTCTGTAATATACTTAATGCTGGCTGGCTATTAAAATAACTAATATAATATGATTTTGAGGCTTTTCTCAATCTTTTGGACCAGCTACTGTTTGTGTGGTCGTAAGAGAAGCCATAATACCTGATAAAATCAAGACTTCCTTTAGTGAAGCAGTATTATTTATAATAGCCTATGAGAAGATACTTCCTTACCCAGCACCTGCCCATCCGTTCTAAGGTTTCTTTTCCAACCTTTGATTGCGGCCAAAAAGATGTATACCTACACCAGGATTTGTGCTTTAAAATGTGTATGGATATATATATATATATATATATATATATATATATATATATATATATATATATATATATGACTTTTTTTTTATTTTGGATAAGAAATTTGTATTTGTATGTTAATTAAAGGTTAAAGTTAAATTAATTTGATCATCATTTAATGACTAAAAGGTGGTTCTGGACAATAAAAAATTAAATCAAAGAGTAAAGTAAGACTGTTTTTTATATTTATATATTTTTTATTCAATTCGGAAGTTAAAGAGCGGTTGCTAAAAATAATAAAGAAAACGAAATCCAATTATTTTACTAAAAGATTATTTATGTTTGAAGGCTATGCTTTCATTAATGAAGTGCCTTCAGAATCGACTTTGACTTTTTAGAGAAACATAAGAGATAAAAACCATGAAAAACTTAATTTATGAATGAATTCGAAACAGAAACACAAATAAAGGACACTACCTAAATTAAAAATAAATTAAGTTTTTTATTATGCTATAAAAGCATAATCCATAGAAGTCATTATTTTTCTTTGAATACACCTAATTGTGTTGACAAATAAGTTTGTATTTTTCAAATTCGCCTTAAATAATTAATTGAAGGAAAATAATTTGCCTTCATTAATTAACGTTTTATTAAAAAGATAATTTTTTGAAAAGGGTTTACGTTCGCGAACTTAGAGAAAATCTGTTTTTACTTCGAATAATCTACATATTATAATAACCTATATTATTTTAGCCGACGTCTCGGCCCAACAATGCAGATGATCTTCACTGCTAAATTGAAAAGATGCGGACAAAAAGAAAATTATACATACAGTAATAACTGAATAATCATGGAAAATGTTAAGACTAAGCAGATAACATTATTAAGAGACGTAATTTACGAATTTGTCTTAATAGATTTCATTACTCAAAATTGAATTATATCACGTAACATTATTATTTTTTAATGTTCCTCAATATGTTATCTGTTTATTTTTTTACTGTTTCCATTATTATTCAGTTATTCACATCACTGTATTTATAATTTTCTTTATGTTGGTGTCTTGTTCATTTAACCCTGACTAATACCTGCAATATTGGGTCGAAACAAAAAATGTATGCCGAAAATCGGCTACCTTAAAACAGTTTTACTTACTTATTTATTACTTCATGTAGATGCTTTGACCGCAATTCTTTCCGTGTTAAATATACGGTCAGCCATCAATTAGCGAATGAAGCTTGTTTGCAGTTGAGGTCAAAAAGTCAAAAATATAAAAAAAATCGTGTTTGGTATAGTCGCATAAGTTTTTTGAGGAGCCGAATTTAATGAAATCAATATTAACGAAATCAGAGCATCGGATCAGTTAAAATTTGACATGGAAAATAAAAAAATTGTATAGATAACTTTTTTTTATTTGACATTATTATATACAAATAGGATATAATTATTTAATCTTGTTTAAGTAAATTGTATGCTTCTTCGGTTAGCTCTCTTTTCTTTTTATACTTGTATACTGGTCTTAAATCCGTGATGTACGGGTCGCTTGTAACAAATAAATTGTGGAAAACATCTTCATTTGTTGCGACTCGAGATATCTTACTGCAATGATGTACCCTGTACTGCTTATAATTTTTGTTCCTACTCTCCATGAGCCTCTTCTGAGAGGGAACTGATACATAGAGCTGCGTGCTCAATCATGTCTGCTCCATGGAAAAGAATTTTGTGGACGGTCGATGGGAGATAGTACAAGGGGTACCGAGTCACTGCTACCTCAGACGTTTTTCGCTCCATACTTGCGAAATGCTGCAGTATCAATCGGGTACAGAGAGCAAATCACATCTAGAACTGTGGCCGCTGTAGTGGCATCGAACAGCATAGCCAGGTTGAAAGAAGAAGCGGAGCGGTGCGCCAACCTGATCAGAAGATGATGCGAGAGAAAGAAGCTCAAGATGGCTGCCGAAAGACCCAGGCTATCCTCCTTAGAGGTAGGACTGATAGGGCTCACCCTATTACTATTGATCTTCAAGCAGCCAGAATACGACCAAGTGAGGTGGTCACCTATCTTGGCATTAGGAAATGGAAGAAATGACTCCTCACTTAAGCTATCTCAGAAATAGGGTGACCCTAACTCTAAACGGACTCAGCAGGATCGGAGGAGCCTTTTGGGGCCTGAAATACCCAGCAACTATGGCCATCTATAAAGGTGTAGTCCAGGGTATACTGAGGTATGCTTCTCCTAGCTGGAATAAGAATCTCTCGCACCGGCAAAAGAGCAGGTTGGCTAAGATTCAACGAATGGCTCTGCTGCGAGTCACTAGGGCCTATAAGTCATTGTCACATGAGGCGGCACAAGTCCTTGAGGGAGGAGTGCCTATCGACCTCCTCTGGCAGGAAGACATGTTTAGGCACCAAATGATGAGGGAAGGGTCGGCGTTCTTACCGGAGATTTTACGAGCGAGGATCAATGAAGAACCACGAAGATGGAAGAGCATCATCCATGAGTACACCCTTGACCAATGGAACCAGAGGTGGATAACGACGCCAAAGGGAGCTACACTGAGGAAATATTTCCCAACCGTGGGCTCGAGGTTAGCAGCAAAATGGAAAGTACCCGAATATTGGGTCTCCCAATTACTCACTGGTCATGGTGGTTTTCGGAGCAAACTTGTGGAATACGGGAAGGATATTGATCCATTATGCCCTACCTGTGGGATACCTGAGACCGCCGAACACATTGTCTTGGTTTGTGCCGCCTATGAGACACTAAGGGCAAAAATGCTGAGAGAAACAGGTCTCTACGTTTTGACTGAGAGCAGTTTCCCTCAGTTAATGACCCAAGAAAACTACCAGCACTTTAAGGCCTTCGTGAGTGGATGGAAAACCATTGCAGGTCCAACGCATTTCTCCTTGGGGAGGAGAAGAGGTCCTGCTGCAGGAAGACCACCAGATAGGGCAGCGGCAGAAGAGAACGACACTTAAATAAGAAGAACAGGCTGTGTGCACAGCTCATGAAAATGATGTTATTGTTTTACAGGCAGCAGTTGGTTGCTACCCAGAAATGGTTAGCATCCAACTGCTGCCAAAACCCGTATTGCCTTTTAGGCACGGTAGGGATGGCAATAAATAATACTAAATCATCTAGAACTGTTTTTAATCTCATGATTAATTCTTTATTTATATCTGTAATTTGTGCGGTTAATGAAGGATTTTCAAAAAAACTTGCAACAATAACAGCATCAAACTACTAGTACCGCCTCAATTTTCCGGGGTGAGAGCTCTAGTGCAAAGGACCACCACTATACACTATTAGGAAACTGTGCAACTTCAAACACTCTACTAAAGTTGTAGTTTAATTGATTATTTAAAAAATAAAATACTTTTTACTTATTTTAGTATTTAAGAATTAATATTAAAATGATTTTATTTTATTTTAGTATTTTAGAATTTAAATGCTGTTCTACCCAAATTGTATATAGGTGGTGAACAAATTTTCTAACTATAAATTTGGTTTTTATTCCTTGATATTCATTGCCAGCGATTCCTGTAAGTGTTCAGATACCTTCTGAAGAACTCGTGTCTCTGACAGAACATAAATTTTGAGAATTCACACTGCCTTAAGTCTTCGAGGAAGTCGAAAAAGGTTCCGGCTAAGATGGATGGAAATGAGGAAACAGGACCTCCTGACATCTTCGCTACATACTCTAAACGGACTGGAACTCCCTGGATCAGGAAATACATTGTGGTATCTTATGAAGAAGAGGGTAAGACATTTTTAACCTCTAGCCCATTCAAAAGTTTAAAAAAAATTTAAAAGCTATGCCCCAAATACAAATGTCAAAATTTTAAGAAACGGTAAGCTGTTGTTAGATGTGAATAATGAAAAGGATTTTATAAACTTAAGAAACGTTAAGCAATATGAAAATTCAATAGTAAACTTTAGTCTTCATCCTTTTTTAAATTATTCCAAAGGTGTAATATATTGCCCAGAGTTAAATTGTTGCTCTGAAGCAGAACTCAAGGAAGAACTGCGGCAGGAGGGTGTGGTGGAAGTAAGGCGAATTTACCGACGGTCAGGAGAAACCAAGATCCCCACCTCATTGCTCATCCTAACCTTTGAGAAGCCCGAGTTACCAGGTAATCTCAAATTAGACTTTATAAATATTAAAGTAAGGCCGTATATACCCAACCCTCTTCAATGTTTCAATTGTTTTGCGTTTAATCACACATCCTCTAAATGTCAGCGTAGTATCTGTGGTAAATGTAGTTTCAATAAACACGACGGTAACTGCAACAACCCAATAAAATGTATCAATTGTTCGGATTCGCATCCAGCATGGTCACGAGTATGTCCCATATTTCTTAAAGAAAGAGAAGTACAAACATTGAAAATAACCGATAGAATTCCTTACCCCTTAGCTAAAAAAATTGTAGAAAACAGAACGCCAACAGTTCCCTCTACGGGAAGTTATTCTAAAATAGCATCTAGCCCGCCCACAAATACGGAATTAAATAAACAAATGGAAAAACTCGTATCATTAGTTGAATCCTTGGTACTGAAAGTTCAAGAATTAGAAACTGGAATCAATGCAAATAACCATGTCAAACAAACAATGCAAATAACCTCCCGGTTCCTAGCAATATAAATGATATGAAGATTAGTAATCTTACAAAATACGAACTCGAAAACACATGTAGTAGAAACCTCATACTAAATGATACCATTCTACTGAACACAAGTAGGAATCAGTTTGAGACAAACCCAAATGAGTTACAACAATTATTTCCTGAAACCCTTAAACAAGCTGAGTATATTCATGCCATATATAGTCCGAATGTTGATAAAAATAATGAACCCTCTCCGATTAAACCGAATAATGATAATAATAAAGAATTCCCATTGATTAAATCGAAAATTAACCCTACTTCAAAAGGAATCCCTAAATCCGAACTCAATCTCTTGCCCCCACAACAACAGCGGAAAAAAGGAAAAACCAACCCAAAGAAGAATTAACCCAAATTCAATCTAAATAAACAACTAGTTATATAAATAATCTAAATAAAAATCTATCTACACTATCTAACCCAATAAATTATAACCTTTCATCTTTCTTGAATTCTTTATTGGTTATATCATGCAACTCGATATTCATTCATATCTTGATCACAACTCGATTCGATTCATCTTCGAAAACCTTTCACCTCTCGTAAATTTTTATTGATTTCTACCCTGCAACCTAACACACTATTGTTCTCTTGTATTGGAACATTAGAGGATTTCAGTATCATAAAAGTGAATTAGAGATATTGTTGCGGGACACCAAAGCAAATATTATTTGTCTACAGGAAACCCACTTATCGCCTAAATGTGAAGCGAAATTTCGAGATTTTTTAATATTTCGTAAAGACTACACAGATGGGCAGAGAGCCTGTGGTGGAGTAAGTATATTGGTCAGTCCTGAAGTTCCTTGCCTTAACGTCCCAATAAAATCATCTGTGAAAGCCGTTGCTGTTAGGACGCTGTCTCCTTCTCCTCTAACCATTTGCTGTCTTTACATACCACCCACAAACAGTTTTCCGATTACGGCATTTAACGAACTATATAAAGAGCTCGCAGCCCCGATCTTACTGCTTGGTGACTTCAACTGTCACAGTCCTCTCTGGGGGTCTTCACAATCGGATAGTGGAGGGAAACTGATGGAAGACTTTATAGATACCAATAATCTAACCATCTTAAACGACTCATCCTACACTTACATTTGTCCAAGGTCGGGTAACTTGTCCAATATTGATTTATCGTTAACAACTCCCAATATATCCTCAAAATTGGAATGGCGTACCATTGATGACACGTACGGTAGCGACCATTACCCAATTTTAATCGAGTTTCACGGCAGGGTCCAAACAATTACAATTTCTAATAGATGGCTTGTCAAATGTGCTGATTGGGATCAGTATCGACTATTAGCAAATTTATCCGACCTCCAACTCGCCGAAAACAGTATAGCTGATCAATACGAGATGATAAAGCAAACAATCTGCACCACTGCAGAGAGTTCAATACCGAGAAGCAGATCGAGTAGGAAACGGATTTCAGTTCCTTGGTGGACGAAGGATTGTTCTATCGTTATCAAAGACAGGAAAAAAGCATTGCGAAAATTTAAAAATAAACCGAATTCAGATAACTTTGCCAAATATATCGCAGCTAGGAAACATTCACGTTTTGTGATAAAGCAAAGTAAAAAGTTATGCTGGCAGCAGTTTGTGTCGCGAATAAACAACAATACATCGGTCGCTGATGTATGGGACATAGTCAGGAAAATAATGGGGACAAAACAACCTGCCCACTTAAATATTCTTAAGACAGTCGATGGAATAATCACAGATCCAACGTCTTTAGCTAATACCATGGGAGAGCACTTTTATTTGACTTTTTCGGTTTCAACAGATAGCTTTCAAGCCTCATGGGCATCAGAAGATCAGCCTGCTGAGAGCAATATACTGAACGCCCCTTTTTCCTTCTTAGAATTTAATAAAGCACTTAAATCATGTAAAGAGCGCTCCCCTGGACCGGACACCATTACATACAGCATGTTGAAAAACTTATCTTACCACAGCAAAATATTTCTCAGTAAATTTCTGAATAATGTATATAGTTCAAGTTTCTTTCCCAACGATTGGCGCAAATCGGAAATAATCCTCATTCTTAAGAAAGGCAAACCAAAAGAATTTACGACCAGCTACCGACCTATTGCATTATATGTACTAGTTGCCTTTGTAAGCTGGTAGAAAAAATGGTAGCAAATCGTTTAAAATGGTATTTAGAAAACCAAAATATTCTAAATTTATGGCAAAGTGGTTTTCGCTGTGGTAGAGGTGCATTAGATAATCTAACTAAGTTAGAAAATGATATAATAGGTGCATTTCGATCAAAGGAATTCCTCTTAGCTGTGTTCTTAGATCCGAAAAATGCATTTAATTCGGTAAATAAAAAATGCATACTAAAATCTCTAACTGAGTATGGAATAACCGGTGAAATGTTTCGATTTATATCCAACTTTTTAAGCAACAGACAATTTTATGTAAGATCCGGAAACGCTGTGTCAAGAGAATTCGATCAACGTAGTGGTGTCCCACAAGGCAGCGTATTGAGTCCGATTTTATTTAACCTTGCAATAAATGGGGTTGCAACTCAGATAAGATCGCCAGTAAAAATTTTAATGTATGCTGATGATATTGTGGTTTACGTCAAGGGGAAACACACTACGCTAATTCATGATATTCTCCAAGAAGCCTTGTCAAATGCTTCACTTCGTGGCTCAACACACGAGGCTTCGAGGTATCCGTTAGCAAAACACAAGCAATCGTATTTACGAAAAACCGAAATTTCATCATCAAAAACATCAAAATTAACGGGGAAGATATAACCTACTCAACAAATGTTAAATATCTGGGTGTAACTTTAGATCGCTCTTTAACATGGACACCTTATATTATATATTAAAGATCTAAAGTCAAATTGTTTACAATCTTTAAATATCCTAAAAACTGTAAGTAACCACAACTGGGGCGCGGATAGAAGCAGCATAATTCGGCTTTATAAAACACTCATTATGAGCAAACTAGATTATGCGTGTGTAACATACGGTTCCGCGTATAACAAAACTTTGGAGATGCTAGAAACGGTCCAAAATACAGCTCTGCGAGTTGGTATTGGGGCATTTCATTCAAGCCCCACAGCGAGTCTCCAAGTTGAGGCTGGTGTAATGCCATTGGAAATACGAAGGAAAATCATAGACTTGGCTTACTACATTAAGGTAATATCGCGGCCGGATCACCCTTTAATCGAAATTTTCCGATTGCTCACAATGAACCCTGTCAACATAAATACAAAAGCATAACGGTCACTACCCGAAAGATGCTCAGCACACATAACAAATCTCGATCTTGAACCCTTCCCCTCAATTTTGGAATATCGAAAATTGCAGACAGCCAACCATCCCTAAGATTCGCAAGGTAAAACACAATAAGGGCCTTGGACCAAAGCTGAGGATGTTGGAGTTCGCAGAATTTCAAAAAAAACCAACCCGACTGGGAATATTTATACACCGATGGTTCCAAAACAGAGGATGGAGTAGGCGCATCCATTGTCTCTAATGAAATATACACTTACTCATTACCATCAATTTGCTCATCATACCACGCGGAACTTTTAGCAATTAATCGTGCAATAAACAAATTAAATACAGTAAACAAAAAGGTATACATATGCTCAGATTCAGAATCGGTTCTTAAGGCAATAAAAAATCCATTTTCGAAGAACACATTAGTAACTGATATCTTAATACACTTGAAATCATTGGAAACTGTTGGGTATAAGGTACAATTTTTGTGGTTACCAGGTCACTGTGGTATCAGAGGCAATGAGCTTGCTGATACTATGACGAAAAAAGGGATTAAAGAAGGAGAGCCAGTAACACATGCACTCGCCACAGAAGTAATTGACTTAGTAAAGCAAAAGGCGCGAGAGAAATGGCAAGGCAATTGGTTTAGACTGAGAGTCAACAAATTAAGAGTGGTAGAACCCAGCGTAGTTCCAAATCGAAAAGAACTGCAGCTAAACAGAAGAGAGGAAGTACTTCTCAGCCGCCTACGGATAGGGCACACCAGGATCACTCACGAGTACCTCATGACAAGGAAATCCCCGCCTCAATGCATCACCTGCGGTGTTCCTCTGACGGTGTCGCATATCCTCACAGAGTGCTATGCCTACGAAATAGAGCGGAGAGAAGTGGGACTTGAAACCGACTTAGGTGAGATATTAAGTAACACCTTGAAGATGTCCGAAAAATTGTTCATGTTCTTACGAAAAATTAATCTTTATGTCAAATTTTAATGTATTTTTTTTTCTTTATTATCTTCCATTGCCCTTCTGTTTTTCACTATAATACATGTATAATATTATCCTTTATTCTCTTCCCGAACAACACTTAAATTCTTGTAGCGTTACTACCTTCTTTATCGTTTTCATTCCTTATTGTCACCCATAATTTTTTTGTTACCATTGTATTTATAATTGTACTTTTCTTTTCTTTTGCAAATGTTGTATGGGGGCTAAAATGACCCAAGTGGTTGAAAAGCCCATTTTGTTATAAATAAATAAATAAATAGAATTTAAATGAAAATAACTTGTGATTTGTTTTATTTTAATTTGTAATTAAAAAAAAAAATAATTTTAAATAATGCCCAGGTCTGAGTATAATAAAATCATGTTTGAACTAATCCTTTGTTTACGTTTCTTTCCTTACCGTCAGTGATTCCCTCGTCAGTCCCCCTCCCTT
Source organism: Aelia acuminata (assembly GCA_911387785.2). NCBI lineage: Eukaryota > Metazoa > Arthropoda > Insecta > Hemiptera > Pentatomidae > Aelia > Aelia acuminata. Next base: position 87,762,770 of record OU426979.1, on the reverse strand, counting down.
AGAGGATTTTTCTTAACTAATAGTTCCCCCCCAAGGTCATCCGCCCTCGCCACTCGCACCGTAGCGAAAGGTTTAAATCTTTATAAATACCAAAGTTGGCCGAAGTTGGCGATGAAATTTTTACCACAGTTCCTCTACTACCTACACTTATATATTAAACCATTGCGACCGTAACGCAAACTTTTTATAAACAAACAAAGTCAAAAAATCATATTTATTTCGGCAACGATTTCAAAAATTGATTTCTTCTCTAACTATTGATAGTATTCAAACATGTTTAGTCCATAACAGTGCACATAGAGATGACACACTCCTGAAGTATTGGGGAATATTTTACTGATAATCTTATACAGAGTAAAATTTTTTTTTTTATGTTGGTAGAAAAGTAAGAATTTTTCAATCATTAAAAAGTTCAATTTTACTGGCACACACACATTTTAATTTTCAACTAGTTAAAAAAATGTATTCTTACCATTGTTCGACAAGTATCTAAGTATTCGAAAACTAAGAAAAAATTAGGTTTGGGCCACTTTCATTTATAGGGTTTTTCCCTGGTTGGACTACTGCGCGGCATAGCCAAGGATTTTTCGCTCCCTTTGAAAAATCCTAGGGCCACCGCGGGACGGGAACCCGCGACCTTTAGTATTGTAGGTTAGGCTACGCTAACCTCTGTACCACAGGTGAGCTCCAAATAGCATTTCTTAGCTATTGTGCACTATATTTTATATTTTGGTTTTTGTTTTCTACATATTTGTTCCTGCTTGTTTGTGTTTCAGTTCCGCAAGGTGCAAAAGTAATTTAAGAGGTCCTCGTATTTATGTTAAGCATTGCTCCGTATTTATGTAAAAAAAAATAGTTAGATTGATGTTCTACTTTTACTTTTTAAGATTTTCAAGGGATCCTGAGAAGTCTTTTGAATTGTTATGGAAAACAATCTTTGCCCACTCATCCCGTACGATATACCGGTCATGAATACTGAATGAGAATTAAAACTGGAAAATTTTTAAGCCCAATTTTATAACTTTATAATCAACTTATACATGTAAATATACATGAGTAACCAACTTATTAGCACTCATAATATTGCATCATTAATATCATAATTATTGCAAGAAATGCAATATTTTCGAAAGCGGCCCGCGAAAGTATTTACACACTAACGTTTGGTCCACAACATGTCAAAGGTTGCCAATCCCGGTCTATATGGTTTTCATCCATATCCCCTGTTCAATCCTCCATCCATCCCCTGAGATGTGGGTTTGGTCTTCTATGCGCCTCTCACTTCATACATTCGGAATCGGACAGGTGGATGGATACCCCATGCATAGTTTAGACTATAATTTTATATGAATAAACAACAGGCTTGGACTTCAATGTTCTGCACCCTCTCAAACCAAACAAACAAATAATACGGAAATAAAATTATATTTTTCAAAATGAAAATGCTCACTAATTTATGACAGAATGATTAATGGTCAGGATTTTCAGTTAATTCAAAACTTAAAATCTGCTAACTAATAACTGAAAATCCTGACTGTTAATCGTCCTTTCGTTAAGAAAAAAGTTGACTTTACAGACCATAATATTTACTAATTTCTATATAGATGTTTAAATAAAGTAGATTGTTGAATATTCTAGAATGACCCAGCAAAAACATAAACAAAACAATACATACAAAAAAAATCGTGCGTGCGCGCAACACCCAACTTTCACTTACCAACTTCCTTAGATTAGAAATTATTGTGTTTTGTTAATTGCCACTTCTCAAAGTCACACATTCTTATTTTTGTTTTTATTTGCTCTATAAAAAACACTAATTGCTTTTATTATTAAATACAATTTTTTGCTTGCGATAATTGGGCAATGCAAGCATAATACTCCAAGTCCTCGGATTTTATAATTCTCTATGTACTTGTTGAAAATTTCATTTAGTTACCATGAAACAAATAATTTCCATTAAATGAAAAGTACGGCTTTAATTATGAACAATGGTCTGTCATTAAAGGCGTACTACGCCTTTGCAGCATGCTTGGGCTCAACGTGCTTTATGAGTTAACTGAGTATTTGTCTTTTTTTCTCCTCTATACATTTACTTGATTTTATCATATCTCATATTTAGTCATTTCTTATTTTTAGGCGTAACGAGAGACAGTTAATTTCTCCATATAAACAAAAACAAAGTAACTTTAAAGAAAACAAAGAACACAAAAAAAAACAAACATATTATTATAGGAAACACACACACAGACTATTTCGCGGGACTTGGTTATTTGGACTCAGGGGACCCCGAAACGTGTATTTCCGTTGGAAACCGGAAGTCGAAATTTTTCACGATCGCAATACTTCTCCTTACTATATATTTCATATATTGGTAAGTGAGGGTGGCGGGATGGCCGAGTGGGCATACGCGTCAGATAATATGCGTTGCCCATGGCAACATATGATTGTGAACCGAAACATAGCAAGTTCAAAACCCGGAGCCAGGGGAAATTTAATAATACTCGGCATCAATCCCTCACCCTCTCCCCTGGCCCGGGAAACCCCGTATAGCCTAACAGGCGAGGAAGGGAAGGACCAAGAAAAAATATAGGTAAGTGAAAGTAAAAAAATAATTAAACCTTAAATCATTCAAAGTTATAATTTTGTTTAAATATACGGCTCAAGCTGAGTATATTAGAGGTGACCGCATTCACTCTAAGGCCTTTAATTTTCTTTAAGAGGAAATTAGTTTACCGCTCGAGTTGGTTTATCAGCTGAAAAATTTAAGATTTCCCTTATGATTAAGTTTACCCAAGAGGGAGAGAGGAGTCAAAAGTGATTAATGACTATGAGGGAAAGATAAATATTTTTGGATTGAGAAAAGATGACTCAATATTGAAGGGGTCGTTCCCGATGGCTTATTAGTCCATCAGTCGGGAGGGCCTCTTGTTTTCTTCCTCCTCGGTTTTATTCCTCCTTGCTGCCTCCTTTCCTTCTGATTCGCCATTTTTAGCCCTGATGACCTAAGCTGGAAGAATTTCCTTATTCGGCCCCTTTTCCTACGATGAATCAATAAAATTAATGTGCTTTCGCTTGCCATGGACGGCTTAAAGGGAGCGAATACTCGCCCCATTTGTCACCTTCAGTTAATTTCTTAATAAATCTTTCTTTCCACTTACAGGCTCAATCCTCTAAGGGATTTATTCGCAATTATTTGTTTAAATGCGTGTCAATATCTTCTATCGGGATTAAATACGCTTCAGCTAACTCGATATTTTTCTATAAAGACTTTTTAACTAATTGGCGCTCTTTACTCTCGGTTTTCTTAGAGCCCAAAATCTTTTGACTAATTTTCAATATTATGAATGCCTACATATTCACAGTGAGTGGGGCTTATAAAACGAACAGGAAAATTTGTTATCTAACATACATACGGACAACGAAATTAAGGTCAGGATATAAACAGGTGCAATAATACATGAGAATGATAACTATGTCTTAATAAATTTTATTAAATTTATTAACTTGATAAATTTTATTAAGTTATATTAAAGTAACTGTATTATTGCCTACATATATTTTTTAGCGTTTTTGTTACTATTTTAACTAGATATTATTCTCACATATTATTGACTAACTATGTAGTTCTTTGACAAAATGGATGTTGCGGTGGCAAATCTTGAAGCCAAAGATAAAACATTAAATTTTATTCAGACAACCTTTTTCGACTTACTCAAACTTATGAACTTCCATTCCATTTTTCTCATTAGAGTAACCCTGTAATGAAGCATTTATTTCTATGCGTACTAACTTGCGCCATAAGACGTATTTAATTACACCTTTATAACCGATTAATATAATATTTTATCAGGAAAAATAAATACATAAAAGTTATAGAATAAAGAAAATTTATACATCATAAAAAATAAAGTAATTATGAAAAATAAGAAATTTATTAATATACACAAAATAAAGAAACATAGATTTAAAAGTATGTATGAAATAATGATAAAAGAAATTGATGACTTAATTATCGTAAAATTTTATGGTTAAATGAATTAAGAGTAAACAAAAATAATGGTATGGAAATTTTAGGTATAAACTATTTTTGTTTAGCTGACATGAACATATGAACTTATATTTTAGCATTATAGGTAAAAAAGAGTTGCAGTTGTAGGTTGGTAATTTTGTGCTTTAACCCTTATAAAGTAAATTATATTATTGCTTTTCATTAGGTATTCATGAATTTCTTTAAATTCCCAATTAATTCCATCGTGGCGATAGCTGACTTTCTGCGCTTCCAATCTCTACTCTATGTTATATATTTACATATTATGTTTACCTTGCTTTTGTGAATTGCTACTGCGCCAAAAAAAAAAGTTGAAGAGAGCCAACTAACCCCACAGGAGAGATCATATGAAAGGTGACTGCCAGGACAGGGGAGAACAATCAAACAAGAAACTGGTTAGTCGAAAGGTTAGGTTTTTCAAAGGAGTTTTATTTTTATGTGAACAGAATCGGAGTCAAATGTTTTTCCATGCCTTTAAACCAACTTTACTGAAAATATAAAAATTGACTTACATGTTGTAAAATCAATCAATGAAGCACACTCTTATCTACACTGTTAGCATCGGATTGAAAACTCAGGACAAGACTCCTGAGGTCGAGCGGGTCACATGGTACGATGGTGGGGCATTCACAACAGGTGTGACGGAAACTATAAGCCAATGGCCAACCTACCCCCTATGCCAACCTACCCCGCTCTCCCCTACATTTAATATAAAAATAAAAAACTCGTTAAACATAAAAGTTAATTAAAATTAAGTACATTTTCTATTCAGCAATAAGTATATGGGGATTTGAGGATATTTGGAAATAGATTTCAGATGTATTAATTTGTATGCGCAACTTTGACATTATATTATACTATGTTATCGTGATAAAACTCTTATAAGTGAATTAGCCACTAATATCATTTCATCATTAGATAGAAAATTTCATCCTCTTTTCAGTGATATATTATATTTTAATAGGCTTGGAGAGAGATTTTAGCTATACAGAAATTTTAATATAACACCGAGTTGAATTAATTTTATTAGATTTACATTGTAATAAAACACTTTCAGCTCAAAAGTTCACAAACATTATTATATCATTTAAAAGGAAATTAGATGCCCTTTTCAATAATATACATTTGCATGAGTATATCTAAGAGAGATTTCAGTTGTATTAATTTGTATGCGCCACTTTGAAATTAAATTTTACTATGTTAGATTCAAATCGTGATAAAACTCTTTTAAGTCAATAAGCCACTCATATTATTTCATCATTAGATAGAGAATTTCTTCCTCTTTCTATTGATATATAGTGTGTAAGGCTGGTTGGAGAGAGATTTTTGCTCATGGCATTTTTCTATGACCTTTTTACAACTTGGAAAAAATATAAATTTTTATGTTTAAGAATTTTTTTTTTCATGAAGAAAAATTATCTCTCTGATATATATGGTACCATATATATCAGTATGAAAGGCAGAATCAATGAATAAATTTTGAAAGCTCTAGTTCAATTAGTAACCATTCTACAGAGGAAAGTATTAACATGTACCAGTTGGTTTTGAGCTCAAGTCGTCGTCGGAACTTCAAATATCTTAAAAGTTCAAATGGCCATAATTCTGAAAATATTTGTTGGAATTGGGTGAAATTTGGCATTTTTTCTGATTTCTGTATGTACTTAATACCTACAAATTTTTATCAAAATCTGAGGGGGGTAAAGTTTTGAACTTCGGCTGCATGATTTGACGTGGAATGGCCCAGTACTGAAACATGAGCTCTTGGAACGTTGGAAAATCAGGTCGATTTCTTTCGAATATTTGCATTTTTCCCCATCACAACATTCTTAATCTTCTTTTTCTGTCTTGAAGCTCTACCTGGATTCCTGATGATGAAATTCTTTCCTTAAATCATGTAGGAGTCTACAGTCTCCTAGGGAATCGCTTTGGAATAAGTATTCGAATTGGTGAGGTCCACTTTTTTAGATTTTAGGTAGAGCCAAGATTAAGGTAGTGAGGTTTTGTGCTAACATAATACGCCACAGTTTGATGTTGGCATGATAATGATAATTATAACAATAATAAAATAAGACAGGAAGGATCTTTTCCATACGTGTAGGTCTTCATTGTCCCAAATTGGAGGAAATTAGTTTCCTCTGTTAGAATTTTTGTTTCTCGAATGATCTGCTCAAAGTTGTTTATTTTTCTATATTAAGGATCAGCTCTTTTTCTTTTAAGTTTATGTAAAGCTAATGATAAAATAATGACCACATCCTATCCCACTGAAAAGTCTTAGGAATAAAATCTAAAATTACCATTTAGTTTTTTAACCTCACTACCAGACGTGAGCCAATCACTAGGAGTTCCCCAGAACACAAAATTCACAAAGCTTATCCAACTTTCAAAATACCTTAGAAGGCACAGAAGCAGTAAAATTGGTGAGAAGCAAACAAGGAAATTGATCAAAACTAAAGATAAGTTAGGGAATATGAAAAAACAAAACTACCTCATCATTGTTAATATTATAACTCTATTTCTAATCTAACTTTATCATGAACTTGTTCTTAAACTTTTATATTTATTTATTGTATGTCTTCCTCAAGCTGCCTTGCTCCCCAAGGAGGAACAAATCGTATTTCTTTATGAAAAACTGGATGGGAATGTTAGGAATCTAGTTCGGAAACTTTTCTACCCGCATTAAAGTTGTGGCACTTCTTTGTACAAAAAGTTGTTTGAACATCTGGAATGATGCTTCTACTATGTTTTACCTCCCAATATCATCTAAGAATATAAATTGTTCTATAACCATGTATATAAGCTATAGGAACAACAATTCTCCAGGAAAAATTTAAGGTGCTTAATTTCTAATAAAAAATATTTTGAATATATCACTTGTACTCGAGAAATATTGCTCAAAAGATTTTAGATTTTTTATTTTATTTAATTACTGGTTTATTTATTCTTTCTTTGACGATTATTATAAAAAAAAAAAAAATTGAAAGCTTTCTATCAATTATCTAGATATTCTATTTCATTTTTTAATTTTAGATACTAATTTTGAATAACTGTTCTGCTTATTAACATTATTCTTTGAGAAGCTTTTTAAGATTAATAAATTTTCTTTCAAATGATAATAAAACAAAAATAAAAAAATATGTGAATCTCGATAAGAGAACACTTTTTGAAATATATTTTTCGAAACCATCTTGTAATAGTTAGATTTATCATTTTCAGTGTTTTGTATTAAAGAATATACAAATCTGGGAATAATTATCAAGTAATTGATCGAGTAATTGGGAAGAAATAAGTAGTTGTTTTTGTTATTTGTGTTGTCGCCTCTACCCTAAATGGTCGTTGGCGTCTAATGGTACTTTATACCCATCTGTAGAACTCCGTGCATTTAACGAACTTGAATAGAATGGTGGCTCTCTCTCCACTATCTTTCATGATTTTCTTCAACGAATTAGAAAGACAAAATTTTTCCCTAGAATTTTCAAATCGTGGGCACTCAGTCCAACACTTTCTGATAGAGGGACATTACGACATTTTTTACATCATGTCGGGATTCTAGCCACATAAGTAGGTGGTTATGTGTGAATTGACAAATTCCAATCCTTTTTTTGTGAATGGAGAATCCCTGAATCATGAAGCCAATCCCCATCGACTTTCTAATAAAAACTCCATGAGCACCGCACAATAAACATATAAGTAGTTGAATATTAATAAATTATGACAAATGCTCTCAAAACCTTTTGATTTTAATATGTTAGATGCATATTTTATGTATAGATTTCAATTAATTATTTCAATGTATTAATAATTAATTGAAATCTATTTCTTCATTATATATATGTATGTCCTTTATATTTACTTATAACATTTAGCAATATTAACTTTTTTCTTTAAATAAAGCCTATTAATTTTATTATTTATATATTCAATTATTTAAAGTGTAATATTTTCGCTGTTCTCTATCTTGCTCTGTAATCTTCTTAATTACCAAATGTTAAGTATGAATAAATAATAGGTAAAATTAAAATAATTACATATAAGGAAAGTACGAATGGATAATTCATGTTGGCGCAGCTGGAGGAACATGAATATTTTCTAGAATAATTCTTCGAAAAAAATAATTTGCTCTATTACAGATGCCTAATGCATATATTGAAACAGTAATTACTTAATTAATTGAATTAAACTTTTAATTTAGCCAGTTCCTTTAATAATGTCTGATTTAATGAAAACATTTGCGCCAAACAAATGAAATACCGGGAATGAAATTTCAACCTTTAGGGCGTTAATTATTCATAAACCTTTGTTGTGTTTCCTGTAACTGGATCTCATTCGCAAGCATATTGAATAAAATTAGGCATCAAAGTTCAACAAAGAAGTAAACTTGATCGGAGGTTGGGAGTCAGTTTTGACATGAGTTTGTGTGACGTCTGTATGAAACGAAGTTCATACAGGATCCCAGAGTTCAAAACATTTAGTTTGGGTCTGAAAAGCTAGAAGTTCTCCTGCGGTGTAAGTGTACAATTGTTCAGAAACTATCAAAAATTAAATATTTTTTGTTTGTAACTAAGTTAACTGCAACGGCTGAAGTTTTGCAATTAGTCCTTTATGATTTGATGGATGGATGTTCTTGGGTCCAAGGAAGGATTCTTATATGCAAACGAACATAACATACGTGTTCGAACTCTATACATTTACATAAAGTGATGAAATCATGAACCTCCTCATTTTATGAAATATTTCGTGTATATAATTATAAGTTTTTAAATATACAAATATAAATCATAATGTAAAAATCTGGTGCGTGCGCGCAACACACACCTTTCACTTACCAACTTACTTAGATAAGACATTGACGTGTTTTGTTAAATATAATTTCCTCAAGTCACACATTTTTCTACATCCATATCTTATTTTTGTTAATCGTTAAAGCCGTTTTTGAGTAAATAAAAAAACCCGTGAAAATGATACAAAATTTATTAAGTAAAGTCCCCCCTCCGGTTAATCAATTTTGATGAAATTTTCACAGTCATATCTCGGGCATATAAATAGATGAAATACTTGGTTTAATCAAAATCGTTAGAGCCGTTTTTGAGAAAATCGAAAAAAACCTAAAAAGTTATTAAGTAAAGTACTTCCTCCCTTTAAGTAATTTTGATGAAATTTATGCTGTCACATCGCGGGCATATACCTACACTAAATACCCAAATTCAGGATCGCACGGTTTATAGTTTTTGAGCTAGTCTGTTCACGCACACACACACAGACACACAGACACACAGACACACAGACACACACACACAGACCATTTCGCAGGACTTGGTCATTTCGACTCTGGGGACCCCAAAACGTGTATTTCCGTTGAAAACCGGAAGTCGAATTTTTTCACGATTGCAATACTTCCACTTACTATATACTTCATATATAGGTAAGTGAAAGTAAAAAAAAAAAAAAAAAAAATGATCATCGGTATTAATGAGGATAAAAAGTAAAGTAATTTTGTATGCATACGGATTTGTTCTTAAAGAAAGTTAGGCATATTCACTCCGGTACAAATCTAAGTTATATGGCGCATTGGCGCCATTTAGATGGGTTTTTTTTTTAGCTTCTGTTGAGCATGAAGGATGTTGGTGGATGAATGTAATATAATATTTACATATTGTCCAATATGGATTGTACATGGTTTAAAACATTAAAACAAAGCGTTATATTGCTCGCCTAAAGCAATACTTGTTCTACACAAAATATTATTTTATCACGAATAATCTTCCTATATTCCTCTCCTATTTCTGTGCAAGACCGCCAGTGCTGATTAGAAAAATTAATTGGCTCTCCTAAGATTTAAAATATAAATTAGTTCAATTTTAAAATTTATATATGCATACACAAACAGACTAATGTCGTTAGACTAAATAGAAGACTTAATATAGACCCAAGCGTTTACTATTGATACTAACACAATGCAACGCGTTGACTTTATAATTAGTTTTGTGCAAGCAATAAGAAAAAAGATCATACCCATCATCGACTATTAATTTGAGGTGATTACAGGAGACAATGTTTTATGTATGTTTAATTTATTGTAGACTTTAATTAGTTAATTTCATTGTAACTACAAGACGTAGCAAGACTAATTGTATTAGTTTTTGCTGTCATCCTAGTTTGACATTGGTCGTTACGAAGGGTTCAACAAAAAGTGAACACTTACCTACTTCAAGGGCCGGTATCGGGTATATATATGTGTTGAGATAATGTAAGGATAAATAAAAATATAAATATCTCAAACAAAACAAAATATAATTTCTTCGATAAGTATAAAAAATAAATCTTCTTAAATAAAATAATAACATATGGGACGTTCTTTTACAAACCGAACACCTTTCTGACCGACACATTTTAGATTTAACTGAAACTTTTTTTACGGGTTATATATAAAAAAAAAGAGATACGTGTAAGAGGATTTTTTTTTATTTTCGATATTTTGAAAAATAAACAAGATCGAAAATTCGTGAATTTGATGATTTATCGGTAATAGCCTATTTTTCAAAAAATCATAACTCCGGTTCTGTTTAAGCTAAAAAATCTAATTTTTTTTTATTTTGAAGGTAAAAAGACAAGCTTTAAGAAAAAAATACATTCAAAAGAGATTGTCGAAAAATTCAAATTGTTATTAACAATTGCAATGTTTAAATCGGTTTTTAACAGTGGCCCCACCCATGAATCAACTTTTTACTATTTTTATCGTATTCTGCGTCAAATTTTCTATCGAAAACGCTTTTAAAAACGATGGAGAAGTTATTTTTACTGTAAGAAAAAAATTAATTAATTTAGCGCGGTACGTCACATCGACAAGCGGGTCACATTTTACGGCTCATATTCTTGTTTTACACCATTTATCTCTTAAATACAAATAATTGTTTCATTGTTTTAATTAAAAAACATATTTTAGTAGCCAAGAAGATGGGAAAAAAACAGAAAAAATACATAAATAAAAATAAATAAAAAACATTGTTGAAAATGAAATTTTTTTATTAAGATTTCGATAATGCATTAGTTAATAAGGACAATATTTGGAATGTTTACATACAATATTTAAAAATAAGACAATGTTTACATTTTCTGTTTAAAATTTTTTACAATATCCTTTTTTTCGCAAGATGAAAACCGTTTTGCTTCCAATTGCTGTAAAGAAATCGGATTAATACAATGATATTTTTAAGTTTCTTTTATTGTTAAAGCTTTTTGGAAACGTTCGGACAATTGTTTTTTTTCTCATTTGTATTCTTATGCTAAATCAATTAATTTTTTACCGTAGTTATGAATTTTTGAAAAATAGGCTATTACCGATAAATCATCAAATTGTCCGAACGTTTTCAAAAAGCTTTAACAATAAAAGAAACTTTAAAATATCATTGTATTAATCCGATTTCTTTACAGCAATTGGAAGCAAAACGGTTTTCATCTTGCGAAAAAAAGGATATTGTAAAAAATTTTAAACAGAAAATGTAAACATTGTCTTATTTTTAAATATTGTATGTAAACATTCCAAATATTGTCCTTATTAACTAATGCATTATCGAAATCTTAATAAAAAAATTTCATTTTCAACAATGTTTTTTATTTATTTTTATTTATGTATTTTTTCTATTTTTCCCCATCTTTTTGGCTACTAAAATATGTTTTTTAATTGGTATTAAATTAAATTAAATTGTTAATAATTGAAACAATGATTTATATTTAAGAGATAAACGGTGTAAAACAAGAATATGAGCCGTAAAATGTGACCCACTTGTCGACGTGACGTACCGCGCTAAATTAATTAATTTTTTTCTTACAGTAAAAATAACTTCTCCATCGTTTTTAAAAGCGTTTTCGATAGAAAATTTGACGCAGAATACGATAAAAATAGTAAAAAGTTGATTCATGGGTGGGGCCACTGTTAAAAACCGATTAAAACATTGCAATTGTTAATAACAATTTGAATTTTTCGACAATCTCTTTTGAATGTATTTTTTTCTTAAAGCTTGTCTTTTTACCTTCAAAATAAAAAAAAATTAGATTTTTTAGCTTAAACAGAACCGGAGTAATGATTTTTTGAAAAATAGGCTATTACCGATAAATCATCAAATTCACGAATTTTCGATCTTGTTTATTTTTCAAAATATCGAAAATAAAAAAAAATCCTCTTACACGTATCTCTTTTTTTTCGATATAGAACCCGTAAAAAAAGTTTCAGTTAAATCTAAAATGTGTCGGTCAATTTTTGTCCAAATCTGTTCGGTTTGTAAAAGAATGTCCCATATACAGAAGATATTAAAAAGTTCACTGATATCTTCCACCACTTCTAACTTTATACACGACTTAGCTCTTTGGCGTAGCTTGGTTACTAACTTCGTTGTGTTAGGACGGTTAACCACAAGGAGGTTACTGCGCTCACTACTAGTATTTGAAGATAAAGGAGTGGTGAGACTCACCGCTTGTAGTGCTAGTGATTCTTCAGGTCCTCAGAAGTCCTTCTTTGATTGATTCGGGAGGAAATTTCTGACGAAGTGGAAAATCTGGCTCCTGAACATATGGCTTGTGCACAGACTCACGATCTACCACCAGCTGATCATTACCTCCCCGGGAGATCAATATCTAACCATTAGATAAGATCTGCCGGGAAAGTGAATTTTAATTTAAGATAAAAAATTTAAAATAAAACTAAAAATTTAAGATAAAACTAAGTCACTACATATGTATATGTATAACCAATTGTATATGAATAGTATACTTTCATGGTTATGTAATCTGGTTTACATAAAAAAAATGTTCCCCTAATATCGCTTATATTTTGGGTTTATTATAAAGAAACCGCCTAGGTAGGTGTCCTATGAGAGAGAGAGTTATCGCATAGAGGTATAATAAGCTAGTAAACCAAAATAGAGACTATTTTTAAAGAGGGGGTGAGTTATTTAACAAGTTGAGCATCAGATTATCGGATAATTGTAGTTGACCATTCCTAGTTTAACCTTGAGCCTTGTCTATTTTGCTTACGACTAAACTAAAACTCGCGAGATCTTTTCTTATAGTACATCGGCAACGGCTAGGAACCCCTGTATTCATACCGTTACCTCTAGCATAGTAGCAGATTGGTGGTACAAGCATACAGCGGTAGATGCAAGCGTTAATGAAGCGATGTATTAGTTAAATAGGGAAATGAGCAGGCCTCGCCGCAGGTCCCTTACCAATTCCACAATTGAGAATTTACTCATTCAGAGGCGAGCCGAATGCAAGCTTAGGCCTCTTGGGATCGCACGCAGCTTGCATTATTCAATTCCCCTCCTCATCTTACCCTCCCTTCCTCATCCCATCTCCTTCCTTTATAATCAAATATACAATATTTGCAGTTACTCCTTTCCGCAGGTGCTGCAATTTTCTGATTGGCCCCGTTTTTGTTTTTTTTTTAATGATCTTCTTACCATCAATTTAATACTAAAAAGTTTTACCCATCCAAAAAATCGCAATTGAAAAAAGTAGATCTACTGATTTTTTTATTAGATATATATCAATTTTAATTTATTTTGATTTGAGTTATTTCTATGCATTAATTTATTTTTTATTGTTTTTTCTTATATTTTTAATTTTTATTTGTTTATACGTTTCTTAACCGGGGTAATTGTGCTCACTGCCATCAATATTACTCTTCTAATACAATTTAAATAAAAATTATTTGACAAAAATGATGATTTCGTGAGAAAAACTGGAATTAGAAGCGAAGAAAATGTATTTTTAAAAATAAAAGTGCTAAATCATATTTTAAAAGCATGTAAAAAAATGCTACAGTGGAAGTTCTGAGAATGTCATTGTCCTGCTGTTGACGGGAAATCTATTTACAGTACAGACTATGTAATCCAACTATTGTAAGCTATCTATAACACTCCATTGATCAAGCTCTCCAAGCAACAAGAGTTGATATGAGATACATGGAGAGAGAAAAAGAAACAAAGTGGCTTTCAACAATAATTTATGTACTTCGAATCGAAGTCTTCATCAAAAATTGTATGTATACGCTTTATCTATGAGATAAAGTTAATCGATTATCTATAAACCTACTTCTTGTATATATGACGATAATTATTAGAATTTATTACTTTATAATAAGCTACTATTAGGACATCATAAATTTTAATATAAGAAAAATAACTTATATGGCTAGCCGTGCTTTATCTCTCAGATAAAAAATGGTTCTGGAGCGAAATATGTTGTCTATGCAAAATTCAAAAGTACTGCTAAATCATCCTTACCAAAAAATGGGTGTACTGTGCGGCACTGAAATAAAACATCAGTAGCCACCAAGATGTTTTTGATGTTGAGTGTTAAAAAAATCACTATTCGATTCCTTCTTGGGCTTTGGCAGGGGGATTTTCGTTCGCGAATTACTAGAAAGCTTCCATTTCATGGTCTCCATCAATCACAGTTTGATGTGTAACAGTGGGAAAAGGAACATTTTCAGATCGGCCAAAGGCCATATCACCTAAAGTAGAGTTCTTTAGGTTAACTATTGAAATCCTCCAAGTGTTTACATGATGTAATATAGTACATCAGTAGGTATAAGTTTATATATATATATATATATATATATATATATATATATATATATATATATATATGTAACCTATATAAGGTTAACTTCGCCACAAGGCATTTTATAATTAAACTATTTTCACTCAATAAATATGAAAACCATATTATTTACATAAGGGAGCGGGGTAGCCCACTGGTAAGGCAGTGGACTGCTGTGCTTAAGGTCCCGAGTTCGAATCTGACATGGCTTATGATATCTTTATTATTTGCCACAGTTCGTCTCGTGGGCCGAGAGACCCTCCTGGGGCCACCCCAGCCTCTATAAAGTGGGTACCCTTAATTGAAAACTTAAGGGGAAAAAACCTGGCGGTTGAGCGTGATCACGGTCAAATCACCTCCTTGCACGACCGCTGACCAATGAACAGTACTCTTCCTTACATAGTACTAAACCCAAGACCCTTTATGGGTTGTAGTGGTACAGGTTTTTTTTTTTATTTTCTTATTTACATAAAAATAAGAATACTAATTGGAGGATTACAGAAAATAAATGTTTAATGTTGGTGAAACTAAAAGCCAAACATGATTATTACAAACTAATGTACCGTAATACATATTATATTCATTTCATTGAAACAAATAATAAACATCATAAAACATTGTACAGTAGTCAATTGTATACTATTTACAAATGCATTTTTCGTTAGGGTGCACTCTACTTGTGATAATTACTTTAACTAGCCGGCAAATATGAAATATACTAAATTTCACTCTACATTAAATTAATCTTGCAAAATGTGTATCCAGTACCTAACCCAGCTCGACTGTAAAGCTTGAATGTCTGTTGGTTACTGGACACAATAATTTCAAAACATATGTTGCTGTGCTGCTAAATATATATATATATATATGTATATATATATATATATATATATATATATATATATATATATAAATTATTTTATATATAGTATATGTTTAGTTTAGTTGGGTTGTTAGCACAATGACTTAAGTAATCACCCTGCTATTTCTCAAGAGCAGGTATAATGTACAGTGCAGCAGTTAAATATACACTAATAGCAGTTATTTTTAGCAGCACTTTTTTCATTCGCAAAGGAATATTTCCTTTGTTGATCAGTCTTATTTAATAACAATAATATCTAATTGAAATGTTTATTTTTTTACTAACACCTACAGATTGAATAAAGGATCACAATTAAATTTATTACTGAATTTGAGAATTGTAAATATGATATTAACTCGTGACCTCTTGGATACATCGGATAGAAAAACGCGTTGAGAAAGTATTAGGGATCGAATGGAGAAGTTCATCCTCATCCCCTAAGACTTCATTTGCTTACAGAGCCGAAGAGGAATAGGCGTGAGATTGAATAAATGAGGTTCCAAGAATGTTTGGAGAGGAAAATTCGTTTTTCCAGCGGTATTGTAATTTATTAATTTAAATAAGTTGATGGAATAATTTTTTAGCTCGATAGAAGTGCTTAATTGGGACGGGGATAATATTTTATAAAAATTCTAATCTCTGTAATTTTTTAATAAATTTATTTCAGGCCGGCTTTTGCTACTAACCCCTACCAGACTTTTTAGTCATTGATTTTTTTCAATTCGTCCTTTAAAAAAATAAATAAAACAATATTGGTGTTTCTATTTGGATTAAATATTTTTCTTCTTAAGATTGCAAATATTTTATGTTCTGTCTTGTAATGTACCTATTGAGATTAACATAATTAGTACTGTAAACTATTATAGAGTAATAACGCTTTTATTCAATTATCATTATTATTTTTATAATTGATTTTACAATAATCAAGATTCTCCATTACGAAAAAAAAAAAAAAAAAAACCTTTAATCAAATCGTTTCAGCGATGGGAGTTAATTTTTTTCGATAAATTTTCACCTGCTTTTAGTATCAGTTAAGGGTGTGAGAAATATTGGGCATTGCGGGGGAGAGAGATTGCTCGTATGTGAATATTTTAAATAAAGGTAGGTAGGTATACGTATGTGATTTATTGCTTTCGTTTTATTATTACATTGATATCGTTTATAACGACATCAGTTATAACGACGTACCGCTTATAGCGACGAAAATCTGAAGTCCCAGGTCCCTAGGTCATATTTTAATGAATTTTTATCCGGCTATTACGACCACGGCTATTGCGACTGATCGGCTTAAGCGACCCATTTTGAGTCACCCAGGATACAAAAAGATCGGTTATAACGTCCGGCTTCCGGAAAGAAGTCTTCTATCCGGTTTGCGGGATATTTCTTCCGAAGACAGGAAGACACACTTATCACATTTTCTAGGAAACTCCCTTCCCCGATTGTTTGCGTTTTTATTCCTTCAAACAAATTTGAATCAGTTGCGGCCTAGTTCTCGAATAAGACACTAGTGCGTGGTAATATCTGGTTGTTAGTTGCGGTTTTGTTCTCCATAAACTTGTGCGTGGTGATACCATGTCAAAGAGAAGGGCATTTTCGATAGAAGAAAAATTGCACATTTGCTGTCGGCTGGAAAATGGGAAGTCGAACAGAAGTCTTGCGGAGGAACTGAATGTAAGTTATTCAACCATTCCAACAGTATGGAAAAATAGGGACAGCATTCGGAGACTAGTTGAACGCGGTGAATCGTTCAAAAAAATAAGGAGAGCTACGTGCGACAAAGTCAATGGGGCTCTAATAACATGGTTTCGACACCAACGCATACGAAACGTTCCAATATCTGGGACATTTTCACTCTAAAAAGCCAATAATTTTCTAAAATCCCTTCGGGACTGCCCAGCGAATCTACAAGTAGTAATTCTTGAGTATGGATTCAAAGATTTTGTTCATAATTTTGACGCCATAATATTATTTTTAAAAACTTAGCGTCCCCCAAGGGATAACTTTCGTCACTACGGCCATCAATTCGTGAAAATTACGATGATTCAGATATTTTTAACGCAGATGAAACTGGACTTTTTTACAAGGTACTGCCTGATCGGACACTACATTTTAAGGGGGAGAAATGTTTTAATGGAAAAATGTCCAAGGATAGAATAACGGTTTCGGTGGCAGCCAATATGACTGAAACAGAAAGACGTAAACTTTTTGTAATAGGAAATTTGTAATTGTAATAAGTTTATCATTACAATCAGTTGTTAAAAATAGACTAGCCCTGATATAACGACTTTTATTTTAGCTTATGCCGTCAAAAACGACTTTAAAAACCATATTTTGATGAGACAGATAGAAATACGAGATAATTATTGGGTATCAAGCACATAACTGAAACAGTTGAAGGACGTAGACGCAGACTGGTTTGGATGACGAATTTAAGTCAAAAGAATTCTATTCTACAAGTGACTGATTTCTAATATTTTTCAACGACTACTTTAAGGAAGATAATGATAAATAAATTTTAATTCAGGATTATATAGAAGCCGTTTGCAAAAATATATAGCCATATTTATATATCTACCTTGTATAAAATATATAATTAGATAGAACTAGATATTATTCATAAAATGATGTAATTATAGATATAATTCATTCTATCAAATAATAAAAATAATATGTTAAAATAAATAAAATAAGTTTTTCAATTTATCTATGGCTTTGGCATTTACCTAGAATTGCCCCACGTGTTTAGTCTAAGCGTTTGTTTTTAAAAAAAATATTACTTTTATTTATTGTTTCATGTTAACTTATAAATTACTTCATGTTACTTATAAAAATATTGTTTCATATTTAAATAGAATCAATAAATTAGAAGTTTAGCTGTTTTTAAGAGTTATTGTGTAATATTTGGAGACCCTGAATTTGGGGGTTGTTTGGAGTTGACCGTCCTTCCTCCCGCCCGCCCCCTCCCCGATCTATTATAACAGCATTAGACCCCCCCCCTCCTCGAAACCACACCACCGGTCGTAGTTTAGATGATTTATTTTCATCAGTAGCAGCCACTTGTTTTTGTTATATATCTGGATTTGTTATTGTTCCAGGTTTTGTAGGTTTTGATAACTATATCCTGAATTTCCTATCACGTTCCATTTTTTTTTTTTTTTTTTTTAAATTTTTAAGTAACGAGCATTCTAGAAAAAACAGTGATTCTATTTATCCGAAATTCACAATTTAAAAGCTAGATCGCAAAAAAATTCCATAAACTGATTATTAGATTATGCATTCTTTTTATCCACATAATGGGCCAGACTCCATGGCTACATGTAACATATAAGCGAATAAAAAAAAATTATCTAACATTTTTATTCATGTTTAATGAAATAATAACTTCCACTATTTGTTTTTATTTTTCTATTTATTTTTCAACATAACATTCTTTTTATCCCTGAATTATAAAATATTGAGAGAAATAAAGTGGAACCCTATAATGGGATTTAAATCCGGTGGGTTAAGTGTACTTCTCATCCAGATCACCTCATTTCAACAACTATCGTTGGTCAAAGAACAGCCGAAATTTAACCATAAGAGAATTTATTATTGGTCAATCGTTTAATTTTTTAAACAAATTTATACTCCAATCGGATTTTCTTATTAATAGATAACATTAGATATTTGTAAACTCTCGTTGGACCTGTCCTTAAATCCTGCTGAATTCTATTTAAGACATCTGTAACAATTAATTTTCCATGGCCAAATGTATTATTTATTGATATAATTCATGTATACAATATCTTTATTTCGAGTTTGAAATTTTAGATATGGGTTTTATTTTTTATTGTCATTTTTTAAAATGACAATAAACACACATATTGATAAGGTATCATGTTACCAAGCTAAAGTTACGAGAAAATCACAAAACATTTTATGCAGAGCGAACCTTTTAGGATGCAAAACAAATTCCAATGAATACCAAACTATCTAACCGAAATAAATCAGAAAACCTTTACCCCGTTTTTAACTAATAAAAACTAAAATTTATTGAGTTAATAATTTCAATACATATTGCAATAGCTAAAGTTTCTTTCATATTTATTTTTACACAATACGTAAAAAAGATTATTTCAGGGCTGGTAAAGGTACTTGCTTAAAAAAATATATATATATAGTGTGTGGTTCTCAGACCACACTTTTAAGGCCTGTTTACACGAGTTTTTTATCAGTCTTGGTATGAAGAAGTTTTAGTTCACTTATTAAAAGTTTAATGTTGTAGCTCAGTTATTAACCGGTTAACTACAGCATTTTAATCCTAAAATTTATCAAAAAAATTAAACGTATAAACTGGTCGATTAGTTCCATTGTTTCAACTTTGGTTTGAACC